>CM070819.1:41886313-42295622 GCA_036326025.1 Chrosomus eos
GTGGAACTTTCCACAAATAGCGTACAAAAAAGGAGGCCTGAAAAATAAATGGTCAGTGAAAAGATGTGCATTTTATTTGGAGAGAAAATTAAACGAGGTCTGTAAATTTCGCACCCGTGTCACAGATTAAGATTTTCAAAGTGAAGATGGTCAAACGTTCCAAACCAAAGGTATTTAATAAAAGAACAAACAGTGTAATCCAACATAGGTAACAGTGTGCTCAACACACAAACAATAGCTGACAATGAACAGAGGAAACCAAGGGACTTAAGTTATACAATGATAATGAACTAAAAGACAAGCAGGTGTGATGAACAAATGAAATGCCATGGTAACTGATAAGAGACGGAAACTTGAACAAAGGAAACAGGTAGCTGATGACAAACTCAAAGTCCATGAAAATGAAACTAAACCAACAAATGACTAAATATATGTGACATTATGGGCAGGAACAGGTGGTGGATGGATGATGCCCAAGATGCCAAGCACGGTAATGCCCCACGGCAGCGTTCTGGAGGGAGGAGCTATGGTGGAGGGAGTCCCGACGCCGCCATGGGGACGCATGGAGGTGATGACGGCGTAGAGGTGGAGCCCACTGTGAGCAAATGGAGAGGAGTGATGTAAAAGACGTAGGCAGCAACGGGGCGAAAACCCGAGATGGTAGCAAGGATCTGGAGGTGAGGTGGAGCTGGACGACCATGCGGAGCTAGCCAGAGCGTATGGTGAGGCGGAGAGCAATCCACGGCTCGCAAGTCCGTAGTGGAGGACAAGGCAATGTCCGACCCAGGTGGCGCCGACGGTCCGAGGGAGCCCTGTTGTGGCCAAATGCCAGATGGTCACTCTGACATAGTGGGAGGTAAGAGAGCAGGTGGAGAAGTCAGGCAACGATCGGGTGGAACGACATGATCTAAGGCTAGAGGTGGAGCCATAGGATCCCCATGTCCTGGAGGAGGTGGCTGAGACAAAAAAAACTGGCAAGAAACTATCCACAGGAACATTTAGAAAGAAGAGGAGGTGGGAGAGGAAGCTAGGTGGGACTAGTGATTCCAAAACAGAATAATTAAGCTAATACAGGGTTAAATGTAAATGGTAGTTACATTCACTCTCAGTGACATGCAGGTATGTGGGGTTCCTATCCAAACCCTCGACTACCACACACCTCTGTGATGGATGGGACAGCCGGCTCGCACAATGGTCAGACTGGTTTACTCCTATATCTTAAATACGTGTTTAATGGCATCTTTTTTTTTAAATAAGGCCAGTATCACCGATACCAATACTGCTACAGAGTATCTCTATGAAATTGATTTTTTCACAATTTTAGCCATTAATTATAGCTATTCAGCATTACAGTATAATTGAAACTATCAATTTTAACATTTATTGGGCTTTATAAAAATATAACAACTTTTAATTTAAGTGAACTTAAAGGTGCCCTAGAATGGGGTTATTTTATTATTTAATAATGTTTCCTGGGTTGCCCTTATAGTGTTAGTATGTTTTTTAGATCAAAAGTATTCATAATTTAGAAATAAAAGGCATTTTTTCCTAGCCTGATTTTAGCCTCTGATTTGAACACTCTGTTTGAAGGGGCGTGTCTGCTGTGGGATTCAGTGTAACCGCCACTGCTGTGATTGGCTGACATGCGTGCATATGAAATAGCTACGTATTACTTGTGAAACTCTCTCGAATACTTTTACTACAGCTATTAAACGTGTTTACTATTACAGCTATCGAGATTAACGAATCGTGAGATGTTTATAAAGTATTTAGATCTATTCCATCACATAAAATGTTGCCGTGATGAGCATTGAGCATGACAGTCTGTTGATCACGAGACTGAATATCTTATCATTGCAACGCAGTTTCTGCACTCTCTCTAATGCTTTCACCAATGCAAACACGATGATGTACATAGAGCTTCGTGGTGCAGTGTAATCATTGATTATTGATTTCATAACGAGTTTGGCAAGTGTCCAGATAAACTCGCGCTGTGTGGAAAGATTGTTCTTTGATCGTATTCTGTATATAATTTATTCACTGAGAGAAGCCTGCTTGATATTGTCCCAGGTTAGAAAATAAGTCTGTGGTGAATTTGGGCAGAGCAAATTAACAACTTCGAATTAAACTGTTGCGGTATCCGATTATAGATAAACATCAACCACGCCTGTTGACATTTCTTTTCTGTGGGAAGGGTATAAAAAGTCCTCACCTCCTCTGCACAGCCTGGAACATAACATTTATCTGCCATTTTTCCTATTATCTTCGTTGTTTCTTCACCTGCAGAACTTCCGATGATTCGGCTGCAAAGTTCTGCCTGTCATTGAACATGGGCCGGCATATGCAAATTTTTGGAGGCATACATATTAATGATCCCAACTGTTGCGTCACAGTCGGTGTTATGTGGAGATTCGCCTGTTTTTCAGGGGTGTTTTAAAAAACGAGATTTAAATAAGAAGGAGAAAACAATGGTGTTTGAGACTCACTGTATGTCATGTCCATGTACTGAACACTTGTTATTTAACTATGCCAACAAAAATTCAATTTCACATTCTAGGGCACCTTTAAAACAATCTTTACGTAAACCCATTACATTTACCTGGGCCCTTCAAAATCTCAGGTTTTCTTTTTTTTTTCTATTGGCCCAGTCAGACCAGTTCATAGACCTACTTCAAAATGCACAGAAACTTATCTTCTTGTTGTTGTTATTATTATTATTTTGTAAATACTGAAATGGTAGGAAACTGATAATTATGTTTTAGTTAATGTATGCAAAATTAATTGAAAATAAAATGTTACCTAATTTGTTTGTGATAGGAGAAAGTCATGTTGTATCAGGGTTACATTCCAATTGCTGGAAACTTAAATTAATATTTTAGTTTATTATTACTTGTTTTTTTTTTTTTTTACAACTAATGACGTATATTCAGATATAGCTAAATACAAGCAATGCATAGAGTTAGAAAGAAATGTGATGTTAATTAACATTGTCCCTTAATCAATAGTAAAAAAAACTGAGTTTTTTTTTTTATTTTTTTTTTTTAATCATGGTAGAACATGCAAATTGGTCTCATTGCTCTTAATGTTCTATATTTTCGAAAGGGTCCTCACGCAGCCACTCCATTTGTGAATGATAATGTGGACTGCCATGCAGGGACTTGCTTTTTGTATCAAAGCTTTTTAAAGAAGATTTGCCGCTCGGCCCCGGTTCTATCCTTGCAGTAGAAGACTAGATAATCTGATCCATCTAAGCACCCTCAACAAGGATTTACATATTTGAGGTCGTCTTTTTCAAGAAAATTGGAATTTGCAATTAGATGAGAGCGACACTCTTTTTGTGTGTGCGGGCCACTTCAGAGATGTTGTTTTTCCGAGTCAAATGATGCATCTCCCTGCGTCTTCCCTTTTCCGCAGCCCATATGTGCTCCCAGAGACCACGGAGCCGTGGGAGAAAAATGGATTACAAATGAGAAATTACCGCTGTGGAATGAGAGGAAAACACATTGCTTAAATTTCCTTGTCTTTCAGGTATTGAGCGATTTGTCTCAAATGTGCCGTAGAAATGAAAATATGAAGCTTTTTCCCAACATGAATTTGAATCAGCCCCCGGCTATGCTATTGACCCTCAATCACAGCTTACAGCTCTTCCGAGGTTTGGAGTTATGCTTTCTCTGTGCATATCACCACACTGCTCCCTCCCGCCCTCCTCTGCATTTATGGAGAGAGAAAACTCTTCATGTGCAAAGAAACAAAACGCTTTGGTTTTTTTTTTTTTTTTTTGACGTGTAAAATCTTTCTTCAAAGATTATTATTTGTTTATGCCACTGCATATCAGGGCCTATTTTCTTTTTGATGACATTGTGAGACACGAAAAAGACTAATGTTAAATTTAAGTCACGGATGATTGGGCACAGGCCGCCATGTCCCTCCGCTGACCAGACACCAGTTGTCGACGACACATCCCCGTATCATATGCGTGCCATCTGCAATCCATATTTGCCTAATCAAACAACATTCATATCACTCCTAATAATCAGAGGCGCTGCAGAGCCTGCCTGGCCGCGATATCATCACTCTCATATTCCACTCATATCCGAAATGCGCTATCTGCGCTTCACAGATTACCGTTACAGAATTACCCTACGCCAATGTTCAAAGCGCTCCTCTCTCTCCTGCCTCCAGCAATTTAAACATTCTCACTTGCTCCCGAGTTTCACCGTTAATGCCATCAGTCAGGAATGAGAGAGAGGCGCAATATGGATTGGTAAAGTTTTTAGTTGTAAAATAATGTAGGAGGGTCATTACTGTTATAGTGTAAGAGGTACAGGAATGTTTGAATTCTGTAACTTTTACAAATGTTGTGTGTGTGTGTGTGTGTGTGTGTGTGTGTGTGTGTGTGTCTCAGTATTTTATTTTCTACTACCAACCTGATTACCATTTAAAATAATGGTAGGAGAAAGAGAAAAAAAATGAAGAAACACCTAACATTGTTTTTTTTTTTTGTTGAAAAGTTGACATCTGCTCAAGCAAAGTAGTGAAATTATTTACAGTTCATCCCTATATGTTCACTAAATTCGGTATATTATGCGAAAATGAAAGCTAGTTTAATTTCCATATTTCAATATTGTGAGTTTATTATTTTATCCAGTAAATTAAGATATAACAATGGATTTGCAAAGTAGGAATGAACCGATCACCCTGAAGAGATGACCTCCCTCTCTCTTCCATCAATCAAAATAATGAGACATTATTGGATTTAGGTGACTGTATCCTACAACTGGTATTATTATTTTTTTATAAGAATTCTTTATCCCATCTCGATGGATGGATGGACGGAGCAATTTATCTTTATCCGTTCATCCGTCAAGAAATTTAAGTCCTGCATTAGCAGCTAAAAGGTTCTGTGTTCACTCTCCTTTTTTTACATTAGTTGATTAATTCAGGCCTTATCATGCATAAATAAATAAATAAAAAGCTAAATAAGATAAATTAAGCTACAGTAACCCACCACAGATGTTTAGAGCACAGCAGAACAGACAGTACACAAGGACTCTCCATCTTTCTATCTCTCTCTCTGCCTGATATTACACCGTAGCGCAGGAAATATGAATTATGCTCACACTGAGCTGCTACAGTGATTGGTTTATGTATTCTACTCATTTGCATAGGGTGAGGCCACAGTGTCCAAGTAAATGACATCGACGATGGATGATCCAATCAGCAGCACATGGCACAAAAAGATGATAGACAATAAATTTGATTTAAAAAGGCTCCATACAACTAGCACAAAATAAGCTACAGCTCCTTTATGATCACAGCCAGTCCTGAAAACTGTTTAAAACAGAAACACCAGATTTTTAGTAAGTGTAGTGTATGGCCATGGCCAAAAATGTGGCATTGAAATGAAAACGAATAGCTTTTGCGCTTGCCTCATTCACTACTAAAGATATAACTGTCTAATCGAGTATTCACTGACATTCATTACATTTAAGGGAGTACTTTTGTAAGAGTTATCAGCGATCAGAGAAACATCATTTTAGACGTATAGCTGAGATTTTGCTGTTACTATAAGCATACATATACAAGAAGCCTGTCTTACAAATGCTTCCCACTAAGGGAAAAAAGCCACCTCTGCAAATACGGACACACAAGATACATCCTACCGTAATCATAATCACTCATTGGGGCTGTAGCAGTCATTATGGCCTTATTAAATTGATTTTCATTGAACACAGTCAATTAATCAAACAGGTCAATTGGACTGAGTCGAATTTTCCACAGATGGCTCATGGTTAGAGCAGCAGTAATAGCATGGGTAGACTCAAGGCCTGGGGAACAGCAATCATATGGATAATGTCAAGGGGAAAATGTTCTTGCCTACAGTTAGCAGTAAACCTGCACTATGGAATACGGGGGTGCTTATTTAATTTGTTAGAGAAATGAGAGCAGAATTAATTTAATTTAAAGCACAGGCCTGGAATGCTGACCGGATACGGCACAAGTTTGCCTTTAATCTCCGCTCGTCTTCTCTTTCATTCTCAGGTGCTGCAGATGTATCTAAATTTAGCTGTGCCACTTTCATTTTTACTCAGATTTTAACATCCTGACATTTTAAAGTATTTTCTGCGTGGGCGGTAGTGAGAACTGCGCAGAGATGATGCAGGGAAGCAATCAAGATCTCATGGCAGCGAAGTAACACAAATGAACAAATCAGTTTACCTCGCTTTGATGGATGAGTCATTTGTCAGGAGGGATGTTCAAGAAGCTGCACAAACACTTTTTATTCCAACATCAGAAAACAAACATTCTCCTAATGTTCAACAAATGCTACTTTCCTAGTCCATGACCTCCTGGTAATAGCGGAAATACCAGCCAAGCATTGAGAGACGGTTCCAAATGCTTGTACGCACTCAGAATCCAACTGAGACATCATCAGCGGAGCGACAAAACACTTGGGAAGGCATGCAGTAATTCAGGGAGACTGTGGGGTGATACACAGGGCTATGGAGACACAATGCGAATATGGGGATGTAGTCATCATAGTTAGTCTCTGCACTGTAAAAAACAAACAAAAACGCAAAACAAAAGAATTGTTAAGAAAAGCTACAAAATATAAGTCGACATAATACAAGAAGATTTGAGTTTAGGGCCATAAAGAATGTCACGATTTGCCATCTCGTAATTACGTTCCAACGTGGTGTGACCACAGCACAAGCTTGTTTTTTTGGTTCAGGGGGAGCTTTAAAAGGCATGTAATGCAATGAATCATTATAATATGCTGATTTGCTGCTAAACATTTCTTATTAATAATGTTGAAAACATCACTGCTTAATATTTTTGTGGAAAATGTGAATGTGATTTGTTCAGCATTATTTGATTAATAGAAAGTTCAAAAGAACATTTGAAATAGATATATGTTGTAACAATGTAAAAAATATTCACTGTCACTTTTGATCCTTCTAATGCATCCTTGCTAAATAAAACTAGAATTTAATCATTATAATCTTTCTAACCCCAAACTTTTGAACTGCATATATATTACTAGGTATAATAATATAATACTTTCGTATGTGGACCACATAAGCCAAAAATAAACTTTTATTTCAAAATATTTTTCAGATATTTGTGTGTGTGTGTGTGTGTGTGTGTGCGTGTGTGTGTGTGTGTGTGTGTGTGTGTGTGTGTGTGTGTGTGTGTGTGTGTGTGTGTGTGTGTGTGTGTGTGTGTGTGGGTTGGTTTATGTGATTTATGAGGACACAAATTTGTATAATGACGTGTATTACACTGGTATTACAACTTATGGGTGGTTTTTGAGAAAATTTCAAAAGTCCTCATAAATCAAATGGCTTAAAAAACATAAAAACAATGTTTTATTAAAAAATTAAAAATGCAGCATGTCTCCTGTGATGGGTAGGTTTAGGGATAGGGGCAGTGTAGGGGGATAGAATATATAGTTTGTACGGTATAAAAACCATTACGCCTATGGAGGGTCCTCATAATGCTGTTGCACCAACGTGTGTGTGTGTGTGTGTGTGTGTGTGTGTGTGTGTGTGTGTGTGTGTGTGTGTGTGTGTGTGTGTGTGTGTGTGTGTGTGTGTGCCACAGAAGAAGGAAATCATGCTGGTTTGGGATGACATGAGAGTGTGTAAATTATCACTGAATTTTAATTTTGGCTGAACCATTTCTTTAAGTAGTATCTCCATTTGGAAAGGTGTGCTGCTGCTTTTTATTTGTGAGTCAGACCCAGGTTGAGCGGTAGACAGAGTATGCGTTAATTCCCCCAAACACCCCCTCCCCCACCAGCATGTGTGTGCAGGCTGAAATGTTGACAGTAAGGTTATAAGGAGAGTGTATTGCACCTCAGGCTTGCCCTGTCTCTTAGTGAGCTGCCGATAGCTTGGAAGTGACAGCTATCCTCTTGTTGATGTTTACAGGGATTACAGTCGCTGTGTGTTCAGAGGAGTTGTGTGTGTATTCAGGCTCTGGTGTTTGTCCAGCGTTTGTGCATTGAATTAATGTGTGTGTGTGTGTGTGTGTGTGTGTGTGTGTGTGTGCGACCGTGTAAGAGCATGTTTGGTTTTTGGTGTTAAGTATACGACCCTGTGTATTTGAAAAGGATTAGTTTTGTTGGTCTATTAGGCTTTCCTGTAAAAGTTTCCATTTGTGTGTGACTAAATGTGAATGGGTGAAGATTTATGTTTCAGTGTGTGTGTTTTGTATTATCTGGTATTATGCATTTGTGATGAGAGTGTTTTTCTGTTTCTGTGTGTACTTTCACACATGTCACTGAACTAAATTTAGGTGGAGGCCACACACACTCAGATCAGGTGTGAGGAGGGCCGCCAGCCTGATTACAGCCCATCACAGGAAGTTGTCAAGATGGCCCCCTAGCAACACCTCGATGGCAACAACAACCACAGACATGCACACAAACAAGAAAGGTTAAAGTCTCACCTCTCTCTCTTTCACCCTTTCCTCAGTCTTATTCTCTCACACAGACACACACATCACTCTGACTCATACCTACTAAAATCCACCACAATAATATCAGACCATTCAACTAATTTGAGATAGGCAGGATGGTCATGAGGTTGACTATGTGACCGATGAATAAGGATTGTGTACGGGGTGGGGCATGTATTTATTTTGTTCTATAAACAGGTTAGTAGACGGCGTAACTTCCTGCCGTTTTGACCTTTTCCGTCTCCTTCCGGTGTTGTGACCCCGAAGCGCCATAGTGAGGTGTGAGTGTGGCATTTTGCTGTAGTGGTTTGTACAAAGACGTTTAGTTTATTTATATAGTTTATTCTGTGTTAAACGCAAGGAGGAAATCCTCGATGCAAGAGTGTGAGCGCGGTGGGCGATTAATGTGGTTAATGTTGAGATGTGGATACCATGTTTAGCCTATAGCAACGAGCTGTATCACCCAGCCTATTCCACTCTTGGATTACGGCAGAGGTGTGTGTGTGTGTGTGTGTGTGTGTGTGTGTGTGTGTGTGTGTGTGTGTGTGTGTGTGTGTGTGTGTGTGTGTGTGTGTGTGTGTGTGTGTGTGTGTTAGATTGTTAGGTTCAATCTTATCTTATTGATAACATTGTATGTATAATTATTGGGTTATCTAAACATTTGCGTATTTTGAATGTTTATGACGCTGTGTGGGATTTGTGTCATGACAAGTGGTTTATTTGGGTTTGTTAATGACTCAATCAAAGACAGTCCGTTGCCGTAACTGCGCGCTGAGTGACAGCCTTTCAATGTGCAGAGACGCTGTTTAGTTTCGTTTACATTGGTTACTGAAAATGTCCTCGTTTTTGTGCATGCTGACCACATCGTAACACACTTATTCATATAGAGACAAATAAATATAATTAAATAACAAAATAAATAACTGCCGATAATACAGCAACTATTATCGTGCTATTGAGCCAATCAAAATTACCGCAAGGGAAATTCCTTCACTGCGACAGCCCTACACATTGGTTCTTGCGGAAGCTCAAACGTGCTGTGTAACATGACAAACCTCATTGGTTCTTGTGGAACCAATGTCTAATAATGTTCAAGTCTCTGCAGAAAATTTTGACTAAATCACTCAATTCACATGAATTAGTTTTACAATCTCTTTATGAACTTTTTGAAGCATCAAAGTGGTAGTTGTGTAGCTGTCAATGGAGGGACAGAAAGCTCTCAGATTTCATCAAAAATATATTAATTTGTGTTCCGAAGATAAACAAAAGTGTTACCGGTTTGGAATGAATCATTTATGGCAGAATTTTCATTTTGGGGCGATCCCTTTAACACCATGGTAACCATAGCAATGTTCTGTCCCACAGGTTTTGATTCGGCTATTTTCCAAAATTAATATTACAGCTTGGAAGGCTGCTTCTCACAGCATACTCTTGCACTGTTGCTAAGTCCACATATTAGTGTTTTTGGACTTTGGACTTGTTGTTTGAGCTTGGCTCATAAAGCGATCAAGTATATAGAGATATTAAAAATTGCAGGTGCAGGGTTACAATATTTTGATCTTGTTTTCATTATATCATTTTTAAGCAAGATCTGACAACATAAATGAGTCAATTTTAGTACCTATTCCTCTGTGATTTTCTTGCACTTCGCATACAGTAGAGAGACTCATCTCTGATGCACGTTTAAGTGCATCATTAACAACTATTAATTGTAAATGTGGTTGTCACTACCTGCATTTTTTTGTAGTTAAAGCTGCAGTCGGCAACATTTTTTTGATCATATTCAGTGAATTCGACACTATAATCCGACAGAAAAACATAAATAAAGTGGTTTTAGAAAAAAACGAGTTTCTAACTCCACCTGGAGCGTGTTATTTGTTTTGCAAAAATCCACAGCTCCCGGTTCATCGGGTCCAATGGGGGGATCTGACTGTCAATCACAGATCGGGCACACGCCACCCCTCGCGCACGTTACAATCACATGCACACGCCTGAAGTTTGCGCAGTAACGAAGAGTGGTGGCGGATGTATCTCGCTTTCAAAACACTAACAGATCAAGTAAGCTCATTTAGAGTTTAAATGACATTAGCAATTGCAATCTATCGGTAGATTAGCCAAGGCAGCATACCTCCAAATACTCCATGGTGTTGATGGATGCTGATGAGACGGGCGCGTTCACAGAAAACCCGCACACGCACTGACGAGCACGAACTCGGTGAGTCGGTGGGAGGGTATCTGTTGATAGTGGGGGAGGGGCATGAGAGTTGTAAACATTAAAAATTTTGCCTAAGTCCACTCAATCTGCCAGACTTGCCGACTGGAGCTTTAATTTGGAATGTAGAATGTCACACATGTAAATTACTGAACTGTGTATACAGAACAGGTTTGAGCACTAAAAGGTGACTTGACAACTGGTTTTAGCTGTGGTGTGTACGTGGCTAGAGTTTCCCAAAAATTCTGGGAAGATTTTGTTCATTACCAGTTCACACAGCCAGAAAAAAAAAAAAAAATGTATTAAGACAAAATTGACATAATAGTGCGATGTTTTATCCTCAAAGAGTTGCATCATATACTTGCACGGTATCACTAAGAATAAAAGAATTCTGACACGTGCAACTGAATTCTTGTGAAAAGACTTTACATAACAATACTTCTGGATAATTGCTCTTCAAATCACCTTTTGCGTTCAGTCTGCTTTCAAAAAAGATCAAGAACCACTGAAGAACCTAATTAGGACCAGTGTTGGGCAGTAACGCGTTACTAGTAACGCGTTACTGTAACGCAGTTACTTTTGACAGTAACTAATACTTTAACGCATTACTTTTAAAAATAAATTAACTCCGTTACCGTTACCATATGGTGCGTTGTCCGTTACTTTTTAAAATTAATTTGCTATTGCTGGAGCGGCTGAGAAGTGTGCGCTGTCATTACACAGTACGAGAGCACTGAAGAGACTACTAGCATTATTTACAGAGCGAGAGGACACTATCACTGGCTGAGTTGTTTACGTTAACACGTGAGGCAGCGCGAGCACAAGCTGCACGGAGAGCGCTGACACTTCAGATGCCCATTTAAAACACAGACAGCGAAACGGTATGAATACAGAACACTAAAGTACACATTGCCATATAATTATAAAGTAATTAATTGTTTTTAATAAAAACTAGATGCTGCATCAGCAGAGAAAGAACGGAAGCTTGCCGTCTGAGAGGAATAACATAGTAACTGCTAACTTACCTCAAGCGATTAAAGCAATGTGACAAAAACACACCCAGACCTGACCCAAATGTTGTATGTCGCACTTGTTACCATCTAGTTTATATCCAGCTGGTCACTTTTATGCATTCATTAGCCGGCGAAGTTGTATTTTTAAAGCTATAGTGACGTGATTGCTTTCTCAACATTGATATGTTCAAGCCGACATCAAGTGTTCTAATAAATAATGTGAAAGACTGTACATGTAATATAGGTCTACATTTATGTAATTTTAATGCTCTGGCCTTTGCAGATATTTAAATATATGGCCATCTTCTTTAAGCTTGAATCACATAAACTGGTAATACTTTACAATAAGACTACAATTTTAGCATTAAATATGGTTAATAAATGTTGTACAAGTATCATTCCTTGTTATTTTTTTTTATTTAAAAATGTTATACATTTTAAATTGAGTTTAAATTGTATTATACCTGTTATAACCTTAGTTAATGTAGCCTACTTAGTTTGAACTAACAAGAATGATCAAATTGTATTGCTCAAATATTCATACATGCAGTAAAAACATATATTTACTGTCAGCTGCATGAACATATCAATGTTGAGAAAGCAATCACGTCACTAGCTTTAAAAATGCTTGTTTTGTTATTCATTTAAGAAATCCTTGTGATATATTCAGTTTGTGCTGGTCTGACTACACAAGTCAGTTTTGTGTTTGTATAGACCATAATGCATTAAAGGGCATTGATGGGAACATTAAATAACTTTCTTTAAAAAAAGTAACTAAAAAGTTACTTTTAACAGTAATGCATTACTTTTTGGTGTAAGTAATCAACAAAGTAATTGAGTTACTTTTTGAATGAAGTAACTAGTAACTGTAACTAGTTACTATTTCTTAGTAACTAGCACAACACTGATTAGGACGTCCTTGTGACTTCATGACAAGATAACTACAGTAGTTGATTTGAAAATATGTAATGTTGCACATCCTTACTACAGAGATGCATAGATGGTCTTTTAGCAAAGTTTATAATTAGTACACATTATAATTTTCAAAGGTGAAGTATAATTGAGTAAATAGCAAAGTAAAAATATTTTTAGTTAGCATATTGCTAACTGCATGACTGAGGCTGTGAAGAGACAAAATGTAGAGAAAACCTACTGTACAGAAGCACTTCACTTCAATATGAATATTTTCACTTGAGTATGCATATTTAACTCTGCAACAGAGCATATTAGTCCTCGTAAATTTTCTATTCAAACAAAATTTCTCTATATCCTTACTCCCGCTCACTCTCTCTCTCTCGCCCCCTCCCTTTCTGTCTATTGAAATGAGAATGTTTTGACCACCATGTTGCAGTTTTAAATTAAAAATCTATATTCTATCTCAGTTTGGGGGGCTCTTTTGTCAACAGAGAGACCCTGCGTTGTAATTGGCTCCTGTTCTGTTTGTGATGCACTGCTGACCTATGACCTTTTCCTGCTGATTGACTGCTCAAGGTGAACTTCAAGGTAGATCTTTTCTGAGCTGCTTCAGTTGTATTCGAGGAGGAACTCAGCAGGGCAAGGGTTGAGGATGATTATTCACATTAAATTATCAAATGGTGTCTTTAATTATTGTGAAAAAAGTCACATCTGAAGGCCAAATATGGTAACCCAAACTCGGAATTTGTGCATTTAACCCATCCAAGTTAGTGCACACAAATTAGAAGTAGTAATCACTCACACACACACTGCAAACCATGGACACACACACCCAGAGCGGTGGGCAGCCATTATTGTTGTGGCGTCCAGCGAGCGATTTGGGGTCAGGCACCTCAGTCATTTCCGGCCAGTATTGAGAATCGAACCTGCATCCTTTGGGTTACCAGTCTGTCTCTGTAACCGTTTGACCACGGCTGCCCTTCAAATTATTGTTTCCCTAATCGTTAATGTGTAATTGAATGTAAAGTTAAATAGAAAGGTAGGCACTTCTAATACGCAATTAGTGCATGACGCCGTCAAGCTATTTTGAGAAAACGTGGCACTAAAAGTGAGGTCTTCCTGTAAAATTAATTACACAGCCACTCACGAAAATTAACTTACCTTGAAATGACATGGCTCCCTATCAAATTGGGTCACGAAAGTTTCTTCCCTATATAACTGCGGTGGTCCCCTGCCTGCACCCTTCCTCTCTTTGTTTTAGTAATGTTTAACTCCCTCTTCAAGAGAGTTAATTCTTCAAGAGAGCCTCTTATATTAGATACAGGGATCTAAGCTGAATTTTCCAACAGATTAATTATTTTAGGCTAATAGATTATACAACTGAGTGTCAAGTGAGAGGCACACTTCAAACTATGGCATTACAAATCAAATTATATATATATATATATATATATATATATATATATATATATATATATATATATATATATATATATATAATATATATATATATATATATATATATTCTATCACCACTCTTGCTCTGGCCCTTTTATTTATTTTATTATTTTTTATATTCTTTATTTTTTATTTTTTCACTATTCAATTAAGATGTATTCACACCAAAGTGTATACGTGCAGTGTATGCTAACCTCATTGGGGTTAATAATTGATATAGTGTATGCTTAAACCATGAGAACACTGCTATGGGCATGATTTACTCTAGTATAGTTTGTGGTAACTGGGGTTGCCATCTATTCTGTATTATGCAGAATCATCTTGTATTCTTTAGCATCTTACACAAAAACATCTAAGAGTACTTCAGATTTTTTTTTTTTTTATTCAACTTTACGTCAAGTCAGTGTTGAGAACGGAATACACATCAGAAAATGTGATGTCTTTTCACCTGGTGAAATTTAAAGACCATTATAAGATAATTAAGTTATATTTATATATAATACTGCATTTTGATGTTTCCATAATATAATCAGCACCATATGTGTGGCTTTTCTAACAGTGAACTTGTTTGGTAGACTTGTAGAAGCCAGCCAAAATGGCATGGTTGTTTCAGCAAATATGTTTTTATCGCATGTTTGCTTCTGCTAACACTATCGGTTAGGGGTTAAGTTTAATGTAGATGGTATGTATTTCAAACACAATAGAGCATTAACCATTTAGAGCCACTCATTTACGAACTGCTGCGATGCATAAAACAGCCAACTAAATGTTTCCAGATTCGCGTTCACCTGTGATGTGTCTATGGCTGGGTAAGTGGTGTTAAAGTATATTCTGGTTGTATTAAACACCACAAAACAGACAAAGGTGGCAAAATACGCATTGCATTCAAAGAGCGTTGAGGATCAGCTGTACTGTACATAACTTTGCCCACTTTCCAGAGGTTAAACAGAGGCAGAGAGGTCGTATTACGCTGTCAAGGCTTTACGCATCGCCGACTGCTTTTGATGTTACGCTAGGCTACAGTATGCAAAGCATGTGTCAAAGAGAAAGAATGAGTGTCAGTGCATTTGTGTAAAACCCCAGGAAAGGGCACTGGAAATGAACGGTAACGCACGGCAGAACTGTGCCAGGCTATGAGTGAAAAGCTTTTCAAGAATAACATAAATGGGAAAAATGCCATGTGTATGGATAGAGCGAGAATGGGATTGCTTTTTGTCAAAGTTCACCTTCAGCTTACCTTTAAGCTATTATCGCAGATGGAAGTCACAGTTTAAGAAGTGTGTGTGTGGTGTGTGCATGCATGTCCTCAGGGTGGAAGAGGATAAAGCTCCACTGTGAGATCTGTTCCACCACAGCATGGTCAACGATACCCGTAAAACTTGACTGAACATAATCTCAAGCGTGCGTCTTTTGTGTTCTTGTGTGCTTGACTGATCACCATCTCTGAGTCACATTAGTGCCGTCTGATCTCCGGCAGGCATCTTGTCTCAGCTTGAGGGCTATGGCCTCCTCTCTGTCACCATCTGTAGTTTTCCGCCAACGCATTAAAGGTGTGCTTGCGTGAGTGTTGAAGGCGGCGACCTCCTCTCCGTATCGCCATCTGTGCTGGGACACTAGCAGAACTAAAGGTGACGTTACAATACGCTAAGCTACAGTGCTTGGCTACTACTAGCCTCACTGGGTTTACTAGTTAAACCTGTGGTAAGGTAGATTTAAGTGGACGTGAGGTATTAGGGAGGTACAGTATAAGTGTTCTGGTATTCTGGACAAATGTTATTTTAGTTTTATTTCTGTACTATTAGGTGTACTTTTGGCTTTTTTTAAATCTACTTATATTTTATTTTATTTCAGTTAAAAAAAAAATTTGTTTTGTTTTGTTTTAGTTAATCATAAGCTAGTTCTGAACACTGGGGATGAACTATGTATTGGTACAATTTCAGTTATCAGCCGATTTTAGAAGTGTTTCAATTTATCATATAAACCAGTATTGGTTATTGCATGATCGTTTCACCTAATTATCCAAGTAGGTTTCCGTTGTCGTAATCTAACAGCCATTTAAGGTTAACCTTTAAAGGGGTGGTTCAGGATTTTGGACATCTGACCTCATTTCCAAGTTAGCCTGGGTGTTATTTATCAGTAGAGACAGTTCTCAAAAATTTTCATCCAGTCCTTTCAGTTGCATAGTTCGCCGGTGCTAGGCTAGCGCGAGTCAACGGTATCTGCTAACCTGCCATTAAAAACAGTTTTACCCATTTTTTTTATGTATTTATTAGCAGTCTACAGCAGCGGCAGAGTGATATTAAGCTACCTAGGCAACCGAGAGAGCCGGACTTTTTGGTAACCATCTATTTGGTTTATTTTTACAATTTCGAAATGCACACCGAATCACCATGTTTCCAATTCCTTCATTTACAATCAAATGTTTCGGTAACACTTTATTTTACGACCCGCAAACAACTGTGTAAGTAAACCGAAATTATGGTACACTATAATTACAGAAACGTACACCGTAATTTCGATTTACTTACGAAGTTATTTACAGGTTGTATATCTGCTTGTTACCCCTTAGTTACCCAAAACTTAACATATTGTTCCCTTATACCCACACGGAAGTATGCTATAATTACAGAAACGTACACCGTTATTTCGGTTTACTTACGCAGTTGTTTGCGGGTCGTAAAATAAAGTGTTACCAATGTTTCAATATCATTGTTCAAGGCTACTACTAGCTAGCTAGACATCCCAACTGTTGTGCGCTTCTGTTCTGTGTTTACTTTTCGGCGCAGTACTACTAACGTCTCGGTTACATATGTAACCCTCGTTCCCTGAGTACAGGGAACGGAGACGTGTCGTCGGGGGAGTTCCCTGACGAATTGGGATCACGCTAGGGAGACCAATCGACTTCGAGTGAAACTAAAACGAGCCAATGAATATTGGCATGCAAGATTTGCATTCCGCGACCCGCCTACCAGTGCGGGTATAAAAGCCGGAAGCAAACGCATCCAAAATGCTTTTTCGCTGAGGAGCCGAACAGTGTCCAGTCCTCCGCGAAGGTACAGCAACGTGGCGAGGGGACGACACGTCTCCGTTCCCTGTACTCAGGGAACGAGGGTTACATATGTAACCGAGACGTTCCCTTTCGTCCTGGGAACTCCGACGTGTCGTCGGGGGAGTTCCCTGACGAATTGGGATCCCTACAAACACGCCATGGTGCTGACCCCTTCCAGCGCCCAGCTAAGCTACCCTGCAGCAGTTTCTTGAACAAGATGAGGGAGCTAGCTAGGGAAAATCACACTGCTGTTCCGCAAGACCCACTCAGTGGATTTGGATAACACTGGGAAAGCGTGCCCAACCCGTAGGAGGGAACGCTACGGAGCCCCTGCCCGCCCGAAGGGAGGCACTGGAATACACGTATGTACTAACCCGTGGGGTAGTGAAACATACGGAAGTCCTTGAGGTAGTCCCAGCCCGAGGGGTGGGAGCGTACTCAGCAAGGACGACAGAGGGATCTGTCGAGAGGAAGACACGGAGCTAACCCGGAGGGTAGCTGGAACGTGGAAAAAATGGGTCGCCGAAGGGACCACTGTCAAGGCCACCCAGTCTAATAGCAACTCCTACGAGAGGTAATAGACCTGGCACCGGCGATCCGCCTCGCCTGATGTCGAAGGGGTGATGGAGGAACTCACGAGGTTAGCCGTATGTTGGGGAACCAACGGAGTAAAAGACGCACGTATCCGGCCCACGGGGCGGGAATGGCGTAGCAAGCCGACATAACCTAATTCCTCGCGCTACCGGCCGTAGCGAGTACACGGGAGGAAGCAGGTTCAACACGAAGGCTATAAAACCTAGCGAACGTTTTAGGTGTCGCCCAGCCCGCAGCTCTACAGATGTCTGTCAGCGAGGCGCCTTGCGCCAAAGCCCAGGAGGAGGCAACACTCCTAGTAGAGTGTGCCGTCAACCTAGGTGGGCAAGGCACGCCCTGGGACTCATAAGCCCGGGCGATAGCATCCACTAGCCAGTGGGACAACCTCTGCTTGGAGACAGCCTTCCCCTTCTGCTGGCCTCCGTAACAAACAAAGAGCTGATCTGAGGTCCTGAAGCTTTGCGTTCTGTCCACGTAACAGCGCAGGGCGCGGACGGGACAGAGAAAAGCTAGGGCTGGGTCTGCCTCCTCCAGGGGCAGCGCTTGCAGGTTCACTACCTGATCCACAAACGGGGTGGTAGGAACCTTGGGCACGTATCCGAGCCGGGGTCTCAACACAGCGTGAGAAAGGCCCGGTCCGAACTCTAGGCACGATTCGTCGACCGAAAATGCCTGCAGATCCCCTACCCTCTTAAAAGAAGCCAAAGCCAACAGGAGAGCTGTCTTCATAGACAAGATATTTAACTCGACTGAAGGCAAGGGCTCGAACGGGGGCCTCTGAAGTGCACTAAGCACCAGAGTCAAGTCCCAAGAGGGTAAGTGGTGCAGAGTACGAGGCGGATTCAGCCTCCTGGCACCTTTAAGGAATCTGATGATCAGGTCGTGCTTCCCCAAAGACTTACCTTCTACTACATCGTGATGAGCGGCTATTGCGGCAACATACACCTTGAGGGTGGAGGGAGACAGCCTTCGCTCCAACCCAACTTGCAGGAAGGAAAGCACGACTCTGATCGGGCAAGTTCGGGGGTCTTCCCGGTGGGAAGAACACCACTCGACGAACAGGTTCCACTTCAACGCATAGAGGCGCCTCGTAGAGGGGGCTCTGGCGGAAGTGATGGTGTCTACCACACCCTGCGGTAGGCCACCTAGAACCTCCGCGTCCCGTCCAGGGACCACACATGGAGTCTCCAGAGGTCTGGACGCGGGTGCCACAAGGTGCCCCGTCTCTGGGAAAGGAGGTCCTTCCTTAGAGGAATCGGCCAAGGAGGGGCTGTCGCGAGGAGCATGAGTTCCGCGAACCAAGTCCGGTTGGGCCAATACGGCGCAACGAGCAGGACCTGCTCCTCGTCCTCCCTGACTTTGCACAAAATCTGTGCAAGAAGGCTCACTGGGGGAAACGCATATTTGCGAAGACCCAGAGGCCAGCTGTGCGCCAGTGCATCCGTGCCGAGAGAACCCTCAGTCAGGGAGTAAAACAACCGGCAATGAGTCGTGTCCGGAGAGGCAAACAGGTCTACCTGAGCGGCTCCGAAGACTTCCCATATCAGCTGAACCGACTGGGGGTGGAGTCGCCATTCTCCCGGAAGAGGTGGCTGCCGTGAAAGCTCGTCGGCTGTACGGTTGAGCACACCAGGGATGTGAATGGCTCGAAGCGACCTCAGATGCTTCTGACTCCACAGGAGGAGATGGCGGGCGAGTCGCGACATACGACGGGAGCGTAGACCACCCTGACGGTTGATGTACGCAACGGTCGCAGTGCTGTCCGTACGGACCAGTACGTGCTTGTGCAAAAGCAGCCCCTTGAGGCGAGACAAGGCTAAGCGTACTGCTTGCAACTCTAGGCAGTTGATGTGCCAATGCAGTTGAGGCCCCGTCCACAGACCTGAAACTGCATGCCCGTTGTACGTGGCCCCGCATCCGTTGGCAGAGGCATCTGTGAAAACCACAGCATGCCTGGAGACCTGGACTAAGGGCACTCCGGCCCGTAGAAACGCAGGGTCTGACCAAGGACTGAAGGTTTGGCGACAGTGCGGGGTAATGTTGACCCGGAACGTGCCGCTCTGCCACGCCCATCTCGGGACTCGATCGTGAAGCCAGCGCTGAAGCGGTCTCATATGAAGCAGGCCGAGCAGCGTTACTGCGGCTGCGGCTGCCATATGCCCCAGGAGCCTCTGAAACTGTTTCAGTGGGACCGCTGACCTGCCTTGAAAGGACTTGAGGCAGTTGAGCACTGACTGGACGCGCTCCTCGGTGAGGCGCGCAGTCTGAGCGACCGAGTCCAACTCCATACCGAGATAAGAGATCCTCTGCACTGGGCAGAGTTTGCTCTTGTCCCAGTTGACCTGAAGACCCAAGCGGCTGAGGTGCTGGAGCACCAGGTCCCTGTGTTCGCACAACAGATCTCGCGAGTGAGCTATTATGAGCCAGTCGTCGAGATAGTTGAGAATGCGAACGCCATGTTCTCTCATGGGAACAATGGCCGCCTCTGCGACTTTCGTGAAGACGTGCAGGGCCCGATTCAAAACTCGCAGGTCCAGGATTGGTCGTAACCCCCCGCCTTT
The DNA here is from genome assembly GCA_036326025.1 of Chrosomus eos. Lineage (NCBI taxonomy): Eukaryota > Metazoa > Chordata > Actinopteri > Cypriniformes > Leuciscidae > Chrosomus > Chrosomus eos. The sequence goes on from CM070819.1 coordinate 41,906,579, forward strand.
CTTGGGTACAATGAAGTAAGGGCTGTAAAACCCCGACCTCATCTCGGCTGGAGGGACCGGCTCGATCGCGTCCTTCGCCAGCAGGACGTCGATTTCTTTCCTCAGGACAGGGGCATCGACACTCCGCACCCGGGTGAAGTGGACGCCTCTGAACCTGGGAGGCCGGCGGGCAAACTGAATTGCATAGCCGAGCCGGATAGTGCGGGTGAGCCAGCGGGACGGCCTCGGAAGCGCTAGCCAGGCTTCGAGGAACCGTGCCAAGGAGCCCACTCGGACCACCGGCGTACCCGCGGAGGGGCAGCGAGGTGGAAGACAGGGACCGGACTCCGGAGGCATTACTGCGGCCGAGAGAGAGGTCTGAGTGTGCGAGGCAACACCTACCTGTTTCCACGGAGGCGAAGGAAGGAGGGGAAACGAGGAACGAGGCTCGGGGGCGTCGAATCCAGGTTACCGCGCCTCCTTGCCCAGCGGGAGACGAGAGCGACGAGGCCGAGGCGGCGTAGCTGTCATCTGAGCGCTGGGGAGAGGGGAACGAGAGCGGCGAGGCAACGAGGCGGCGCACACTGTCATTCTGACCCCCTCGGATGGGGGAGACTGAGAAGTCAGTCTCGACCGAGATAGACCCAGAGGAATTGGAAACTGCTCTTTTATTGATAAAGTGGGTACCGCTGAAGGAAGCGGCGGAAGAAAAACAAAACGAAACAAAGGATTCTCCACCCGGCCCTCCTCCGGGGGAAGGAGGGGTGCAGTAGCACCCTCCTGAAGAGCAGCAGTCAGGTCCTCTGGGCCGCCCGTCTCAGGGCCGCTTACCTCTCCTCTTACTAGGGGGTTTCAACGAGCCCCGGGCGGGCTGGGCAGCACTCTTGCAGCCGGCCGGCTGCTGCCTAGGAGGCTGCTGCTTAGGCGGAGCAGGGGCGGAGGCGGCGGCAGGAGGGCGCCCTCGGCGACGAGCAGCGCGAGGTGGAGCCGGAGGGGACGGGCCAGCAGCAGCCTGTCTCCGGGGCATGATGTGCTTAATCACCTCGGACTGCTTCTGGGCGGCGGAGAACTGTTGGGCGTAGTCCTCGACCGCGTCGCCGAATAGGCCACCCTGGGAAATGGGGGAGTTCAGAATCCTGGACTTGTCTGACTCCGTCATATCGGCCAGGGTGAGCCAGAGATGTTGCTCCTGGACCACAAGTGTGGACATCGCTCGGCCCAGGGAATGCGCGGTGACTTTCGTCACCCGGAGGGCAAGGTCCGTCGCCGTGCGCAGCTCTTGGAGCAAACCTGGGTCGGTACCACCCTCCTGCATGTCGCAAAGCGCTCTCGCCTGATGGACCTGGAGGAGCGCCATGGCATGCAGGGCAGAAGCAGCTTCTCCACACGCACTATAGGCCTTACCGGTCAGACCGGAGGAGAACCTACAGGCGCGAGAGGGGAGAGTAGGGTCACCCCTCCAGGTGGAAGCGGATTTAGGGCACAGCTGTAAAGCAACCGACCGCTCCACCGGGGGAATGCCCTCATAACCCTTCACTGCCCCGCCATCGAGGGTGGTAAGGGAGGAGGAGGGAGTCGATCTATGTCGGGCCGCCAGAGGGGCCTTCCATGATTTCGTCACCTCCTCATGCACTTCCGGGAAGAAAGGCACCGGGGCGGGGCGCTGAGAACCAGCACGGGCCGCCCCGAGAAACCAATCATCGAGCCGCAAAGGTTCGGGACACGGTGGAGGGTTCCACACGAGCCCTACACTTGCGGCCGCCCGGGAAAGCATAGCGGCCATTTCCGGGTCCGGCTCGGACAACGCTACCACACCAGAAGGGGGCAACGCAGCCAAGTCGTCATTCCCAGAAGATGACCGCTCTCCCTCCGATGCAGCGATCGACATCTGATCCTCCGGCGGAGCCCCGAAGGAAACGACCGGGACCATACGAGATGGCCCAGCGCGCTCCTCCAAGGGCTCCAATGGCAGCAGTGTTCAGGAGTGAGGGGTCCGTGGGGGTCTTTCACCCGGCGGATTATTCCTCACTGTAACCCTCAGACCACCAATGGGATTAGCCGAAGTAGCCGCCTTCTGAAATGAACCAGAAGACGAACTAGATCGGGGAATGTCCAAAGGGACTCCCCCTCGTGAGAGGGATCTTAGTCTTGATCTTAACACTGCGACGGTCATATTCCCGCAATGGGAACATGACTCGTTCACGAAAGCTGCCTCAGCGTGCGCGAGGCCCAAGCACGAGAGACAGCGATCATGACCATCAACCGGAGGCAGAATCTGACCGCATCCAGAAACACACGGATGAAACGTCATCCTTAAAAGGACGCGATCTTCACCCGTGTTGCTCTTTCAGAGAAATACTCTTTACTTGTGCTGAAGCACACAGGGATCAACGCGGCAACACAGCGGGGAAACTGCAAGCCCGCTGTGTGCACTCAACCGAATACCAGCTGTTAAAACAGCTCTTTGTAAATACAGCGCGTGTAGTAACAAACAGGCAGACGGGAGATCGCGAAGACCGCTGAAGCGCCGTCACACCAGCACAGAGAGATCTCAGGAAACAGCAGACTCGTTGAGCGTTCAGAAAGCACAATCTTAAGCTCATAACACTCAGAGGACACAACTGGTCGGCTCCGAAGCAAAAAGCATTTTGGATGCGTTTGCTTCCGGCTTTTATACCCGCACTGGTAGGCGGGTCGCGGAATGCAAATCTTGCATGCCAATATTCATTGGCTCGTTTTAGTTTCACTCGAAGTCGATTGGTCTCCCTAGCGTGATCCCAATTCGTCAGGGAACTCCCCCGACGACACGTCGGAGTTCCCAGGACGAAAGGGAACCGAAGCAAAGTAAAAATCCGCCGCTGCTGAGAGACTAGTTCCTGTAAATGTAATGCAATCATTGAAATGCAAGAGTAGTTTGATTTCTAACATTATTTTCTCAACAGACATTTACATTGATAGTATGGCGTTATCATTTGTTTGCTTTTGGTGTACTGTGGAGTGGGTAAAACTGTTTTTAATGGCAGGCTAGCAGATACAGTTGTCTTGTGCTAGCCTAGGACCGGCGAATTATGCATCTGGAAGGACTGGATGAAAGTTTTTGAAAACGGTCTCCACTGATAAATAACACCCAGGCTAACTTGGAAATTAGGTCCGATGTCCAAAATCCTGAACCACCCCTTTAAAATCACTAATAATTTAATAACACTGTTAAACGTAATGTTCTTGTAAAAAGAATGTAAATTTTTCATACTGTATTATGTTACGATACAGAGGACCCAGAGACAGATAAACAGGTGATGGAGTTTATTTGCAGCCAATGGGCAGACAAACAGAACATAGGTCACAGACGCTGGAGAAGAACATAGGAGATGATTGCTGGAGTAGACACGGGAGATAAAGGTCCTCAGGTTACACACACTAGGGTAAAATGAGACTAGACAATGACGGAACACATGGTGAGTGGTTTTATGGTGAAGATAACGAGGTAGTTTGCCGACAGGTGCAGGTGATTGTGAAAGAGGTGCAGGTGTGGGCCAAGGAGGATGCTGGGAAATGTAGTGAAGGAGGTGGTGACCGTGACAATTATTTGATACCTAAATTCACTTGTACTATTTAAAACAAACTATTAAACACAAAACAATATAATTTTAATATCAGCCATTTATTGGTTTTTAGACATGAAAATGATTATCAGTTTATCAGTATTGAACAGAATTGTTTTCTGTTTTTGACTGTTTTTGAGCCAGGATGTGACTAGTCACTCTTGAATTGCATAATAATGACATCAAGCCAACATTGATTTGAACTGATTGGTGGGACCAAAAGCAGTACAACAAATAAATTAATACAATATTAGTCATGTACAGTATATTTTCAAAAATATTCCATTTAGTCCGAATACATGACTACAGTTGAATGGCCATCAACAGAGAGGGGGCTTTTACGGGGCTAACAGGGTAGTGCTATCCAGCTAGTGATGTCTGGCAGTAGCAGGTTTCACATGTAAATGAAGATTTTCCCAGTAAGTACCAGCACTTCTGCAGCAAGCTTACTTACTTATCATTAGTCTAAACAGCAGTTGCAGTGAGCACACATGATTTGGTCCTCTGTTAAAGGAATTAATATTTGCCTCTCTGTACAGTGACTAGCCTAAAATCAAAGAGAACGCAATCTTTAAAGGGCCATGTGTGTATTTGTTCAGTAAAACACCCGGTGACTTTCATGTTTAAATCCGTCTGTGTAAACAGTTGTTAATGAGACATTTAATAGTTCTGTGATTATTATGCTTGTTCTGACCTATCAGTCAATGATGTTGAAACCAACCAGTTTTCTCATAAAGGAGCCCAGCAGTAGGGGGATGGAAGTAAAAATCCCATTCACTTGCTTTAGAAATACATTTTTAGCAATAATTTGCAAATATATAAGTGAGTTGTTAACTGATGGTAGCTATATGCTTCTGTATATGCAATACGTCACTCTGATTTCAACTCTATTTGAACAAGAAATCCCAGAAATGAAAAAGCTTATGTTTTTAGCTTAGTCTACACAGTATGGACATTTTCAGTAATACTATTAGACCTTATTAGACCTTTTTGGTTGATCAGAATTTACAAATGGTTACTGCTTGGCATCATAGAACGACGTAAAGGGATATTCACCCAGAAGTTAGAATTAGCTTGCCTTCAAGAAGAAGAAAAAAGACACCTACATCTTGGATGGCCTGAGGGTGAATTTTCAACTATCACTTTAACCCAACAGGCTGACTGAAGCTGTCTATTTCCTCAGCCCACTAGATTGTGTCCATTAGACAATACTACAATGAACATGTCACAGTGTGCCCACGTATGCATTCTCATACAAATAATGTGCTAAAAATCCCACAAATGTCTGATAGAAAACAGCTTTAAAATGCAAGGACAGAGCATTATTCTTAATCCACATACAACAAAGATCAAATAGCATACTATTTAGCTTTGTTTTTAGAGACATAGCTTTGAGGTATTAGTGACCATTTGTTTGAGCATGTCGATATTTAACAGTCAGAATCTCATTTATATCACAATTAAAACAGACAGGTTAAGCAGACCGCACCTGGGTAAAAACATGCCTCCAGGTTATCACATGCTGAAATGTGTTTTCACGCTCCAATATTCTCAATATGTGTGTTTCCACATCATGGGTTGGGTTGTTATTGAGCTTTTGTGCCACTGCTATTGTCTGCTATTGTGTTCAGTGTTCTTGTTAGGAATGACAATATGAATAAGAATTAAGTTTATATTAAGAATTATTATTGCAGCTTTTTATAATAATAATTATATTATTATTTATTATATTCTAATAATTTATTTATAATCATGTTATATTTATTATAATCATCTTTATTATATTAATAACAATAATAATATTATACATTAATAAAAAAGACAGGATTATTTGTTAATTCTGTAACAATTGGGATAACTACATTCAAAGTGTTTTTTTTTTTATCAACTCAAAACGATGCAGCAGCTCTACATGTGGACATGCACTCATTTACTTTTAGCCTATCTATGTTTCGAATTTTTGTTAGGAAGCACAGGTACATTTCAACAATTAATTAAGTGAGCTAGGAGCATAACGTTATTATCTAGCATAATTTGAATAACAATATGGCCCACATACACACATACTCACAGTGCAATATGAGCAGGTGTACACCAGGACCAGATGCTCTTGTGCCAGGCTAATTACTGCAGCTTGTTGTTGGGCCAAACACCCATCTGTCAATCAAACACACTCTCAGGGCAAAATGCATCATTACAGACTCCTCACCAACACACACATGCTTCAAGCAAATGGTTTCATTAAAGCCCAAGTGTGAAGTAATGTGAGCAGGAGTACAGCAGAGTAGCCTGCTGAAAGATGACTAGTGCTAAGAGTACATGATCACACATTTGTCTCTATATCTCAGTACCGCTGGAAATCTGCTGACTGGGGATTTGGAAGGTGACAGTGATTTTGCCAAGTAGGATGTATTCCTAGATCAACAGTCCTGTCAAAAAGTAGTCCTAACCATTACCAGTATTGGATATTATTGGTTGATATGAATTTTGTTGAAGCCCCTAACCCTAGCTTTATATTTGATTCTATCCTAAACCCTAAAATCTGTCCGGTTGAAGGAAATGTTGTTCCTGGACCAATACGAAGGTTGATAAATTCTTGCTGTATACACTATTGTTTGTCTTGAATTAATTGTGTGTTTTGCTCAAATTGGGCTTCAATGCTAATTAAATGAAATCTGAATCTTTGAAAGATGTTCAACATTTCATTGGCAGTTGAGAAAAGATATCACTAGTAAGTAAACAAAATATCTTCAAGCATTTGTGTACTGTGTTTGTCTGTTCCTACACTGCTCAACTTAGTCACTTTATAAGTCTTGTGTTCTGTTTTCTCGCACATTTACATTTAGTCATTTAGCAGACGCTTTTATCCAAAGCAACTTACAACTGAGGACTAAAGACAAGTCAAGTCATTGTGAAGAGGAAAAAACAATGCAGGAAGTACTAAAAATACAAAATTCAGCCATTGCTCAGAGTAGCATGAGCCAGACAAGAGAGGATTTAAAGGAAAAGGAAATTATTTATTTATTTTATGTGCTCACAGAAGAGATGAGTTTTCAGTTGTCTTTTGAATGTTGTCATGGATTCTGCATTCCAGACGAGGGTGGGGAGATCATTCCACCAGCATGGAACCATAAATGAGAATGTTCTAGAGAGTGATTTTGTGGCTCTCTGAGATGGTACCACGATCCGTCAATCATTGACCAATCGTAGGCTTCTGTTGTTCTGGGATGTAGACTCGTAGGAGGGAGCTGAACCTGTGGTCGATCTGTAAGAAGCGTCAATGCTTTGAACTTCACTACCGAGAGTAGTGACGTGGGCCCTTATGGGCTTCGTTGAGCCTGGCTCAACAAAGACAAGACGGGCTGAAGCATTCTGGATCATTCTGGATTGTAGAGGTTTAGTTGCACATGATGGAAGTCCAGCCAGAAGAGAATTGCAGTAATCAAGCCTAGAAATAACCAGGACCTGAACGAGAAGTTGTGTTGCATGCTCAGTTAGGAAAGGCCTGGTCTTCCTGATGTTGTGCATTGCAAACCTGCATGATCTAGCTATCTTTGTAATGTGGTCTGTGAAGGTCTGCTGGTCATCAAATATTACTCCAAGATTTCTGACCGACATTGATGGGGTGATTGAGGATGAATCTAGCTGGATAGTGAAGTCATGTTGTAGAGAGAGCATGGAGGACGAGAAGCTCAGTCTTTGCCAGGTTGAGCTGCAGGTGGTGTTCTTTCATCCATGCCGAGATGTCGGTCAGACAGCTTATGTGCAGCTACTGTGGGATCATCTGGTTGAAATGAGAGGTAGAGCTGGGTGTCATCAGCATAGCAATGGTAAGAGAAACCATGTGCCTGTATGATGGGTCCCAGTGATGTGGTGTAAATGGAGAAGAGGAGGGGTCCAATAACTTAACCCTGAGGTACCCCTGTGGTCAGTTTATGTGCTTTGGATACCTCGCCACTCCATGCGGCCCTGAAAGACCTACCTGTGAGATAGGACTCAAACCAGTGGAGGGAAGTTACAGTGATGCCCAGTGATGAGAGGGTGGACAGAAGAATGATGATTCACAGTGTCGAAAGCAGCAGACAGATCCAGCAGAATGAGAACCGACGATTTGGAAGCAGCTTTTGCGATCCGCAGGGCTTCTGTGACCGACAGTAATGCAGTCTCGGTTTAATGCCCTTTCTTGAAGCCAGATTAATTTACATCTAGCTGGTTGTTCAGAGACAGGAAAGATGATATTTGGTTGAAAGCAACTCGTTCAAGTGTTTTTGCAATAAAAGGTAGGAGAGATATAGGTCTGTAATTCTCTAAAAAAAATGTGTTTAATGTTGGTTTTTTAAGCAGTGGAGTTACCCGGGCCTGCTTGAATGCTGTAGGGAAAATGATGAGGATGATTTGATGATGTGTGTGAGTGCTGGTATAAGTGTGGGAGAGATGGCTTGTAGAAGGTGTGAGGGGATGGGGTCTAGAGGGCAGGAAGTAGGATGACTGGAGAGGAGAAGTTTAGATACTTTTTCCACGGTTAGTGAAGAGAAGGAGGAGAGAAGTTTTGTGGCTGTGGGAGAGGTTGGTCTGGGTTCCTGTGTGTGTGGAGCTGAGAATTGACTGCTGATAGTTGTTGTTTTGATGGTGAAGAAGTTAGCAAAATCATCAGCAGTTAAAGAGGAGCTGGGTGAAGGTGGACAGAGGAGAGAGATGAATGTCTTGAAAAGTGTTTGTGTGTTAGAGGCACTGTTGATCATGTTGTGGAAATGTTGCAGGTTTTGCAGCATGAACATCAACAGAAAAGGAAGAGAACAGAGATTAATACATACTCAAGTCAGATGTGTCTTTTGATTTGCGCTAGGGATGCACCGAATTTTCGGCCACCGAAAATTTTCGGCCGAAAATGGCCCAAAAGTGCTTTTTCGGTTTTCGGCCGAAATACTTTTATTACCGAAACAGAAGGGCCGAAATGTTGTGATGACGTCGGGTTTAATTTATCACCTGAAATCCAAACATTCCGATCGCTACGCTGAATATGAGAGGAACACGGCCCAGAGAGAGAGAGAGAGAGAGAGAGAGCGCGCGCGAGAGAGAGAGAGCGCGTGTGCGAGAGGGTGGAGAGCGAGAGAGAGAGCGCGCGCAAGAGGTACGGAGAGAGAGAGTGCGCGAGAGAGCGAGAGAGCGCGCGCGAGAGGTACAGAGAGAGAGAGAGAGAGAGAGAGAGAGAGAGAGAGCTACGGCGCTCTGCAATCAAATACGATTTTAAATAGGCTTAGTAAAAAAAAAATAGAAAAATCAACGTGTGGCGAACCTAAATGCACTTTGAGAGAACATTTAATTTTCAAACCTTTCTGCAGGCCAGTAGGCCTGTACATTATTATTTAATTTACACATGAGTGGGGTCAAGTTACCATTTTAGTCTGAATTTTATTTTATACTGTGCATTTTTGCAATTTGCTAAATAAATATTTGGATACTTTGTAATTGATTTATTCTTTGAAACTTTAATATTAATTTATGCAAATGTAATGCCTTGATTTTAGTAAAGTTAGTACACAGTCATAGCCATAAATGCAATGGTAGGCCTACTAATAATTGGCATAATTTCTTTCGGTGTTTCGGTTTTCGGTTTTCGGCCTTGGTTTCCTCTTTTTCGGTTTTCGGTTTCGACCAAGAATTTTCATTTCGGTGCATCCCTAATTTGCGCTTTTTCCTCTCTGTTGCCCTGAGTTTAGTCCGGTGTTCACGAACAACCTCAGATAACCAGGGGTTAGAGGGAGTAGCGCGTGCTGGCCTGGAGGAGAGAGGGCAGATATTGTATAAAGAAGAAGTTAAAGTGGAGCATAAAGTATCCGTTGCGGTATTCACATCCAGAGATGAGAATTGTGAGGGTGAGGGAAGAGAGGATGACACAGCAGAGGAAAGATGGGAGGGAGAAAGTGAGCCCAGGTTTCGTCTGAAAGTTACTGCGGGGGTTGGTGGAGCATGGGTAGTGAGTTGTAGATTGAAAGTAATTCGGAAATGATCTGAAACATGGAGATGTTTCACCAAAATGTTGTCTGTGATGCACATGATACAATCATCATACAATCACCATTCATGTGCATCAAATCATCCCCACCATTGATAGAATTTTCCAGCAATCCATGGTTTCACTGTTATAAGGCAGGGTGCGCTATTACGCAACTTCTGAAAGAGTACATAATCTCTGATCAAAATGCAGGCAAAAAAGCAGAAACAAGCAATAAAAGCATTTCTGATGCTTTTGTGGTTTCTAGCATGTTGGAGTCTTTGACAAAGAAACAAATTTTGCAGCTTTTTATTTTAATTTTGTTATATAATATTTTAATTTTTTAAAGCAGAGGCTTTATAAATATTCTTATAAATACAAAATATTCTGGGGGCCATGAAGCTTTTGTGACAATGATGAATAATGCTGGCACCTGGTGGTGGAACACTGGCGGGGAAAAAGTTAAGGGCACATTTTACCATTCCACTTAGCAGCTTTTTAATTTTACTTTATTAAATTATTTTGGGTACATTTGCACTAGATAGACATATTTGATCATTGCATTACTTTTGTTATTTTAATTCTTAAAAGCATTCTTGCTACTCCTGCGTTCTGTACTTTCTGAAAGGTTGTGAAAGGTTTATTGCTAAAATACAGTGCATATCAATGGTTAGTTGCAATTGCAACAGTAGCAATGAAATTGAAGTAGCATCAGATATTTTCTTCCATGTTGTGATATACATTCTAGATTATTGAAAAGAACAAATTGTTAGAGTCTTGTTTCTATCAATTGGTGGTTGATTTGTTGGCAGCAGATCTGAATGTGACCTTGAAGTCAGTTGTAAAATAGGGGCAGAGTTTTTCCTGACATATAGGAGAAGTCCGGCATATGTCACCCGAGAGATGCCTGTCGTTTCTGTGAAAACAAGTTGATGAAACATTGCAAGGTCAAACTGGTTTAAAAGGTTTATACATTTAAAATCCATCCTGGATGAATCATTCACATACATTTAGAAAATTGAAATAGGTCCCATTGGCATTTCATTTCAAAAATAGACCATAACACATATCAGTTTACTTTCTGTGTAAAAAAAATATATATATATGTTGAAGCTTCGTTTGGAAAATACTTTATTTTGCTAAAGCACTCACTTTCTTTGAGTGAAGTCTGATTTTTGTGGTGTTTTTCTAAAACCATGTCATCATTTACCTTTTTATTTTTTACTCTGGTCTTTTGTTGTGTTATATAATTCGTATTTGGTCATGTACCAGGCTGTATCTTCCTCTCTAAGTTTGTGTTTCATTTCCAGATGTGCAGTGGGTCTTATATCGTTTAGTGAAAGGTGAGACTACTGCAGGAATAACTCAGGTCAGAGAAGTTTTATGGCGCATTAGATGCTGAGGTAATCGCATAGTGACGTTTAAACCACTCTCCTTGAGAATCCAACCCAAGTGGCCAATAAAACAGCTCTGCCAGAGCCCCCTCAACGCAATCATGCCAACAAAGACCAGAACGCTGCAAGCTTCTCTCAGCTAAAAGCTAACTAGCTTCTCGCAATCACGAGCTCCAGCAATTTACCCTCATCGAGGCAAAGAGAGAAAGAGAGAGCGCGCAAACTTTCTGAAAGTAGAACGAGTGTGGAGAAATGGCCGAGAGCAATCAGCAGCAGGGCTTGTTGCAGCCATCACTGGAGGAGCATAGAGGGAGGAGAAAAAGAATAGGTTGAGCTTTAGCAATGTAAATACCCCTTTGCTCTTTTTCACTTGTTCTGCCTATCAGACGAGTGTCACCACGGGCGCTGAGAGGCAATCACAAACTCGTTCTCGTTAGCTGCCAGCGCTATCACCCACTCCTGCCGTTTCTTCGTCTTCGTCGTCTCCAATACTCGCTCGGTTCTCGCTCGCCCTGTAAATGCCATTTCTCTCTCTGAATTAGATTCCCTCCCACCTCATTCTTTTTTCGCTGTCTTTTCTTCTACACACACTCTCTCTAGTCTCGCCTTATTATTTAAAAAAGTAAGGACACTTGTGACCTAGTTTCTCCTCATCCTACCTATCGCAGACATTAAATCAAATGGAGCACATTAAGAATCACATGCGAGCAGACAATGGGCTCAGTGATGGCCTCAGCTTAGGCTCCTCAAGCACCACGGCAAGCCTATAAAAATCATTTGTATCACCTCATTTCAAAAACCCTATACCTGTTCACCTGAGAGAGAGGGGAGATGGAGGGCTGGTGGATCTGAGAGAGATTTGTGTGGGGAAAAGTGTTTTGGAGGCGGGGGTAGATGTAAGGAGAGTGATCGTGAAAGAGAAGAAGAGGCATAGATTTGTAAGAGGGAGGAAAAAATGGGCCGTACGAGGAGAATAGCCAAAAGCTGGTGTGTGATTTGTGTGGAAATGGTTGTGCGGTAGAAAGCCAGTGTGTTTGAGGAATATGGAGATGTAAGAGGGAGGGTTTTTTTTTTTAAATCACCATTGTCGCTATAGGTTCAGCATACATTAAAGTAGTGGTATGCTTTTTAAATGGAACAGTTTATTGAACCGTTAGACAAAATAAAAAATAAAAAAAAAGTTTTTTTTTGAGTGTCATTTGATTCATCACGCTTTAATTGCTCATAAAGTTTGATTTAGGAGAATATGGAGCTCATACACTCATGGAGGACAAAACACCTTAATTTAAAGGTGCTCTGTGTAATTTTTAGCGGCCACTACCGGTGATGTTTCAGATTGCAACAAGAGCGCTCGTGCTCGTGTGCGTGCTCGATCTCAAGAGCGAGCATTCACTACCGGCCACACAGAGACTTTCAACGCAACGGAGAAAGCATCACACAACATGCTGGAAACTGATGTAAACTCCCACTGCAACTTTACAATAATAGGCTACTTTTATCAGCTTGACGTTGAACTAATGCTCCATGCTCGTACCATGATAACGTTACATTGACTGCATTTAGCCGACATGTGATGTTATCTAGCATAAGGCATTTCACTAACTATTCGTGTATCTTTTTTCACAATCAGCAATGTCAGCATAGGTGAATGTATAATATGATAACGAAAACGGTGAACTAGACTGAACAATTTCAGTGTAACAGTAAGACAGTAGGAAGTAGCATTACTGTACTGAACGTGTCTGGAAATGTTTATTATAAACAATGCTAGTAGTGGGATGAGTAACGTTAGACAGTAGATCTAGTACATAAAATAAGTTACATCCTAAAGCACCTACTTTTTGTTATCCTAGAACAGTCTTTTGTATTCATTTCCAGCCCATTCTCACCCCAAGGCGTCATCTAACTGACGCCTTGGGAATCAGTTTGACCATGCTTCAATATTCGACGCTAAAGGTACCCTTTAGCGTCAGTTAGTTGACGCGATCCCAGGGCGTCATCTAACTGACGCGTTACCCTTAGCGTCAGTTAGATGACGCCCTTCTACCCAGACCTAAACCTACCCGCGTCATCTAACTGACGCGTTACCCTTAGCGTCAGTTAGATGACGCCCTGGGATCGCGTCAACTAACTGACGCTAAAGGGTACCTTTAGCGTCGAATATTGAAGCATGGTCAAAATTGTCAGTTAGATGACGCCTTGGGGTGAGAATGCGTTGTCATTTCATGTCTCATGTAGTTTACCTTGCTATTTCATTAGAGTTTACTAATATTTATTTTATCATATCTGAAAACTTGTAATTTATCAGAATATAAATAGACATTGCATTGGTTTCATTTCAGAATTCCGATTCAGACAATTATGAACCTCTACTAACTGAAAGCATGTATTACTGGTTATGTAATGTGGAAGCCATAACGTTACAACTGTAGTATTTCACATCAGATAACGTTAGCAACTGGTCGGCGTTAGCCGGCGAACTAATGCTATCTTGAGCCAACTAAAGCACAAAATCACAATATATTTTACATGCTTTGAAGCTTACCTGTCCAAAAGGAGGAAAGCCAACTCAGGATCTGTTTTTATACCTAAAACAAAGCGGAGGTCTTTCCACAATTCAAAAGCTCTGCCGATGTTGATCCGTGTTTTCGTCCTGAGTCGATCCGAATCAAGTTGGCCCGACGAGCTTCAGCAGATAAAACTTTTTTTGTTTTTTTATATTATTTTGGAGTTTGTTTTGGAGTCTGTGTTGTGCTGGAGGCAGGTCGTTTTGTGGTTTTATCAGACTCCATGTCGTTAGCTGAAGTTCTGTCGGTCGCATAGACTGTATACAAGGAGAGGGGCTCGGGAGCGCGCATGCACGTCACTTCCGGTGAATTTCGCGGTAAATCCGACCCGGAGACTTTGCATATAAATATGAATATTGGCCTTCAGAGGTAATATCAAAACCCGATAAGTGGATCATTGTACTGTGTGATTACAACCCCTTCACACACAGGCAATAAAAAAAAGGATTCGTTTTAGAAGAAATGTTACTCATAGCACCTTTAAATGAGAGAACCAAACTGAGCAAACATATAATAAAATGGTTGCTGTTATTTATATGGCCGAGAAGTAAGATGCAATTCTGATAGCTTGTAATGTAAATCAATGAGATCTTTAGGTAAAGCAGAGCACTTAGCCTACATAAAATACAGCGACATATCAGATGTCACTCTATCTCCCAATAATATGGGTTAGTAAGATTACATTTAATGCTTAGTTGTATGATCAAAGTTACATAACTTTTATTGTGGGGGGCAAAACATAATGCAATGCAAACAATGATGATTGAGAGATGGACAAATAAACAATCATCAAAAGCCTCAAATTGGATTCTTAAATTGTAACAAATTGATTTTTTTCTAAATATGTATGCATAATCACATGAATCTAAGTTGCTTCAGTCCAGTTAGTGAGCATCTTAAAATATTACTAACAGTATAACATTTATTCATAAGTTTAATTTCTAAAAAAAAAATATGTCACATTAAAAAAACATGGTTTACAGTGATTTTAGAACTGCTCAGGTACGTTGCTCCCTGTTTTAAAAGTCAACAACAATCATTAGGTTAATTGCTTTTATAAAATGGTTACGACATATATCTGGCAATGTTCCATAAAATAAACACACAACAATACAAATATGTTGATAGCAAATAATAATAATTCCACTAAGCAAATAGTTCTTCAGCAACATTTAGCGGAATGGTTGCACCACACAGCGATGGTACAGTATACTGATGTCACGAGGTCACAGGTATATCCTTATAGAATATTTTACAACAGCTTCAGCTAATCATAGATCAGAAGTATTCATTTTTAAAATCATGATATAGCTATATTATATTTTCTTGAATTTTAACTCAAAATTGTTTTATTTATTACAAAACTATGTAGTTATCTAGTAAAAAAAATAACACATATAAAAAAAAATATTTGATGGATGTAAATATCTGGCATCAGTGCAAAAACAGCTTGACGCTTAAAGCTGCAGTCGGCAAGATTTGTATGATCATATTCACTATCCTCCGACAGAACAACATAAATCAGCCGGTTTTAGAAAAAAACCTGCACTTCTACCTCCACCTAGAGCCTATTATTTGTTTTGCAAAAATCCTTCGCTCCCGGTTCTTCTGGTCCAATCACCGCAGGGCTGTGTGAGATCTAACTGTCAATCACAGTTCGTGCACACGCCACAGATCCCCCCTCCCCCTCGCGCAGGTTACAGTATCACATGCACACGCTTGAAGTTCGCAGGTGTGTTGGATTGTACGAAGCTTGATGGCGGAGAGAAAATCTATCAATGCTATCTATGGGTAGATTAGCCAGGACAGCCTACCTTTGAGTACTCCATGGTGTTGATCGATGCTGACAGAAAATCTTGTGCACACGCACTGACGAGCATAAACTCGATGGGAGGATGCTCGGTTGTAGTGGGGGAGGGACATGAAATTTGTAAACAGTCAAAATTTTGGCTAAGTTCCCTCAACCTGGCAGACTTGCCAACTGCAGCTTTAAATCTTATGTAACACTTGATTTATACTCAAAACAGCAATACATTATAAATCAGAATATTAGAAGCTGCAAGCATACTTGTTTTTTTCTTTACGTCGCATTATAGGACTGTTTGTGAAAAAGCACAGCAAATGCAATCAATCGACTAGCAAAAAAAAAAAAAAAAAAAAAACAACTTTAAACTTGGGGGTACACCTCGATTTTTCACGCCAGTCACCTTTTTGTGTACTGCCATGACTTGTTTTTCATTTATTTGTTTACTCATTTATTTTAGCATATGAGGGAGACTATAAGAAATGCAGTGGATTTATGTTCCATGAAGATTAAGCAGTATGAGTATTCAGGAGACTATCTAGGGTGAACCAGGTGAGTTGGAGCATAAAAAAACTGGGAAAAGAAATCAAGAGCAAGACGAAGGGTAGAAAATAGATGGGGAAATTGGAAACGCAGAGGCTAAGGAGCACAGCTCGGAGGAATGAGCGTAGGCTTCGGCAGAGCATGGGAAATTTCTCTTCAATGACTGGGAGAATGAACCAACCATCTCATCACATAGCTCGTTGTTTTAATGTACGCTCTTTGTCTCATTCCTATCTGCAGCATATTGCTCTGATTAAAATTTAATTGACACTAATGTTAATTTTGTCTCAGTGAGGTATCCAGCTACACGGCAGTCACACAAATCTATTTTTGTAGCTAATCAAGGCCCATTACAACATCACAGCCACAATATCACCAGCCTCTTATCTAACAAGCACAATAAAAACCACTCTCCATGACGCCAGACGCCCACTTCAGAGGACAATTTATGGAGGGAATGAGGGCACGTGCCGTAATTAGGTGCGGGGCTCATTTGGAGGAATTGTGCTTTCATGCTACTGAGATGTTGATCTAAGTGTTCCTTGCTCTCTGCAGTTGCAGTCCTGCTTTTAAGAGCCACACTTCTGATGTCCTTCTCTTGACCTTTGGAGCCACATGGCGTAGAAAACTATTAAAACGCTAAACTAGGTTTCTGTTCTTTGGGTCTCAGGAGAGAAGGAGATGGAGAGGGTGTAAAGAGGTGCAAAAAGCTTGGAAAGAGTCCTTTTGGCTGTTAACACTAGGTCAGTCTCTAAATGTGATGCTCGGGGTCAACTGGAAGACTCCAGGTTTGGAGAAACAAGGTCACCTGTGCATTTGAGGCTTAGTGAGGCTTAATTAGTTTTATTTCTTTTTTTTATTTTATATTATGGGTTAGATGTTTATTAAAAAAAAGTTATTATTATTATTTTAAGATCAGTCATTCTAAGTGTCACCCCCCCCCCCCCCTTTTTTTATAGACATGAAAAGGCACATTCCAAACTTAAATGATTGTAATTAAAGAATGTAGACGTAAGATTGGTTTTGTTTTAAATGAGACATTTGGCAGATTTTTGTAGAAGTGAAATGTATTAAGAAAGTGAAATGTTTTTAATTAGAAAAGTTATAGAAGTTTGAGTTTATGAAAATGTACAATTTAAAACATTAAATTATTCATATTTTATATAAAATATATATTTTCAAAACATGTTGGACTCTAAAAGTGCAAAAAAATCTAAGCCAAAAAATATGAACAAGCTGTGTTTCAAATTTAAGGTTGATATCTCAAAAAAATTGCTTTCAGTAAGATTTTGTTTGGGCGCAGTACCACACTTTTTCACTATAAGTGACAACCAGACTCCATTACTGCCCATATAAGGGCGCCTCCATTTCCATATGTGGTTTGAGTGATCTGAATAAGGGTGTAGGAACCGGGGGGGGGGGGGGGGGGGGCGTGTCCTCTCCAATATTGGAGACAGTCGCATTTGTCCCACCCAAAAAATATACCGCGGAGGAAAAAAAATTGATTTTGAAATCTTTAACTAGCCAACCCGATCTCATGACCAATTCGTACGAATTTGTACGAGTGGCTAATTCGTAACAATTCATACGACCTGACTCGTACGAATTTGTACGAATTTATAGGATTTTTGCTTAATCGTACGTATTTTACGATTTCCAAATTCGTATGAATTCATACGAATGACCTACCCCTGACCCTGCCCCTAAACCTACCCATCACATGGGTTTAGACAAATCGTACGAATCCGTACGAGTGAGGTCGTATGAATTCGTACGAATTAGCCACCTTTTAATCACTCGTACAAATTCATACGAATTGGTCGTGAGATAGCGTTGAACTAGCATGCTTTTATTTTAAAAGCGCAACACAGCGCCTTGTCACCGGCCTGCCCCCTCAACGGCTCTGTTTTGGGACTGTTTGGCTGTTTGGGAAGCGGGAGTCTGCAGCTGGCGTGTGGCGACATGTCAGAGGTTAAGTTGAAAAGACAGCAGCAGCTCAGTTTAAGTGATTTCTTTCTCATGGGGAAGAAAAGAAAGTAAGGAAATGTGAGTTGGTAATAATTTTGTCCAGGAGAAACTCCTTTCCTCAGATTTAATGAAGCTTATACTCATTGCAACTGCACAGCGAGCACAGAGAGTGACTAACTCACTGATTGGCTGTGCTGCAGCAACTGCACATCCAATTGACCCTTCGCGTGGAGCTTGATTGACAGGTGTTCTAACCAATCATACTTCGCCATCCGCCATTTTGTCCGAAAAAGCAGCCAGTAGAGTTGGGAGGATTTGAACTTGGTAAAATGAATATACTGACGCCTTTCCGCGGTTAAAACAACATTACTTCTTATGTTCGTTCATGTTTATTTGATGCTATAAATGAACTAGAAGGAAGAGATGATCGGATCACGAGCAGCTTTGACGGATGCTCTACAGCGATCTGTCACGGCACATTAAAGAGCCCCAAAACGGTATTTATTGTTTAAATTTCTTTCAAAAAATGACCACATTTGAAAGCTGAGACTTTGTTTAATATGTTTAATGTCAAAAGTAACCGAAAAGTAACCTGGTCTGTCCTGTCTGTCCGCGTGTTGTCAGTCTCCTCTCAGCTCCGCGATGTATTTTTCACTGTGTGAGAACATGGTGAGAGTGTGAGAGCGGCGTAGCTTGTCGGAACATAGCGACAGTAACTAGGGCGGGTCTTTGCGAAGGGTCAATTGCGAAGGCGCCTTTGACGTGTGCGCCAATCAGCTATCAGCGCGTAGACACACGTCAGAGCGCCTATAAATGGAACCCGAATTCGCCATTATAGCAGGTTTAAATCGACTGAAGCGACAACTTGCCATGTTACTAAAGTGTGACAGGGTATGCAATACTCGTTCCCTACTTATCTTTACAAATGTATCTTTTTAGTAGAATAAAGTATGTTGGTGAATGTTTTGCAGTGTAGTTAATATATGACATATTTCTGTTCAAACCATTAATGGATCTGTCAGGTTTCCGATATGTGTGTCCCTTAATGTTAAACTCATTATACGCCCCTGGATCTGAACCACCACAATGTTCATATAATTTATGAAGTAGACATCCTGTTCAGAAGTAGTATTGGAAGTTTGGCAGATTTTTATATGAATTCAACCTCTAAGAAACAAATAAATAGAACACGTGTGTTATAGCTCGCTGCCACGTCACAAATGGTGAATGTATGTTTTTTTTTTTTTTAATATATATTTAAAACATTTTCAGACCTTTTTTCAGGCCTTAGGAATATGACAATTGTCTTGTTGCAAATTGATAAATTACAGCTCCGTTGTAATTTATTCTGATATGAAAAGCTATATGAATATATTGCTTTCTCAAGATTAGTTTAGGTTTAGTATATTACTGTTTTAAATATGTAATGGCTGTGGGGCAGTGACACTTAAAGGGTTAATCGGTAAGTCATAACCCAAAAAAAGCAACTGGGCTGATAGTGTTGAGGACAGCAAGTAAAAAAAAAAGTAAAAAAAAAAAAAAAAAACCTCTAAATAGAAACAATGCAACTAATATTTTAAGTCAAATGGCTCAATTTTAAGTATTTATTTGAAGTCAAATGGCTTGTAACTGTTTATATCAACTGTGTTATATTGATAATATAAATATATAATATACTGTACTGTAGGGGTGGGCGCTATACCGGTATGAACGTGACTACCGGTATTATGTTGTGCCATGATATGGATTTTGCGATACCGAGGATACCGTAGATATTCATAAATTCAAATTTTGCAGTTATATTGCTTTGTTCAATTATCAAAAATAAATTATCGTTTTCGTGATTAATAAGCTCTTTACTTTAGCGGAAATGCCTGATTTGGCGCTTCATACGCGTGAAGTTGCTGAGGCACGCACTCAATGAAGGACCTAAAGTAGAACACATCGCTAGTGCTAAGCGGCTGTTCATAAAGGATGCATCTTTTGCGGTGGAATGGCAAATAACACAAGGTAATAAGACGCAAGTTGGACTTCTTTTAACTTGACCGCAGCATTTTTAGAATGCCGTTTCATTTGCGAGACGCGGCGGGTGCAACACCAAAACAAGTTTGTCAAGCACAAAAAAAAACTTAAATGCTCTAGGCTACTGTATGTTTGAGATGTCATATTTTCATGAAGGTTGAAAGGTGCTGTTATTATCTTTGTTTTTACAAAACATTTACTGCTAATAATATTATTATCCACGTGGAGACATTTCCCCGCAATGTAGGCTATATGGAATACCAGGACACGACACACACACACACGCGCCCGAAGACGGCTCTCACTCAGAAATCAATAAAGTCTTCATTCGCTGCCGGTACTCATTATGACAAGACGAGCAAAGAGTGGAAAGACATAAGAAGTGCATTCAGGCCTACCTCATGTTGCACTTTTTGAGAAAATATGGCACAATAATAAAAAAAAAAATTCAGGTCTATCTTCAATGAAATCCCTCACCTTTTTCTAGCTATATAGGGTTAAAATGCATATTTTGCCTGTAATTTAACGAAGGTGTAGTAAAATGTGATTCCATTTTTTTTCTCATATCGCGATATAATATCGATATCGTCCGGAAAGTGAAAAATATCGTGATATGAATTTTTGCTCATATCGCCCACCCCTACTGTACTGGTAAAAATCATGACATTATTTTATAGTCAAGAGCGATACATTTTCCTTGTCTGCTGTCAAACAAGCACTGAATCAATGTTTCAATTCCTGGTGTGCTTTTCAACAGACCCCAGAGACACCCACAAACAAATAAACGACAAGAAGAGAGGGATCTCTCAGGCATTTAGATTTAGCTCAAGCTCTTGCTTTTTTTTTTAAATCTCAGAGTTGTGTAAAGATATTTGTCTATGCAAATATATTTGTGTGTGTAATATTTTCCTAG
Organism: Chrosomus eos; assembly: GCA_036326025.1. NCBI lineage: Eukaryota > Metazoa > Chordata > Actinopteri > Cypriniformes > Leuciscidae > Chrosomus > Chrosomus eos. The sequence continues at coordinate 41,927,366 of CM070819.1, forward strand.
TTAAATTTGAAATGTAATTGCTATCCTAAAAACAATGATAAATTCTCATTGTCAATATATTTTCTTCTAGTTAAGGGGGATGAGTATATGACATTTTTAAAATGAAGTGTGATATGTGATAGTATTCTAGTTAATGGTAAAGTCGTCTCGTTGTTAAGGGTGATGTGTGTTATCGTGCCCCTTGTTAAAGGAATAGTTAAACCAAAAATACTGTCATTGTTTACTCACCTCATTTCTGTTCACTTGTTTGCTCTGTAGACCCTAAGGTGTATTTATAAAGAGACTATCCTGACCATTCTTTTCAATATAATGAAAGAAAACGAGTAGTGGGACAGTCATGCTTCAAAATGCCATTAAAAAAGTATAATAAAATTGGTCCATACAACTCATGCAATAAACTCAAAGTCATCTGAAGCCATGCAATAGCGTTGTGCGACGAGCAGACTGAAATGTATTCACTAAAAATCGTGGCATCTGCCCTACCTGTCCTTTGTGTGTCCCTCAGTGACGTGATGTCCGATTCATGAAGAAAACACACTTTTGAGTTGGATCTTTTTTGATGAATCAGCTGATCCAGTTAACAAAATTGAAATATTTGATCATTTGAATAGACCAATTGTGGTCAACCAGGTGTCATGAGTTTAGTCTATGTTTTTGTCTTGTTTCATGTGTTACAGCCATAGACATAATATAGAGCTAGATGCCCTATTGGCCGCCGGGCACAAGAAATGCGGCTGCCATCTTTAACCGGTCATAGTCCTAATTGCGTTGCATAGCAGCAGTTATGCTAGAGCACTGTGCAGCATATTCCTGCTCATATCAAAAAGTTATTACCGGTTCCGGTAGGCACAAATCTGACGTCAAACACAGCGGATAACAGAGCACACTCTGACGTCGCAAGGCAAAAACCCCGGTTTCACTGTCTACACGTCAACACTGTAACCTGCGTTTTTGAAAATCCTTACCCTGGCAGGGGTTTTCAAAAATGTTCGGTTTCAGTGACCTGATACTGCTTTTCCGTGTGGACGAACGGCCGAACCGTGTAAAAAAAGTCACGGCTATAAAAATACCAATGTCCGTGTGGTCAGGGCCTTAGATGGCGGCCCCACGGCTCGTCCGCGCCAGTAGGCAGTATTACCCTACCCTAGTGGGTACTTCTCCTGTGATCTCCTGGTTTGCTTTCTGTAGGCAAACGGCAAGACTACCATCTTTTTGCTGTAATGCAATTATGTTAGTAGGCAGCGGGACATGTGGGGTTAGATTGCATGTGCTCTTTACGGGCAATTGGGAGGCATTATACTCAAGCTTTGCTCGTCTCTTTTGACGTCTAGATTTCCTTGATTTCGGGACACCTCTAAATCTACGTCATAAAAGGGCAATGTCGAAAGAGTCTGTATCGCTTCTTCTGGCTGCTTTGCCATGGCCCTTGTTAGTACTATGTTGCACTGCTGCGAGGGCTTGACCAAATCTAGGAGTACTGGTAAATCACGACCAAGAACCACAGGATACGGAAGATTCTCTGCTACCCCTACTTCTAACAGATAGGTTTGACCTTCAACCCCAATATATAGGTCTGCAGTGGGCATCATTCTTTCCTCCCCATGTACGCAGCAGATGGGTAATTTATTATAGGCCCTAATTAAGGATGGAGCCACAAATTTCCTGTTCACCAGGGTCTGGTCACTCCCAGTATCGACTAGGGCCTTCAGTTCTTTACCGTTTACGGTCACAGTCTTAATCAGCAACAGTACACTTGATTTGTTTATCTTCGCTACGCTGCCTCTGGGGACATAACATAAGTTAGTTAGTTTAGCTGCGTTTTGTGGGCAGACTGGCCTGGTGTGTCCCTCTTGTCCGCATTGGAAACAAACGACTGGTCCTCTTGAAATGTTATACCGTCTACCTTCTGGAAAATCTCCCTTAGGAAAATTACCCACCCCAGGCACCGGTTTCTGATGGAACGGGGCCCGTCGGGAGTCACTACCAGTTGTCCAATTCCACGGTTGATTCTTCCTTCTTGCAGCCACAAAGACATCCGCCAATGACGCGGCATCCGCTGCGGTCCTAGGGTCCCGTTCCCGGACCCAGACCTGGAGTTCAGGGGAAAGTGTCACGGGGTGACAAATTTCATTCATTTTTTCTGGACGGAACTAATGTTCTCTGAGTTTTGCCTCCCGCCGGACCCATAACAAAGGGACACCGGGCTAGTTCCGGGATAGCGCGAGCATTTTCCGACACTGGGGTGATTAGCCAAAGATCGCTAACAGCTGGAGATGGGAGAAGCAAGCCTTGCGATTGGGACACGGGAAGATAAAAAGAGAAAGCATGGATCAAACAGGGCGTTGGTTTCCTTGGGATCGGTGTTTGTTGGAGGAAGAGTGAGTTGTGGTGAAGATGTGGGGCTGCTAAACGGGCATGGCGTGGTGAATGGAGAGACACACAGGCGGATTCAATGGGAAGGAGGTAGCCACGGGACGGAGGAACGTTTGTGAGAGATAGTGAGTAGCCTAATTGTATTTTCATCTCCCTCTCTTGCGACAGTGGGACTGTTGATGTAGAAGCCGGGCCAGGAGATGGGTAACGGCCTTATACCTGTGTAATTTTCCACTGAGTGCCGTTTGTTGAGATGAAGTGATGTGATGCACTGTCTGCTGTTTGAAGTGAGAACCTAAACCCGCTGGATGTCCATGTCTTGCCCTAGTTTTCTATCTCCTCCCGACTGTACAAAGAGAGGCTAACATTGTTGTGTCCCACAGATTTTCGAGTGTGTTTATTCTGACAGCCACTGGGAAGAGAACTACGTATTTGCATGCTTGCCTGTCTGCTTTGCAGTGAAACTTCCTCTGCTGTAAACTCTGTGTCTGTGACTCCACCAGAGAAGAGGCGTACGTACCCGCATACTCACCAGTCTGCTTGTGGTGAAGTTTTCAACCTCAAACCTCCAGCCGTAAGCCCCTTTGTTTGCCACTTTGAAGAAGAGTTACGTATGTGCATGCTTGCCTGTCTGCTTTGCAGTAAAACCTCCTCTGCTGTAAACTCCGTGTCTGTGACTCCACCAGAGAAGAGGCGTACGTACCCGCATACTCACCTGTCTGCTTTGCAGTGAATATTCCTCTGCTGTAAACTCTGTGACTCCACCAGAGAAGAGGCGTACGTACCCGCATACTCACCAGTCTGCTTGTGGTGAAGTTTTCAACCTCAAACCTCCAGCCGTAAGCCCCTTTGTTTGCCACTTTGAAGAGAGTTACGTATGTGCATGCTTGCCTGTCTGCTTTGCAGTAAAACCTCCTCTGCTGTAAACTCCGTGTCTGTGACTCCACCAGAGAAGAGGCGTACGTACCCGCATACTCGCCTGTCTGCTTTGCAGGAAAACCTCCTCTGCTGTAAACTCCGTGTCTGTGACTCCACCAGAGAAGAGGCGTACGTACCCGCATACTCACCAGTCTGCTTGTGGTGAAGTTTTCACCCTCAAACCTCCAGCCGTAAGCCCCTTTGTTTGCCACTTTGAAGAGAGTTACGTATGTGCATGCTTGCCTGTCTGCTTTGCAGTAAAACCTCCTCTGCTGTAAACTCTGTGTCTGGGACTCCACCAGAGAAGAGGCGTACGTACCCGCATACTCACCTGTCTGCTTTGCAGTGAAACTTCCTCTGCTGTAAACTCTGTGTCTGTGACTCCACTAGAGAAGAGACGTACGTACCCGCATGCTCACCAGTCTGCTTGTGGCGAAGCTTCCAGCCTCAAACCTCCAGCCAGAAGAGACAGAAGAGACGTACGTACCCGCATACTCACCAGTCTGCTTGTGGCGAAGCTTCCAGCCTCAAACCTCCAGCCAGAAGAGACGTACGTACCCGCATACTCACCAGTCTGCTTGTGGCGAAGCTTCCAGCCTCAAAACCTCCAGCCGTAAGCCCCTTTGGTTGCCACTTAAAGAGAAGAGACGTACGTACCCGCATACTCACCAGTCTGCTTGTGGCGAAGCTTCCAGCCTCAAACCTCCAGCTGTAAGCCCCTTTATCTGCCACTTCAAGAGCCGTACTTCCTGGCATACTCACCAGTCTGCTCTGCGGTGAAGCTTCTAACTGTAAGCCTCCTTTATGTGACGTTGGAAGAGAAGTACGAACGGATATACTCACCTGTCTGCACTGCAGTAAAACCTTCCTCTGCTGTGGTCCTGGTGCCGTGTCACCCTACCAGTGAAGAGGAGGACGTGCCCGTAGTGCCTGTGCATATCAAACCCTCCAGTCCGAGGTTCGACCAGGTTCCCGACTACCAGCTTGCACTCCCAGACGATTCTTTTAACTTTAAATAAAAACTTGATTTTAATTGACCCCCATTTGTCTGTCCTCCTTGCTCTGTCCTCCGTCCGACTCCCCAAGGGTGGTCCGGGTCTCAGGGGCGGGTTTAGGTCAGGTTGGCCCGCCCCGACCTGTGACAAAAGCATACGAAGATACTGTTCTAGAATGATCATTTCACCCACCTCTTCAATGGTTTTCTCCCGGGGTCTAATCCACTTGCCATAGAGTTCCTTCAGCCTTATGTACAGTTCTTTTGGGCTCTCGGATGGATGGACATCTAAGGAGCGAAAACTCTGTCTATAAGTCTCTGCACTGATATCATATTTAATGAGGATGGCTGCCTTAACCTTCTCATACTCGATACAATCATCCAAATCCATATTAACATAGGCAGCCCGTGCTTTTCCAGTCAATAACGGAATCAAATGAAAAGTCAAATCGGCCTTGGGCCACCGACAAGCTGTGGCAATTCGCTCAAAAGTTATTAAAAAATGCTCTATATCATCAGAGTCAGCCAACTTTTCTAGTTGAGGTTCACGAGGCCACGTTGGTCCAGAATAATCAACAATAGGGTCAGCATCCCTTGTGTGGGAGGTAAACTGGTGAGGAGAACGTCGGGTCCCAGGATCTGCATCTCCACCCTGGCCGTCAAGATAATCTAAATCAGTCGGGCGTGGCTCAGGAGTAAAGGAGGTACGAGCCTGAACCTTAGTCTGTAATAAGCCGAATTGATGTTGGAGAGCTCTGAATCGTCGCTCCTGTTCTCCATACTCCTGCTTCCTTGCGACCTCCCGGGCATCCATTTTCGCCATATGGGCTCGAAACAGGCCAGTCAAATCACCCAATGATGGTTCTCTACTTGCCACCTCCTTTTCCCCATCAAACACCTCTTCATCTATAGTCCTCTCCTCATCTCTTTCTTCCCGCTCAGTTAGAGCAAGCTTAGACCCTCCTTTCTTTGGCGGTCGACTCATAACTCCTCAAAAAAATTATAATTAAACAAGAGGAGAAACCTGTGTCCTCTACTGGCTTATCCCACCGCTGCCACCATATGTCAGATATAGCCAAGTAGTAAGGCACAAGGACACAGGATTTCCAACAAAAATGGGTTTTATTTTACCCAAAAATAAGAAAAAGGTCCTGATTAAAGGATACAAAATAAATCAACTTGATCTAACAAATAATCTAGCTAGACTTAAATAAACAAAAATAAACAAAACAAGCTTTAGCGCAGTAACAAACTAAGGAGAACTGAACAGAACAAAACTACCCCTTAAATGAGACAACAAACAGGTATTTATCACAGGCGGTGATCTCACTTAAACAAGACAGGGGAAAGCATACAATCAACACTTTATAAATCAACAAATTAGTTACAAGTTAACTAATCAAGGTAAATAGAGTAACAAAACAAACAATATAAGAATACAACCCAACAAATGTTAATAAAAATAAATTGTAACCAATCAAAAATATAAATCTCATTTTCTTCACCCCCCCCCATGACACAGCATCCAGTTGGTATCGGCCAGCGGAAGGCTGCACGCGCCTCAGCCTTTTGTCAGTCAAGGCCGCGATGACAGAAAGACGCACACCTGCAGCCAACGCCATTCATCCAACCTCCATGCCACGGTAACTTAAACTCAAATAGAAACAAGGATAAGGAAACAAACATAGTACAACGCAAGCCAGTAAGTGTGCCCTCCAAACCAACGAACGAAGTACTAGCATGTATAAATAAAGCTTGTACTAACATGTATAAATAAAGCTTTTACAACTTTATCAAACGAAATCTGTGTAGTGATTTTACACCTGAACCTTAAATCCTATACTATATTAAACTCAAACATAACTGAATGATAAAGAGAAAGAAAATAACTATCAGTGTGTAAATAAATATATGTATCGTGAATGACTGCGCATCTGTTACCCTTATTGATGTGTGGCCACAGGTTCGGCCATCACACCTTGTATTTAAGTCGGTGTGTGTCGTGCAGTCTTTGTTGAGTTCTTAATGTTATGTGGCTGGTTGTCCAGTTCCTGAGTCCTGTTTCCTGTTCATGAGTTTTCGTGTGTGTATCTGAGTTTGTGTATTAAACAATACTGCAAATGGATCCTACTGCCTTGTCTGCTTCACTCGGCTGTGACACCAGGAGGCCTCGAGATAACTTTAAAAGATTTAAAATAAGACAAAGCAAGCATTAAAATAAGCAAAACCTGGATATTCGAGGTATAGCCTATTTAAAAAAAAAAAAAAAAAAAAAAAAAAAAAAAAAAAAAAACTTTTAGACCTGAAAACATCATGTAAATTAAAACTCTTAAAAATTCCATGGGTATTTTTTACAAATAATATTTTTTTTTCTAGTTATGTTAAGCTCTAAAATATTTTATTTGGTAAAAACAATTGCAAGTAAAAATGTTTTTTAAACATTATTTTCCAGTAAATCACCAAAGTAAATAGTAATTCAATTGTTAAAATTAGTGTTATCCCGCTATACCTTCAGCTCTCAAAGCTTATGTAATTCTGAAAGTTATAATAAACTAATTATTTTAGTCACTTAAGTTACTCCACACTCTTAGATTCTGTAAATAAAAAGTCAGCATGAAACGGACGTTGCCATAGTCTTTTATTCCCTGTGATATACAGCCGAGTGTAACGACTTCTCGATCAATACAAAATGTAGAGCGGGACTTGATTTTTTCCTCAGGAATTGATTGGATGGTTGTGGTTTGCTATTACTGTGATGTCATGAATGAATGAGGCGCTTTCATATGCTGGGCGATATTTGTAGTTGACTACACATATCGCCTTGAATGTGTAGTTTACTTGAATGTGTAGTTTACTCCGACTTGTTTGAATTAAAATGGGTTTTCTCTTTAACATCCGCCGACGCTCCCCTCTGGGCTCCCAGTTCCGAACGGGCTCAGCATTTTCCATAGAGATGCACAAACAACATGGCAAATGAACAAGACAATGGCATGGCAAATGAATCCACAGCACAAGCACACCTGCCAAAAACATTTCCAAACTGAATCCGCTGGGCTGCCAACTCTCACGAATTCACTGAGAGACTCACGCAATTGTCACTTTTTACACGCTCTCATGCCGCACATACATTTTCTCACGCAGAGAAAAATCGCGAAGCAAAGAGGACACTGGCACCGACACCGTCAGACAAGACAGAGAAGGTTACTATTGATATGAATCAAATTCTCAGCTCTCACATTCTGTCAATTTATTTGCGAAATCCAAACAATAAACACTGTTTTGGCACTTGTAAATGTGACGTGACAGATCGCTGACAGATCTCAGTTCAAGCGGCACATGAGCTGATCTTCTGTTACTCTTTACTACTAGTTAATAGTAAATAAACACGAATAATCAATAGGTAATTTGAAAGATACAGTTCAACTTACCGAAATGTAAAAAAATCGATCGATTAGTGTTTTTCAACCGCGAAAAGAGGTCCATAAAACAGCTGGAGAACAATGTCACGTAATGTTACATTTACCTCAGGAAAGCCATTTAATGACCATAGCACGTTAGTTGGACTTAAAAAATTGCTATATAGAGGATTTTTTTGCCAAATATGATAACTATATTACATATTTATTATATTTTTACCTGTTTCATTAAAATATTATAACGTTGTTATTATAAAAAACGCATTAAATTTAAATTGAGATGTTATTTTTAACCTTTTACCAGCAGACAGGGCTCTTTATGTTTACAGCATTAGGTGAGATCTTTTTTTGGAGAACAATTAACATAACACATTAACGTATCTACTGTACCTAATATTTATCCAAAGGAATCGATATTGAATCAAGATCAGAATCAAATCACAAGAATTTAATTTAATTTAAATTGTGAAATTTGTGTCAGGCAATAATAAAAACAGTAGCATACCAGTCATCGTACCATGTAAACACTGTTTGTCACAAAAAAAAAAAATACAATTCTGTTTAGTTACCAAATGTTTTGACAACCACAATACATTTATTGTGATGCAATTTTTTATATTTTTTTTTACTTTAAAAAAAAAAGGTGAGAACCACTGTTATAGACCTTTTTAAATTCAAATTTCAAATTTAAACATTTGAACTGAATCCGAATATTAAAATCAATAGGATCACCACCACTAGCATCCGTGTATGTGGATTCTAGGGGAGCGATGGAGTTTACAAAGTTTCATTCTAAACTTTTCTATTAAACGTAAACGATTATTATATTAAATTCACGTAATCCTAGAGAATGACAGACGTTAATGTGGAAAGACACATGTAGAAAGAGAGAGAAACCCATGCCACTTAAATAAGTGTTTGCTGAAGCCAAACTAGACTTCAGCCTTATACTAAAGGACATTGGCAAACACATCCTCCTATTGTTTGCTCCAAATACACCATGCCTGTGCCAACAAAATAACGAGGACGTTCTCAAAATACAGCAATGCTAGAAATCCACTATCATGCCAAGTAATACCATTTACACTCTGATAGCCAGAGAGAGAGAGCGGGGTTGCGAGAGTCACTGTCAGATTTGTTTGAGAGAAACTGAGTCCACCTCTGCTACACCAGATGCTGCCTGGTTAATTGTTGCATTGCTGTGGAGAGACAGAAAAGGAAGAGGAGGGGGGCGAGAGACAGACGAGAGTGAGAGAATGAGAGATGTTCCTGCCAGAAAGCTGTCTCTCTCTCTCTCTCTCTCTCTCTTCTCTCTCTCTCTCTCTCTCCTCTCTCTCTCTTCTCCTCTCTCTCTCTCTCTCTCTCCTCTTCCTCTCTCTCCTCTCTCTCTCCCCTCTCTCCTCTCTCTCTCTCTCTCTCTTCTCTCTCTCTCTCTTCTCTCTCTCTCGTTGGTGCCAGCGTGTTTGTCAGTGGTTCGGGGACCAGTTCTACTCCTCCCTATTGGCTGCAGCCCCAACACCTGTGCCTGTTCAACTTAGTTTCCAGCTCAATGCAGGCAGCCATATTTCAGCCTCCACACCTGACCCCTGCTAACCCTATACCCGCACATACAGATCTGTCCACTTCCTGTGTAGGTGATGAGGGAAAGTGAAAACTTGTTATCTTGGCTCAACCTGAGCCGTTTCAAACTCGTGATCTAACTCTATGGTAAGTGTTTCCACCATCTCAACAAAACATTGTTCATCTCTTTTTCAGTGCTGGAGAAGCTAATTTGAAACTTTAGCTTCCCAAGTTACAAGCTATTCATAATTTAACATAGTTCAACTACAGTCAAGCTGCTCTTCTGAAATACTAAATACACTAAGCAAACAATATAAGCTAATTACCTAAGGAAACAATATCCTTGGAGATATATATATATATATATATATATATATATATATATATATATATATATATATAATATATATATATATATATATATATAATTTTTATAACATTGAATATAAGGTAACAATTTTAAACAATTTATAAGTTAAAGGTGAAGTATGTGATATTTGAAAAATGCTGTTAAAAGTGGACCGAGCACCACAACAAACTTGTAGCCAATCAGCAGTAGGGGGCGTGTCCACTCATGACGGGGAGAAGAGAGAGAGTGAGCAAGAGGGAGATTTGAAGAAAGATCGGTAGAAAGTGTGATGGCTGAGAGACATTACAAAAGAAAAAAGCTCAGAGGAATATCACTGGAAAAAGAATGATCTGACAAGGGCTTTAGGAACCACGTTAATATAAGAAAAGCTCTCTAGCGCAGGACAGACCAAAGCGGGAGGGACTTGTTTCTGCTCCATATGTGACATATGTGATTAACATTGGTTTTGAGTGTGTACTGCTGGTAACTAACAGCAAACTCTGTATATACTTTTGTGTACTGTACGTACATTTTTTCTTTATTTTGCTTTGCTTCTGCTGATAAAGAAACATCCACTCTTGAGATTCTCAGAAATCGCTTACTGTACCTTTAACATGGTTTATAATTCAGTAAATCAGTATGGTTTTGATTGAATCTCAGTTACAATCAACTTAAAGATTACCACTATTATAATATGTATTAATATTTTAAATTAACTTTTGTCATTTTAATATTAAAGTTTTAGTCATTTTGTGCTTTTTTTCATTGTGCTTTTGTCAGTTTTTTATTTCTATTTGTCTTTAATTCAGTTTTAGTTTTTTTTTTACTTTGTTTAGTACAAAAAATTAATTTCAGTTAGTTGGCAAGACATTTCTAATTTTAATCTCATATGTAAATTTGATTTCAGCAATTAACAAAAAGGATTTATAACGGTTTTAGTTTAGTTAACAATGACAACACTTTATCATAACTAAATATTGTGCTGTAATTATATATTTTAATTTAGTTGGATTCACTAGAAAGAATCAAACTTTTCGTTGCTACATATGAGAAAGAACTGTTTAAAAGGAATTGATTCACTAGAATGAATCAACTTTGCTGCATATTAAAGAGAGGACTCAAATTTAGTAACATCACTGCTTTTCTGCAGTTACTCCCCAGCACTGCTGACCTTCCGTGTGCTCTGAATCACACTGCGTACCGGTCTGCTATTCCTTGTACTGTACCGACAGCGCGTCCAGGAGCAACCACCCCTCTGACTTGTTTCCGCGTCAAACACATTTACCCACTTGCGCAAACAGAGAGATGCTCGGGGTGATTCCTTTCTCCTCTCATTCATTATTTAGTCCAATTTGAATGTGAAATTGCTGAATTATTCACATTGTTACATGACCGTGCCCATCGTGGGCAACCTGTGAACGTTATTGCCTTTGATAAACTGTCAAAACAAAAGAGTTCCGCGCGGCGTAAATAATAAAGCTGACGATAACACCATGGCTAGGAGCGCTTGTTGTTTTGTAGAGCCGAAGCGCGCCCGCGTACAGCAGCGTCTCCCTGTTGTCTCTTGTGCGTGTCTCGGAACATTCAGGGGGACTGAAGCCATGCTAATTTCATGCTAATTCCAGTAATATATGATAATTATCCGCATTAATGATGCAGGTTCGTTAGGCATGCTCTTCCTGCGCTGCCCTACAGGAAGTCTACAAAGCCTGCGCTCACCCTCAGCTCATGAAGTGATTGTGTGGCTGAAATGTTGAATTTATAGCTATTAGGACACGCTGAAAGAGACTTATTTGTGAGAGTTAATGTATGCACGGAGACGTTTTCATCGCTTCTGCTACTGTTAATTTTGCTGTAGATTTACTTTCAGGCTTGCCTTATGAAATCATGCATGTTTTTCCTATTAATTATTGTTCATTGTATTAAGTGTGCTGCAATAATCATAAACTGCATTTTATAGTGGGGTTAATTGCCAACCTAATTACAGCTTTTCTTGGCAAACCAAATGGTTTTCTAGACAGTAACACTGCTTACACACTGGCTCCAAATCCAAAAGCCAGTTGTTGTTTTTCTTAGCTCTCTCTGGTGCCAAAAATGTTTTGTGACTCTAAATTAGAGCTTTTCTCTCGCTAAAGTCATTGCATCTTGCAGAATATTGTAGCCTGGGAGCAACAACACCGACCGTGAAGATGGCAGAAATGCATTTAGATGGCACCCACTCTCGTCGCTTAAGTTTTGCTGGAGTTTGACCTTTGCTTTTTAAAACATTAGCTGCCTTTATTTCAGTGTATCTTTAGCAAGAAAGCAGGATCAACAAGATTAAATTAGTTCCCATTCCAACTTTCTTCATGAGTTAGTGACCCTTTGCTCTGAGTGGTAAATGTTTGTGGATGTTAAATGTGGCCTTTGGGTGCATATGAATTCTTTATAAACTCATAAAGGAAGTTTGTTTATGTGTCCGTGATGTTCTCGCTAACCTCTGGGTCACAGGCTAGTTTATGAATAGTAGGCCTACACACCAGCAAAGCTCCAGAGTACAGCAAATGATCTTGATGTGTGCATATGTAATGCTAGCAGCCATGGGAGATATCTAAAATAATCAACGCAGCATAAATTCATGACCGTAAGAGACTGTGAGAGAGAGAGAGACACCATTGTTTACTGTGCATTGTGATGGCATGACCGAAGACTCCGAACAATCTCACATTCACAGCAGCGTCTCCTTGCTATCGGGAGACAATAGCACGGGCACACACTGTCTGTTTGGGATGTCTCTGGTTTCCCATGCAAAATGTTGGAGATGACCACAGGGGAGCAACACTGCAGGCAGAGTTCGAGTCGTTCCTGTGCCCTTGACTACAGAACTGCACTGCCTCTAGTGATCTGTGTGTGTGAAAGGCTTAGGCCCTGAGGTATACTGTGTGTTTGCCTTTTCTGCTATATGAGTGCGAGTTTATTCCTCTGGCACTAGTGTGTGTGTGTGTGTGTGTGTGTGTGTGTGTGTGTGTGTGTGTGTGTGTGTGTGTGTGTGTGTGTGTGTGTGTGTGTGTGTGTGTGTGTGTGTGTGTGTGTGTGTGTGTGTGTGTCCTGTAGGTGTGCTGTCTGTAGAGTGCCCTGTATGTCTCTCTGGCTTATAATCAACATTTTAAAATGTGTAAACGTAGGATTGTGCTCTAACATGTATTGTGTGGTTTGTTTTATGTCAAAGCACATGTAATATGAAATGCATCAACTCATATCGAAAGTAGTCTCTTAGGGTCATCTAGGGACTGTGCACACAGAACGCGTTTTTCTATTCCACTACTTGATGTAAACATGCAAACGTGCTGGACGGACGTGTTTGACCGTTGCGCTGATGTCTCGTGGATGACATGCTATTTTAAAAATTCAAGAAAATGAAAAATAAAATTCTACTTTTCCATTCTGTTACATTTAGGTTTTTACCGTAAAACCGTGCGGTAATAATGTGAAATATTATTGCAATTTAAAATAACTGTTTTCTATTTTAATATATTTTAAAATGTAATCTAATGCCTATGTTGGTAAAGCTTAATTTTCAGCAGCCATTACTCCAGAAATCATTCTGATTTGGTGCTATTTTGGTATTATTATCAATGTTGAAAACAGCTGTGCTGATTTATTTGCTTCATTATTGTTGCTGATGTTGTTGTGTTTATTTTTTACGTTCTGCAAATAAAAATATGTTGGTTCCCTTTCGTTGTCACTCCGAGTTACGTCGGATGACGACGAATGGGGTTTCGCTTAGAACACCTATCGACTTTGAGTATACAAAACGAGCCAATGGCAAAGAAATGCCATGGGTCTGCGGAATTTGCATGACGTAACTCCGCCTTACCTCGTGGTATAAAAGGAGGATGCCGGCTACATGCAGATATGTTTTCACTTCGGAGCCAATAGTATTTCTTCACTCCACAGTCATCTCTGACTTCGCTCTACGAGACGAGCCTCTCTCTCCGGTGTTGGTGTGACGGCGATCTGCAGCGAGCTCACAGTGCCTGCTGATCTGTGCAGTGATCTGCCAGTGTGTGTGTGTCTCCCTGCTCGCTTCAACATCGTGGAGTTTTTCTCCTCTCATAAAAGAGCTCACACGCGGCACGGCTTTTTAAAGACGGCTCGCCCGTGCATTTCTGGTTGCAGCGGACTGGTATCGGACTCTGATGGGCACGAGCGCTGTCTAGTGTGTTTTGGCATTGATCATGCTTGAACAGTGCTCGTGGATGATTCATGTTCTCTCTGTGGGAACATGATCATCGCGTCATTTAGGTCGAGACTCGCAAGATTCGTGTATTCGCAAGAGTGAGAGTCCCCTCATCCACCCCCCGATCTTCGGCTGGTGGCCAGGGTGACCTGAGAGTGATGATCTGGAACAAGGCGCCGACTCTGTGTCCGCGACCCCAGCCCCCCATTTCTTTGCCATTGGCTCGTTTTGTATACTCGAAGTCGATAGGTGTTCTAAGCGAAACCCCATTCGTCGTCATCCGACGTAATGTCTCCGTTCCCTACCCAGGGAACGAGGGTTACATCCGTAACCGAGACTTTTTAGTTTGCATCCCTTTGTTTTTCATCCCTGTTGAGAAACTGCTTTTTTTCTGTTTACTTTGTTAATACAAATTCCTGATTTTATTTTGATCAAGTAGTTCTCAGCAATTGATTGGACATTCTGGTATGGAATGCCCGCTTTTCACAATCCAATCAAGTCCTGTCGTCAAATACCCTACTCTGAAGTGTATAAAAATACATAAGTAAAATGGGTCCAAATGTCATGTTATGTTGACTCTATGTATTTAACCTGGAGTATTCCTGGCAGGTGGTGATCTGACGGGCTTTGGGTGATATTCTGAAGTTGCACCGAGGCGAAATGAAAAGGATCTGAATTCAAGGGGGTCCAGTGGCTCCAGTCGATGGTCTGTCACATGCAGATGGTGTTGCTTGTCTTGTGAGTGTGCGAGATGCTTTGTTGAAGTCTGCGCATCTTTGAGAAGCTCCTCTCACCCGCTGAGACAGCCGTGGAGCAGACAACCCAGGGAGTTGTTTCTGAAACCAGTGAGCGAGTTTGAAGGTGCAGGTCTTGTTGAAAGGTTGTTTGGACCAGATGCAGAATGAATTCTCTCCATGGATGTGTGTGTGGGTTTATGCCCAAGTGAGAGGGAGAACTCGCACTTCTGTGGGAATTTGGAGGTTGTAAGTGATTCTGACATCCCACAACAGGCAGGCCAGACATTTTACTGTTTGTTTGTTTGTTTGTGTGTGTGTGCGTGCGTGCGTGCGTGCGTGCGTGCGTGCGTGCATGTGTGCGTGCGTGCGTGCGTGCGTGCGTGCGTGTGTGCGCGCGTGCGCGTGTATGTGTGTGTGTGTGTGTGTGTGTGTGTGTGTAAGTTGCCGTGGCTTGTGACCAGTGCTTCTTCAGCCAGTTTCAGTAACACCAGATGTTTTTTCTCTCACCTTGCCATACTGCATAAATGTTGATGTCTCGGGTCCTAGAGCTATACAAACACACACACATACACACACACACACACACACACACACACACACACACACACACACACACACACACACACACACACACACACACACACACACACAAGGACAAATCAATGTGAAGGATTCTGACCCCATATAACAATAAAAAATGTAATTCTGTCTAGCAAAATCATTCACCTTTGACATAAAGAGAGCTGTAAGAAAAATTCTGAAATTTTGAACATGAAATAAATCTGAGAATGTAGACCATATTACGTTTGTGTGAGAATCTATGTGTAAAGAGACATAGTTTTAAGGTTGTCTAAATTCACATATTTGCACATGAAAATTATGTATTTTACTGTTGATGAGAAAGACATAATTATATTAATACCACAGAGCTCCATGTCACATTTTCATGTAAGCATTAGCATCTAAAAATACTTTATTGTTTAGAACTTTTTCACGTGCACTTTTTCATTTATTTATTTTAAAGGTTTTGGTCCCACTTTATATTAATTTAATGACAGTGTATTTGATACAGTGTACTTATTGTGCACATACATGATTTTATGCACATACATGTACTTGTATCTAAAAATCCTCAATTTAATTAAAGCTGTAATTAATTTTTTTGTAATTATACTAACAATAACACTGTTGACCTTCCCATACATCTTAACCAAACTTTAAACTTGCCAATACCACCAAACTTGGGTTACACTTTATTGTAAGGTGATGTAGTTACATTGATCTTTAAATAAGTACTGAGTCATATTAATTAACTATGTCCTTGCAATAGAGTTATGGTTAGGTTTTGGTTTAGTGTTACAGTAGTTACTTGTAATTCTGCATCATTTACTGTTATTACTATTGTAAGTACATGTAGTAATGTGTACCAAGTCACGTTAAAATAAAGTGTTACCCAAACCTGTCCCTAACTTTGCCCGTATCCTACCTCAATAGGATATATGTATATTTTATATATGTATGTTCATATATAAAAGTTTTTTTGAAGAAACATAGGATGCCCTTTTACAGGATTTTTTTTAAATCATTTTTTTTTTAAGAATTTACAAGTCTTTTTTTAGCTCCAGCTTTAGTATACATTGTAGGCGGTTTTGTCATATAATTTTACTTTGATGTGTAAGTGCAAATATTACTGAACATAGAGAATTGGGAAGCATCCTTTCTTTTGTTAATCTGTCAAATAATTATGCAAATAACATACAGAGACTTCCAATCCTCACCACTAGGGGGCAAAGTTTCATAATTGCTATTTTAAAACAACATTTGGTAACATCAGGATTGTGTGATGCTCAGCATTATTTTGTGTGTGTTTGTCGGTGTGTGTGTGTCTGTGTCTGTGTGTGTGTGTGTGTGCCCGGTGTTTTTGCCACTAGCTCTGATCAGCATGACTGCTCTCCGCATTGCCAGAGTCAGTCAGCACCATCTGCACTATTTCCTGTTCCTGCTCTTTCAGCCAAACGCCACCATGAGCGCACAAAACCCCACACTAATAAACACAAATCACAAACTTAGAAGGTTACTGCTAACAATCCGTTTTTTTTCAACAATAACAATGAGTCCTTTTTAACTTCTCTCTCTCTCTCTCTCTCTCTCTCTCTCTCTCTCTCTCTCTCTCTCTCTCTCTCTCTCTCTCTCTCTCTCTCTCTCTCTCTCTCTCTCTCTCTCTCTCTCTCTCTCTCTCTCTCTCTCTCTCTCTCTTCTCTCTCTCTCTCTCTCCTCTCTCTCTCTCTCTCTCTCTCTCTCTCTCTCTCTCTCTCTCTCTCTCTCTTTTATGCTTCTGTCTTTCACTGCTTGTTCACATACCGTATTCTTAGTTTTGTATATGTCTTAATCTTTTATTGCACATTGTAGTTGCTGTAAAGGGTACTGGTGTGCAAAGAGCTCTCTATTTATCCATGAGTGCGTATTATGTCAGTGTCTGTGTGTGTGTACGCGTGTGTGTGTGTGTGTGTGGGGGGGGGGGGGGGGGGGGGGTCATTAAAGGCAGCATCATACACTGAGCACATGCTTCAAAAGACTCTGTAATGAGCACTGATTGAATGTCTGATGAAAAGCAAGAGACATCCACATAGTGACTCATAAGCATATAACTTGTGTCTATATATATAGCACATATTCAGTCGTTCAAACTTTTTTTTTATGTTTTTAAACGAAGTCTCTTATCCTCTCCAAAGCTGCATTTATTTGATTTAAAAAAAAAATAAATAAAAACATTTTTTTCCAAATATTTTTACAATTTAAAATATCTGTTTTCTATTTAAATGTATTATCAAATGTTATTGATTCATGTGATGGCAAAGCTGAATTTTAGCATCATTACTCCATTCTTATGCGTCACATGATCCTTCAGAAATGTTTTTTGAGCAGCAAATCAAAATATTAGAATTATTTCTAAAGTACACTCAAGACTGGAGTAATGACCATTAAAGAAATAAATTCAATTTTAAAATATATACATAGAAAACAGTTATTTTAAATTGTAAAAATACTTTACAATATTACTGTTTTTAATTTATTATGAATCATATAAATGTAGCCTTGGTGAGCATAAGAGATTTTTTTTTTAAAAACATTTTTTTTTAAAAAAAGTTTGAGTGTGTGTATATAAAATAAAAATGCATGCAGAATGTTAAAAAGGTGCTAAAAATGTAAAAAAAAACAGTGCTGTTAAAATGAAAAGGTTAAACCTACAGTATTGTCATTTCTCATCCAATATTTATATCCACATAGATGTTGTAAAGCTCTCACACACAATTACATTTGTTAAACCCTTGTTACTAAACAAGCTAATGAACTCACTCAATAACAATCAAGATTCAGAAATGCAATCACAACGTGACAACAAAGATAATGATGGTTGTTTAGCGGATCTTTTTGATACCAAAAGTCTTTGTTTAGTGCAATTAAATGCATGAACAGCTATCAAAATGCACTCGCAATGACTTCATTTGCCTTGGGCTGATGTCTAAATTATCTTATGGCTATGATTCATTTTGTGAATTCCCATATGTGACATTTCCACCTTATTGTGAGAGAGTGTGTGTGTGTCCAAAGCATGGTGTGGTCGATACTGGACCACGGTGTCATTAAATATTAATCCCGTGTTACAGTGTGGTTTTTGCTAGCATGCAACTGAACAGCTCACGCTTCTTATATGAGAGAACGAGAAAAAGAGAGAATAAAAGAGGTTAGAAAAGAGAGGCAAGGAAGGCTTGCTTCCAATGAGTCTGCATGGGGAAAAAATGGAGTTAGACAAGAGTGAGGTTGTTTTTGTTGACCTGTACCTGTTCAGCTTCTGCTTCTACCAGAAAGCTGAGACAGCATATCCAATGGACAGCCACAATGCAGTTTAGAATGCTAAATTAGTCATATAATATACTCTTGTGGGCTCTTTCTCTCCTATTTATCGCACTAGTAAAATGTATGGTACCATGACTCATTAGTGTTGGTTTAGATAGTTGTAAATATGTGCTGTACCTTATATGCACTTTATATGCAAATATGCACTTTCCTCTCAATTACAAAATAAACACAAAACAAAAATGATTGGTGAGAAATCAGCAGCAAAGAAAGCATCTTATCATAGCGATGTGGATATGTTTGCACAAGGTCTGCAATTCACCAACATCACATCGACAACAGTGTACTAAAAATAGAAACGTTTTTCCTTTGCGTTTTTCGCATACAGACGAGAACATTTTCAAAACAATCATCATTCAGATGGATCTGCGAAAACGACAAAAAAAAAAAAGTGGTATTATGGTGCCAGGCCAGTAGTTGGCGATTTCACTTTATAAAGAAACACTACGTGCCTACAGACAGAATATGCATGCACATGAAGTCACCGTTTTCACAATATCGCATTTTTGTAGTTTAAGTGAAGACCATAATGGTATTGTTTTCAAAAACGTGCACTTTGAATCCCGTTTTCAGGCCCCCAAAATTAATTTTTGTTTTTTGTTGTGTAAACGGCCCTAAAATTACACTGTTATGATAGTTTGATTCTAAATATTTATATTTAAGACTATAGATATTATATAGATCTGGCTATAGGAGACTAGTCTGAGAACATTTTCTTTGCATGACACGTGACATTACACTTGCTCTTTCGGCATTATCCTGAACATTGCATTTATTTCTTGTAGCAAGGTTCTCGGAACCGTGTGTAAACGTCACATCCTTTTGATTTTCCCAGCAAAAACATCCTTCACATAAAAATCAGTCTAGATGCTTTTATAGACAACCTAGGAAGTGGGGGAACGTCTCATTTTTTTAAAGTTTTGTTACAGGCTTTTCACACATTCTGACATATAGCCCCTTTACTTTAATTGATGATGAGATTCTGATTTATACATTTTCATTGTATGAGAAAAACATTGTGTTTGTTGCTGATGACTGAATCTTTTCTTACATTTATTACCATAAAATGTCATGTAATCATCATATGTTTGCATGATTCTTGAAAAAAAAAAAACATTCCAATGTACTCTTTGAAATTTCTGATCTGTTACAACAATAGGTGTGTCTAAGCATATTTATGTATATTCAACCCCATATTGACCTGAATATTAAAATAGCCCTTCATGTATTCTAGAAAAAGGAGGTCTTTTTCCTCTCTCTGAATCACAAATATGGAAGACATATGCATGCATTAGATGCAGAAAGCTTTCTGACCCAGTTTGGTTGGTAATACTAACATCCTTAATGTCTGTAATCACTAAAAATCTCCATCTGTGTCAGAATGGTTAAGAGATGGGAATTCCGTCGGGAGACCTTTCTGAGTGTTTAGTGGAGCTTTGGATGATTTAAATGTTACTTTGATTTGATTTATTTATGCGATGAGTTAGTTAATCATACAACTCAAATGAAAAAAAAAAAAAAAGAAAACACTCAGCCAAGCACAAGCTAAAACACTTCCCAGAAGCCTCTCTTAATTTATGACCTTTCACAATACAAGTCCATTCCGAAGATTTGTTTCATAGGGCGTGAAGATCTTCTGATGGGCTTTTTCTTTTATTCCCTCCTACATTTGCATCCAAGTGTTTCCCAAAACATTAAAATCCATTCCCCTCTTTTTTCACTGTTACTGATCCATATTAATTTGTAACTATTAAATCGGTATTAATGTTTTTAAAGAATAATGTTGCAACTAGTTTTAACTGAGGAAACATTGCAGGGAAGATAACAACATGCTTTCAGCCCTCAGTCGTTCTCTCTTAACATCAACAACGCTGCTTCAAAATCTCTCTACATATTAATGCTTTAATGAGACCCCTTTGGTGTGTTAATATTTGTGCAGTATATGCAGTGCGAAACCATTGTTGTGTGTATTAAATGTGTGTGCGTAGTTTAGATCACTTTAATTAGATAAGTAGAAGTTTTATAGTAGTTAGCCCTGAGGCTTAAACAAGTTTCAGACATCAACAGCAGTCCCCTAGAGAGAGAAATGGTGTTACCCAGTGTTCTTGCCTGGAGGAGGGGGGGTCATCTGTTGTATAGGGTATTTATAAGGCCCATAGAAGGCCCACCTCAAAACACTTTTGTCCCGAACCCCCATCTCTCATTCCACCCCCACCCCTCTCCCCCCAGGCCTCAGGAATAAGTTATGGTTTTGTGATATATATATATTTTTATATATATATATATATATATATATTATATATATATATATATTATATATATATATATATATATATATATATATATATATACACACAGCGAATGTAATCAAAACGTAAAAACAGAGAAAGAACAATTAACAATTCATTTTTTTTGTTAGTTAATTCTTCTTTCTCTATTTTTACGTTTGATTACTTTCACTGTCATATAATGCTAACTTGAAGATAGTCTTTAAAAACACAATTGTAATAACACTGTTAAATGTAATCTTTAGCAAATCTAAAAATAAATATACATTTTTACTCTACACTATAAAGTTGTGATGCCATACTTTAGCATTTAAAATTACTGTTTTTAGTTTTTTTAGGCCAAATACTATTTCATTTTATTATTGATTGTTTCTCATTCTTCGCCCATAACGTGCATTTATAAATATAAAAAAGAGTTTGTTTAAATATTTTATAGTACTTTTTAAATGTCATACTATATGAATATGGTAATCAAAGAGAGAGAGAGAGGGAAAAAACATTTTCTGAGACTTTAGGTCAGTGTGGCATTTGATTATGAAGCCTTTTGAGTTAGTGGTTTTCATTTGAGGACTGAAGTCGTTTGACATTTCTGTCAGGTGGTTTTCTCTTCCTCACCCTCAGATCGTCTCGTATGGCACTCTGAGAACACTCAACCAGGACACTAATGAACTGCTCTCTGGTCTCTCACACTCTCTCTTTCTTCCTTTCCCCTTTTCCCCATGCATCCCTCCCCTTTCCAGTTCTTCACTTTATCCCCTCTTGCCTCTCCTCCTCACCATTTATAACACTCAATCATCACTATTTATATTGTCTGTCTCTGTTTCCCATTTCCGTCTCTGTACCTACAAATGTATTTATTTATGTATTTATTTATTTAGGTCATCTGTTTGACTATAGTGTTTAAACTTTGTCTTTTGAATTTACACTGTATTGTGACTCTTTACATCTTTGTCTCTATTTATCATTTCTTTTGCTGTACATAATTTGTTAGCTAGTTTGTTTGTCACTAGCCGCGTTTCCATTACCCTTCAAATTGCGCGATTTAAAATTGCGAATTGAAAATACGGCCAATGGAAACACGTCAATTTCGGAAAAAATCCCATTTATTGCAAAAAGGTTTTTATGCTCGTTTTTCAGACAATTTGAAAAATATATATTGCAAAACTGCAATGGACACCGTGTTTGCGCATTTACAGGTCACCTGACGTAGATGACGCGGTATGTTTGAACAGAAGACGAGTTCTTTATTAAATTCATAAAAGACAAAATAATTACAGGAATACTGGATGCTAAACCTCAAAGAAATGCCACAATCAAGACCTCGAAGCAAATATGAGGGAGAAACACCCAGAAACACCAGCCGCTCAAGTATAATGCTCTTTCCTTACTAATAATACTTGGATAACACACATATGTCTCCTTCGATTAATAATTATGGCCAGTGCAGTGGCTGAGATATACGTAAACTAACCAACATCCGTCGCCATGGTTTTTGGAATGACTTATCGGGAGAGAAAAAATTGACGTTTTAGTCGCATAACAACGGTTAATGGAAGCGCCGTCATTTCGCAATAGTTTTTTGTCGACATTTAGAAAAAAATTCGAAAGTTTTGCGCAAATCTGTAATGGAAATTTGCCTACTTACTCACTCACTCAGTCTCTCACTCACTCACTTTCTCACTCAGTCTCTCTCTCATTCACTCACTCACTCACTCACTCACTCACTCACTCACTCACTCAGTCTCTCTTTCTCTCCTTCACTCACTCAGTCACTCATTCACTCACTCACTCACTCACTCACTCACTCACTCACTCACTCACTCACTCTCTCTCCTTCATTCATTCACTCACTCAGTCCCTCATTCACTCAGAGGTGTAAAGTCCAGGGGTCAGAAAGTAAAAGCCCTGCCGTATGTTTATTCCAACGATGAACTCAGCCATCTCCTGGCTGAAAAACTGTGCTAATCCAGGTGATTGAAACAAAATTCTGAGGAGGACTTTTACTTTCTGAACCTGGACCTTACACCTCTGCACTCACTCACTCACTCACTCACTCACTCACTCACTCACTCACTCACTCACTCACTCACTCACTCACTCACTCACTCACTCACTCACTCACTTTCAATCACTCATTCACTCACTCACTCATTCGGTCAGTCTCTCACTCACTCACTCACTCACTCACTCATTCACTCATTATTTAACTCATTTATTCACTCATTCATTAACTCATTTATTCACTCACTCACTCCCTCTCTCATTCATCCCCTCATTGACTCACTCATTGAAATATGGTTCTGATATTGTAAATGTTCACATGCAAGTAAGTAAACATAAAATATATCATATTTTAATACTACGTTTTATTTTTTATTGTCTTCATTTTTACATTTATTTAAATGTTTTAATATATACATAAACTGCACAACTCAAGAAAATGTCTTGCTACTGCTCAAACATCCAGACACAAGAAAACAAACAAACACATTTTCTAAAAGTGAACGAAACATCACAGCAAGTTTCAACTAACTAACTAACTAACTAACTAACTAACTAACTAAACTAACTAACTAACTAACTAACTCACTCACTCACTCACTCACTCACTCACTCACTCACTCACTCACTCACTCACTCACCCCCCTTTCACACAGAGATTCCGGAAAATACACAAATAATGTGTCCCGGGATCGTTTGATTTTGGTTCATTCACACTGCCAGTGATTTTCCCGAATCTGTGAGTGCGTTCACACACATCCTGTAAAGATTCCGTAAAGACATGTGATGTGTAACGTACGCATCAAAAACAGGTTGTGGTACAACAGCGGAAGTGTTTGCATTGCTTTGAACAACATGACAGCTGATCAGGCATTAGATGTTGATGCTTAAACTTTGTTGTTTATGTACAACATGTTTTGTGGTCAAATCACAACTTTTTTTCGATTATGACTTCTTTTCAACGTGTTAATTCGATAAGCCGTCATTACATTGTGCGTCAAGTTATCACTACGACACACACCTTACGGCATTGGTCCTGCATTTTGTTCACACAGGGCGCATTTCAGGACTGATCCCGGCAATGTTACTAGGTCCCCATCCCAGCATCAGTCCCCGGACGTGTTTGGGTTCACACAGAAGGCATTCTAGCAATTTTACGGCAATTTCCCGAGATCAACGTGCTGTGCGAAAGGGGCTTTAGTCACACCTCACTCCACTCACTCACTTCACTCACTCACTCACTCACTCACTCACTCACTCACTCACTCACTCACTCACTCACTCACTTATTCCCTCAGTCACTCACTCACTCACTCACTCGCTCACTTACTTACACACTCACTCACTCACTCACTCACTCACTCACTCACTCACTCACTCACTCACTCACTCACTCACTCACTCACTCACTTCACTTACTTACACACTCCCTCACTCATTCATTCACTCACTCACGTCAGCTGCTAGACTGTTGTTATAGTGAGTACAGAAACTGTCTTAAATTTTAAATGAATGCATATTGTGACCTCTCTTCATTCTGAATGAGACTGTTTGTCATGTTAATTCTTTTTTTGATAGGAACACAATTAACTGTTTGAGCTCATACAAACTCTAATAATCTTAAATAGTTTAATTAGATGCAACTTTTTAGTCACTCAAACTGTCAGTTTGCAATGTGTCAGTTGGATGAATGTTACTCTTTAAACGTTAAGAGTCTTCCTGATGCATAATTAGAAAGACATTAATTTGTTTGTAATTCTCTGTCTTGGCAACTAAGTTTTACAATTAAAGAAAAGACATTGTAAATAAAACACTAGAGGTTCCAGACTAATATTTCATTTGGGCATAAGTTTTGGGTTTTCTTCCTACTCACTTAAATTAAGGTAATTTATCCATTAAGCTGTTAATTTGTTTGAAGCAATCAGATAACATTGAAAATAGCAATCGTCAACATCCAATATCATCATTTCCCAGACACATGAAAGCCCAATTAGGCCAGTATAAAGCAAAAGGCCAGTCACTGAAGACTGAAGCTGAATGTCAGAGCCTGTAAGTCAGGTAAAGTTCACCCCATCACAGATCTGTTCATCTTTGATAAACCTCTTGACGATTTAGCAAATTTTGCATTTACTTCGATTTTAATTAACCAAGAATTTTATCTTGCTTACCATAGCATTTTGAATATCTGATGACGATTTAATTCAAATCTTATGCAATGATCACTTATGTTTCCTCATCTTGTCTTGATTCAATATCACATTGTTTCATTCAGAATTGGGGAAAAGTTTCTCAGTAGTGAACATTAGTTCACCCAAAAATGTTATCATTCAATGTCATCATTTAATCACCCTTATGCAATTCAAAATATCTTCTTTAATAAATGTTATTTAGAAGAAGAACATGTGATGTGATGTGAAGAAAGTCATAAATGGCGAACATGCTGCATCTGTGGTGAGGAGTACTGAATGTTGTGTTCTGATCTTACAGTGAGAGCTATATCAAAACATAATTGACTTCATATAAAATTTTATTTTAATTATTTATTCATCCACATACAAGCTACATGCTGTTTATAACATTAGTTGTGAATAAAATAACCTCTTATTGGTTAATGACACTAAACAGACTCAAAACGATAACATATTTATATTTTCCATGTGCATGACAAATGGCAAGGAACTGGGAGTTTGTGTGTAAAATGGCCTTTAGTTGTGTCCTACCTAGAGGGCATAGATGCTGCCTGGTCGGTTGCAACATACACCCTTCATACTTCATTCCCACAGGGATGGATGTTCATGCCTATGTCATTTGTCATTTGTTCTCAATCTTTGAGTTCAGTTATGACATGACAGCAAGTGTTGTCTGACCAGTGTATTGCCAATCAACACCTTCCCCTTCCCACCGAGCAGATCACTCAGCCCCAGACTATTATAACCTATACTTTTTTCCATTATACTAAAACCATAAATACAATAAACCATAAAAGTAACTATATAGTTATCACTAAATTGTAATCAAAATGAATAAAAAACTAAAGACATATTTTAAAAATAACTATAAAATGTGTTCACAAGATTATGGAAAATATGAAAATAAAAACAGAAACTGAAGCTGCTCCTTTTCAGTCTTTGTTACCTGATGAATACGAAAGATATGCTAAAAGAGTGCAGTGGATATGTTAAATCCGGCATGAAACAGAAGTTGCATATAGTAATTTCTTCCCTATTTTGTGATGTACGCTTCTCAAACAAGAAAAAAAAAATGTAGGGCTAGACTTGATTTTGTCAATTGGGAATTGACTAGATCATTGAATCACTATGGTTTTTCTATTGCTGTGATGTCATTTGAGTGACAGGTTGTCCCGCCCTCACGCCAGTAAACACGTCATCAAAGAGAAGTTGCTGCAAGGGGAAATTACTTTGATTAAAGACCGTGAGGGCACTTGAATTAAAAACAAATGATAAAAAATTAATGTGCAAGGATAAGTCATTTATAATAAGAATCTGATTTCATGGTGACTTTAAATCATTGTCAGGAACAAATAAATTTCGATTTCACTCTTGTCTCCAAATAATACCAGCAAAGTCTGTCAGCACATACGCTAAGACTACACTTCATGATCCATGTTACCTCTTTTCTTTCTTTCTGTCTGTCTCTCTAATAAACAGCCACACATCTCAGGTTACTTGAGTTTAATGATGATTAATGTTGATGTAGTGTGTTCACTGAAAACAGATTGATGTTTTGGATCTTAAAGAAACACAAGGTCAGACCATTTTTCCCCTTGACATTTTTGGGATTGACAGTCACAGCTGGAGGGGTGCTGGGTGGCAAAACTGAGTGACTGATAGAAATAAAAAATGAAGGGAGAGCTCATGAAATGGTCACCAGGACTTTACCTAAGGGGAAAGAAAGAAATGGGATACAGCAAATGAAGACAGACTTCAGTAGTGTTTATGAGAGTGACTAATAGTTGTATTAATAGTTTATTTTCCCCCTGAGTTCATTTTTTTCTGTTTGTATTCGTTTCGACTATATCTAAACTCTAAATGGTCTGTGTACTGGTTTGTTAGCAGTTCACTACATATATTTGTTGTATAGGAAATGTTGGCAGATTGAGGTCACAGGTTCAGCTCCAGTAGGTGGTGACAAGTGACTGTCTTTGAGTGAATCATTGAATCATTAGTTCAGAAACACTGAATCATTTAGGAACTAAACCATTATGAAATTTAGTCAACCAATTTGTTCAACAACACTGATTCATTCAGCAATGATGAGTAATTGAATATTTAATTTTACAGAGTTTTCTAAAACAAGAATTCATGCAGGAACTATTTTAAAAGAGTGTAAATGCTAGTATGCACAGTGCTTATTATTATTATTATAGACTATTATGAAATACTACTTTTTTTAATTGATTACTAGATTTGAGTATTATTTTTGGGAGATTTGTACATTACTGGAGCGCAAGTTAAACTATTGTATTGTACTGTATTTTTACTTAATTACATTTCAGAAGAAAAAAATGTTACTTTTTAACTACTTACAATTTTATTTTGACTTATAGTTGTGTTTTGAATGGAGAAGTTTGCTTTGTAATTATTCAGTTAATTTTTTACTAAGTTTTCTCTCAGTTAGGCAAATTTTTTATTGCTATTTGTTTGAACACACGTGTGTTGTGTGTGTGTGTGTGTGTGTGTGTGTGTGTGTGTGTGTGTGTGTGTGTGTGTGTGTGTGTGTGTGTGTGTGTGTGTGTGTGTGTGTGTGTGCGTGTGTGCGTGCGTGCGTGCGTGCGTGCGTGCGTGCGTGCGTGTGTGTGTGTGTGTGTGTGGTGTGTGTGTGTGTGTGTGTGTGTGTGCATGCATGCATGCATGTATAGTTTAATTGATCATTTATTAAATGTTTTTGCTGTCTTCCTCTCCTTTTTAAAAGCCTGGAAGTGTGACCAGACAGACTGCCAGAAATCCGTATTGACTTCTCACAGTATTGATATTCTTATTCTTTGAGATCAGTCCTCTATATGCCTGCTACATCATTACTAATAACTTTAAAATGAATGCTGTTTCTATTAACATGAGGTTTCTCCTCTTTGTTTTTCTCATCATTGACGGAACACATCAGTAATCCCGCTTCTTGACAGATGGTTGACCGTGCCATGCTCTCTCCGCAGTGATGCTTTTCCTAGAGGTTGGTCTCTTGAGGATAATGACGGCCACAAGCTCGCTTTGTCACTGACATCAGAAGATATATGGCACACCGCTTAAGAAACATGCTGTCACTTTGAAATCCCATCCAGTGGAATTCCATCCAATTTTCCTGGTATTTTCACCATTGCATACATCATACATTTTTAGATTAAAAAGGACAATTTCATTTTACCTGACAACAGGGAACAGCCTGACAAACTATAAAATTACCTGTGCACAAAAAAAAAAAAAATCCATCTGTGATCTGAGTTAAATATATCTTTAATGAAACTAGAAGTACATATTGCTCTGTGATTACTGTAGATAGGTAAGCGATGGGTTACGGGAACTTGTCGGATGTCATTTCCTGAAGCACAGATGGAAAACCTGACTGGAAAAGTCTGGAGTAATGAGAGTTTTTAGAGTTTTAGAGTAATGCACCTGTTAACCAATTTAATTTTGTCCAATTTAATATTTCCTAATAATTTACAATTCTGTTGATTGGCAGGTATTGTTGATTACAGATTAAATGGGAAGTCATGAATAGTATGCATGAATCATCAATTATAAACACAGGGTTGGCTTCAATCAATAGACATTAAAAGGAAAACTATTTATGTGTGTGTGTGTGTGTGTGTGTGTGTGTGTGGTGTGTGTGTGTGTGTGTGTGTGTGTGTGTGTGTGTGTGTGTGTGTGTGTGTGTGTGTGTGTGTGTGTGTGCGTGCGTGCGTCGTGCGTGCGTTGCGTGCGTGCGTGTGTGTGTTGTGATTGTTTCACTGTAGATTAGGATTTTGCCATTTGGCAGCCTGGGATAACTAACAAAAAGTACTGTAGTAATTGACTATGTTTTGGTAATATTTGGTATAGTATGTTTGTTTTATGGATTATATGGTTGTATAATAGCTAACACTCTTTGATGTAAATTGGATATTAGAGTGAATATGCTCAATCAGACCCAATAGTTACCTAATGCTTTTGATAGCTTTCAAGTAAAAATCAAGTGATTAATTTGTTATCTTGTACTACCACAGTGTGGCAGCGATAGCATTAGCATATTTAGCCTAGCTTATTTAATCTTGTCAGTTAGCGGCAGTGCTGGTAAATGAGCTTGTGTTAAAGCTCACTAAACCAGCTAGCATCTCTTTAACATGAGGATTATGGAAGAGACACAGTGCCTGTGACACAGAGACACACATACTTACAGCATCTTAGTCTTAATCTCCCAGATTCATTTAATCCACTCAATAATCCACCGCTGCATCCAGTCGCCACTATCTTAGCATCACTAGCGATAATCTGCTGATCTTTATAGGCCGGCCTGTCACAATGTCTATCTGTTGGGTTTTATACGAATATGGTCTTTGATCTGGCCGAGGATCAGGGTTGTGGCTTTAAATAAGATATTGGATTGCAGATTTATATCATGTTTTAATGGCCGTATCCATGAATCGCTGATTTAGAGAAATAGATGGATGGATGGATGCCTTTTATTGATCCCCAAGGGCATCGTGAACTCACCGAAGTGGGCGGTACTCACTGGTAGCAATTCTGCACTAAATACTTTTTACAGTAACGTGAATTATTCTTGTGTACTGGCGTTATGTTTTTTTTTTTTTTGCTCAACACTTACACTACAAGCGTTAGTCTAGCTAGTCAAAGTTTTAACAATCAACATTGAATCTGCTACATATTACAGCTAGTGGGGTCTGAGACCATATTGAAAATATGGAATTCAAAATCTAATTTTGACTTGGAAATAATAAGACCGTTTTAGACTTTTGACAAACTCAAACATATATAATTTGTTTGAGTTTGTCAGAAGTCTAAATCGGTCTTATACACACACACACACACACACACACACACACACACACACACACACACACACACACACACACACACACACACACACACACACACACACACACACACACACACACACACACAAACACACACACACACACACACACACACACACACCTTTCTTAAAAACATTTTTTTTTTTAAGATTCTGTACAATTTGTAGGTTAATAACTTTTTTTGGATTATTGTGATGTAATGTGAATAAATGAGAGGTAAACAACTACTAGAAATAATTTATTGTTAAATATTCCAGTCAAACACTGATAAAAATGAGTACCGGTAAGTAAATAGGCTACTACAAAAAATAAGTTAGTTCAGGCAAGAATAAAAAATAAAAAATAAATAAAAAAAAGTTAATTTTGATTAGTACTCAACTTAAGCTTGTAGAAATTAAAGTGTAAATATCAATGTCATAAAATTTAGTAAAACCTACTCAACTTTCTGATACTGGTGTTCCCATCATGCACTGGGGCATGAACAATAATAAGGTTGCATTTTTACACTGTTTTATCATTGCTTTGATTTCAGGTTTAGTTTCTTTGTTAATTTTACTTAGTTAAAGGGATACTCCACTTTTTTTGGAAATAGGCTCATTTTACAACTCCCCCAGAGTTAAACAGTTGAGTTTTACCGTTTTCGAATCCATTCAGCCGATTTTCAGATATTTAGAAGAATATCAGTAAGCAGACAGTTTCTGGTCTCATTGACTCCCATAGTATATTTTTTTCCTATGGAAGTCAATGAGACCAGAAACTGTCTGGTTACTGATATTCTTCTAAATATCTGAAAATCAGCTGAATGGATTCGAAAACGGTAAAACTCAACTGTTTAACTCTGAGTGAGTTGTAAAATGAGCCTATTTCCAAAAAAAAGTGGAGTATCCCTTTAAGTAGATTTTGCTTAATGCCATTTATGTGAAATTTACTGAAAGTCCCCATGTAGTCAATAAATGTATCCCTTAAAACTCATCTTTGATCACCAAAATTACATATTTAAATGTTTTTTCCTTGAAAAAAAATCTGTCATACCTTAAAATAGCTTAAATGTAACTACACACTTGCCTCATTTAGTATATGAAGATTTCAGGGGCCATATTCACAAATAATTGTAAGGCTAAAAGTAGCTCCTAACTGGCGAATTTAGGAGCAACTCCTAAAAATAATGGGCGTGTCACTCGTAACTTTAGGACTCCTAATTTTTTTGACTAAGAGTAATTCACGAAGCATTTTAGCCCTAAAAGTAGCACCTAAGCCTGGGACAGCTTAAACGAAGTCGAGAGGACTCCTAACTCACTAAGACCTATTCACAAACCGCTTTTTGTGATATTTCACGTTGCAGATGTTTTGAAATGCGTATGCTGCGGCTACTGAAGCTTCCAATCGCAAGGGATTTTGCATTGTAGGCATAACTAGGGATGCGATAACGCCACCAACAACCACCAAAACTAGGCTACTCACTTCATGTAAACTAATTGTAACGTTTCATTGTGAATCAAATTTAAATGTTCTTCTCTTTGCAAACGTAGGCAGAGGCATATAGTGACAGATTAATTCAATAATGTTGCAAATATATCGCATCAATCCATATGTTTCATTAGGCTACTAGGCTATTTGTTTTTCCTTATTCTTTATTCATTTAGGCTATTTATTCAGTTATTCCTCATCTTCTAAATGCTTTGTGAATACGGCCCCAGATGCAAAAGCCTCTAAATGCCATCTGAAATTTTCTTCTAAAATGATCATTTTTATCAAGCTTGTATATTTAAGTTCAATAATTTCACTTAAATGGCAAGAAAAATGACCCATTAATTGTCATTTAAGAGAAATTACTGAATTTAAATATACGAGCTTGATAAAAATGATAATTTTAGAAGAAAATTTCAGATGGCATTTAGAGGCTTTTGCATCTGAACTCTTCATATGCAGTTCTATGAATATGCATATTAGCCACGCTTCCACCCACATTCACACCAGCTCAGAGATCCACTCGTTGACGATCACACATTGACGTGATTGGTAGTTTGTGACATCAGAAACACCAGTGATTTCAAACCGCATTTTTGAGACTTTGGTTCACTGCATTTTCAAGGAGAAAATACTCAGTAGTGATGGGTCGTTCATGAACGATCCGTTCATTGCGTCTGTCACGTGACAAATGAACGAAAGACTTGGAAGGTAAATTAATTATTTATGTTCACTGTAAATTATTTTTGACTGCATTATAATTATTTCTTTATTCAGAATATGATCAAGATTGCATAGGTGGATGTGTTCGGGGAATTTGGCGGTTAGAAGTATAACGTTTAAAGCCACTTGAATGAACGAAATGACTCGAAAAAAGATTTGTTCATTTTGATGAACGAGTTCGAACAGGAGAGTGTTGTAATGTTTGTGTAAGTCAATGAAGAGACATTATTGTAAGCCAGAATTCACTTTACTGAACTGTTCTGCGCATGTCAGTAACTTGTGCAGCGCGCTCTCTTTTACCCGCACACTTGTACATTTCTTAAAGGGCTAGTACAATAAACAGAACATAACATTTTCCCTTTTTTTTTTTTTTTTTAAACTATGTTCTATGAACATTGTAGCGTTAACCACATCAAAACCCTTTAGAGAAGAACATTTAATTTTAGCTGTTACTCTACTTCTAGCAATAACTGGATAAATCACTTACGTGCACTAATAATACATTTCTCTTTTGTACTCATAACTTTAAGTCACAAAGTCTTTCATCCATAAAGGAGGGCTCCTTTGTCTAATGGTTCTTCTGTCCGTATTGTCAGAAATCACATGCTCAGAGGATAAAGAAGGTTCTCTCTGTGCCTCATCTGATTTTTCCACAGGAACAGAGTTTGGAACTGCTGAAAGGCGTGAGGCATTCCAGTTTCTGCCGTCCTCCAGGAGGTAAGTATTTGGCCCCGTCTTAGACTGCAGAAGTTACTCTGCTGAAAGTTAGACTGCAAAGCACTCCTGTGTCTATCTGTATACTCCTTCACCTTGGTTTGTTTCATTTTCACTTTATCACGCAGGTCATTTTCATCCTCATCCTCATCAGACTTAGAAAGGTTTATTATGTGGAGCTTTGTTCTCATTTGTCTCCCATGAAGTAGTTTAGATGGAGGAATCCCAGTGGTGGCATGTGGAGTGGACCTGTAATCTGTGAGGAACTGAAGAGTAAAGGGCTTCCATGGCTGTCCCTGAAGAGTAGCCGTTTGTAAGCAATCTTTTAACACTCTGTTGAATCTTTCCACTTCACCATTAGAGCGAGGATAGTACACAGAGGACTTGATGTGTCGTATTCCCCTTTTCTGTAGAAACTTTGAGAACTCGTGTGAAACAAACTGGCTCCCATTGTCCGACACAAGTTCACATGGGTTTCCTTCTCGACTGAAGACTGAGGTAAGCATAGAGATTATGGCGTTTGTATCTGCTTTTGAGCAGAAAGCAACTTCCGGCCACTTACTATAGTAATCGACCAGGCTGATTGCATATCTGCAGTCATGTGGAGCTATGTCAAAAGTCCCACAATATCCACGCTCACCTTTTCCCATGCTGCATCTGGAAGAGGGACAGGGGTGAGTGGAGCAGTATGAGTAACTGAGGTCTTATCATGTTGTCTGCAGATAGAGCAGTGCTTGATATAAGCTTCAGTCTCTACATCCATTTTAGGCCACCAGTACATCTCTCTCAGGCGTTTTTTGTGCGAACAATGCCTTGGTGGCTTTCATGGGCAAGTTCTATCATCCTTTTCCTCATCACCAGTGGAACTATCAGGCGGTGAGTACCTCTGACAACAAAGTCATCCACCACAGTAAGTTCGTCTCGGATCAGGTAATATGCTTTGACATTCTGGTTACCTGACTTCCTTGATGTCCAATGTGTCTGCAGTTGGGTACGAAGTTCTGTGAGCTCTGGGCAGGATCGACATGCAGCTTTGAAATCATCCTTTGAAACTGTACTGAGGTCAGTCAATATTGCTGCCACAGACTCCACTGTACTGTCAGTGTTCTCAGCTGCATCAGAGAGCGGTAGTCTTGAGAGACAATCAGCGACCTGGTTCAGAGTTCCTTTTCTGTACTGAATATCATAATCAAATTCAAGCAAACGGGCAGACCATCTCGCCACCCGCAGGCCAGCTCTGTTGTTACCTTTTGTGGTCAGGAGAGTTGTGAGAGCTTGATGGTCTGTTCGGAGTATGAACTTTCTTCCCCACAGCCAGGTTCTCCACTTCTCTGCAGCCCAGACGCAGGCTAAGGCCTCCTTTTCTACGATGGAATATTTCCTCTCAGCTTCCGACAGGCTTCGCGATGCGAATGCAACAGTCTGTTCTGTTCCCTTCTCAGTGACTTGTGTGAGGACTGCTCCCAAGCCATAGTGTGAGGCATCTGTGGAAAGAATAGTCTGCAGTCTAGGGTCAAACAGAGCTAAAGCAGAACTGTTTACAATCATGTGCTTTGCTTTATCAAAACTAGCTTGAGCAGTGGTGGGCCAGGAGAAAGCATTGTCTTTCCGCAAAAGTGCTCGGAGTGGCTCAACCACTGTTGCATAGTTTGGCACAAATTTACTGTACCATGCAGTGAGGCCTAGGAAAGAACGCAGACTAGGTGCATCATTTGGTGGTGGCGCCTTCAGAATTGCTGTGATGTGAGTATCATCAGGAAGAAGACCTTCTGGGCATAGAGTGTACCCTAAAAACTGCAGTTTAGTCTGTCGAAGACAACATTTTTCTGCATTCAGTTTCAGTCCAGATTGGTGTATTTTCTGCAAGACAGCTTTCAGGTTTTCATCATGCTCCTGTTGTGTTGAGCCAAAAATGATTACATCATCAAGGTAGCACTGTACACATTTTAAGCCTTGTAGGATAGTGCACATCATTTTCTGGAAAGCTGCTGGTGCTGAACTCAAGCCATATGGTACCCTTTTGTATCTGTACAGCCCATCGTGAGTTACAAAAGCAGTCAGATCTCGACTATCTGTGTGCAGTTCAACTTGATGATACGCATGTTTCAGATCTAAGGTGGAGAACATCACTGCACCTCTCAGTTCAGATAGAATATCTTCAATCAGAGGAAGTGGGTAACTGTCTACCACTACCGCTTTGTTAGGCTCCCGCAGATCTACACACATGCGTATACCTCCTGTTTTCTTTTGGGTGACTACTATAGGGGATACCCATTCAGATGAGTCAATTTTTTCAATAATTCCATGTTGTTCTAGGTAGCGGAGCTCTGCGGACACTGCATCACGGACAGACAGTGGTAATCGTCTGAGTTTTTGTTGGACTGGTCTTACCTCTGGTCGGGTCTTCACTTTGTGGATGAAGCCTTTTGCACAACCAAAATCAGTAGAGGGTTCAACGACTGGCTCCACAGCAGACTGAAGCATCGCACAGGTAGGCTGATTTCCGGGCAAGAGTTGACCACCAGATATCTGCAGATTCAGTGTTGTCACTAGGTCCATTCCTAGAATAGGGGTTCCTGTTTCCACAATGTAAATCTCTGATGATGCAGTCACACTCTGATGAGAAACATCAACCTTCAGACATCCAATGACTGGCAGTTGTTCTTTCGAATATGTTACTAGCTGCAGTCTTGGTTTAGTGAGAGGACATTTAAAGAACGTTGACTTGTAAACACATTCAGGAAGGATGGACACTGCTGAGCCTGTGTCAATAAGTAGGTCAAGGACACAGCTCTGATTATGTTGTGCCGTTATTTTAACAGTGCATATTAGCTTTGCCTGTTTTGCTGAATTATGTTGCACACTAAGCACAGTTACTTCTGGCACCGCAAGTTTGTTAACTGTCTTTTCTTTGGATTTGCATACTTTAGCAAAATGGCCAGTTTTTGCACAGGATTTACATTTAGCATTTTTGGCAGGACAAGATGCATTATTTGCCATGTGACTGGCAGAGCCACAACGATAGCAGTAAGTATGGGTTGATTTTTTTTCACTGGTGGTGAAACATTTCTTTCGTTGTCCAGCTCGTTTTTGAGTAGTTTTGAATTGTATTGCACTCACGGGTTTGGGTTCTCCTTCCAACATCGTCTTTGCCTCAGCGCTGGCAGTTTCAATTTGCCTGGCAATGTCCAGGGCTTTATCAAGAGTCAAATCAGATTCAAGCAGTAGTCTCTCCCGAATACGCGGTACAGATGTCTTCTCAATCAGTTGATCACGCAACATTTCATTTTCGAATGTACCGAATGCACAAGTAGCAACTAGCTCGCGAAGAGCAGCCATGTAATGATCCGTTGACTCACCCACATGTTGAGCTCGTTGTCTGAACCGATACCTTTCTGCTACCACATTAACCTTGGGTTGAAAGAAGGTTGTCAATGCAGTCACAGTCCCGCTGTATACATCGTCTTCGAGTGGCAGTGTATTGTACAGGCGTTGTCCTTCTGCGCCTAAGCAGTGGATTAGCAACGCTCTTTTCCGCTCATCTGGAAACTTGTCACCACCGATAGCCAGCAAATAATTGTCAAATTGCCTCTTCCAAGCACTAAAAGTCAGCTTTGGCTCACCCGGGCATTCCAGGAAAGGTGATGGTGGATGTAATGGAAGAAGAGCCATCCTCGTCGCCAATTTGTTGTAATGTTTGTGTAAGTCAATGAAGAGACATTATTGTAAGCCAGAATTCACTTTACTGAACTGTTCTGCGCATGTCAGTAACTTGTGCAGCGCGCTCTCTTTTACCCGCGCACTTGTACATTTCTTAAAGGGCTAGTACAATAAACAGAACATAACAGAGAGTCAGTAAAATGATTCGAACTTTCCATCACTAATACTCAGCAATTGTGCTGAATTATGAATTTGCACATGGTTAGTCTTAAAGCACATTAAAAACACCACATATAGATATAAACAACATTTAAAGCTTGATTTTCACCACAAGGGGACTTTAAAAAATCTGCGTGCAAAAACTTGCCAAAGAAAAATTCAGTGATTTTTTTGTCAGTGGGCAATACCTATTACTAAATATATGGGTGTACTAATTCTACATCTTTATGCATTTGGCAGACACTTTTTATGCAAAGCAACTTAAATTGCATTCAAAGCACACATTTTATCAGTTCTTGCTTTCCGTGGTGGGAATTGAACCAATGACCTCAGTACTGCTAGTGACATGCTCTTTTTGACCTACAGGATGGCATTTTCTCCACAGAACACAATTTAATTTTTGTGGATATTTTCTATAGATTTCATAGTCAGATTATGATTGTTATTTGTTCAATTATATCACCTTCCAAAGCACATTCCAGTACTGAAATGCTGACATAAATCTTTTTTTTTTTTTGAGCACTGCCAAAGGAGAATCTATGATAGAAAGATATATAAATATATGGCTATACTTGTGTGTATAGCAGTTATAAAGTAAGATAAACTTTAAAAATCAGAACTGAAGTGGTCATTGATAACAAAATGCCTCAGTAAAGGGAGTTTTCCTCTATTCATCCACCTTTTGTTTTTATTAGCTATTGATATTCTGATATTGTCCACTTGAGCCTTTCAAGAAACCCATTTGGTTTTGTTTTAAACATAGATCTTACCTTTTTGTTTGTTCCTTTATCGTGTTTGTTTAGCTCAACATTTATACAGCAAGTCAATCAGCCCCCCTTCTAACGATGATGTGTAATTATCATGTTTCTGCAAGCTGCTGATTTTCATTTTGTTTGCCAGCCATCTTATCATGCTGATTTTCTTCTTTCGATTTGTATTTTTCCTGCCCGTGTTACAGCTTTGCCGTAAGCATTCGTTGCATGTCAACCCCACAACGCTGCAACCCGCAAAACAAGCGCAGTCTCGCATATGCGACTGATAAGGCTGTAAGAGAAATTGATTGCTTGGTGCATCAGAAGTTGCCGTTTAACTCTCAGAAAATAGGCGGAGAATGTACGTGAGACTGTAGATATTTCCTTTTCGTGTCTGAGAACAAGCAGCGTTTAATTCCGTCACTTTTATGCTAAGATAACGCATAATCAACATCAAAGGCGAGCTTTTTTCCTCCTTATCTAAAGCTCACAGGCCACTAATTACTTACAGTATTGTTAGACACCCACATCAGCTATTGCAAGTTACAGCTTCAAGTTTCACACCAATATCACAATGTCACAAATGGGAAAAAAGGGACATGCGTAGTTCATTATAATGTTGCATTGTGTTTTGTAGCATTTGTAGTACCGCCCTCGGAGGAAGTTATATAGAACAAAGACTTTGCTTTGTATGGGCCGTATAGTAGAAAAATGGTGTTTTACTCTGGGAGTAAAGGAGAGAGAAGAGACAGATGGAAATAGTGAATAATTACTCTCAATGCAGCAGGAAAATGGATTTTACGTGTTTACCTCTCACAGCACAGTAGGTTAACCTCCCTTAACAATTCTCATTCTGATGCACCGAGACTTAATGAGCAGAGTAAATTGTAAATCACTTAAGAAGAGTCATTCTTTCAGATAATTAAGTAAATGCGTTGAGAACTTTAACTGTGATTTATTCATTCGTTTGATGTCAAGCGGTGGTCATGTCAATCTCCATAATTTCACTCACCCACACGCTCGTACACCAACGCACACAAACACATAAAAACTAGCAAGCACACACACATAAAAAAACACGCAAGCACACACACTCTCTGAAATGCAAATACTCAGATGGCATGCAAGGCAGATGGCACAGATTAATGGACCTAGACTCACAGTTCCTTTGCCGTGTCCCCTCCCCGAATGCTTACATATGAAGTGATAGCTACGAAAGCATCAGCTGAATTGCTGAATTGCTTACATCTGGGTTTGGAGATCAACATGGTGATAAGACCTGAGATAAGCACTTTGAAGTCTTAAAAACTCCCTGTGGATTAGTTCCTCACCCTTACTCAATATGACAAACAGCCACAGCAGTTGTAAGCCTGCATTTTGAGCCCTAAACCATAGTACAGTAGATTAACAACCATTATGAAGATTTACTTAATTAAGAAGCGCTGAAATGCTCCCCCCGCCACTTGATGTTTGACATTTAGCAGATGGCTGTGTC
Source organism: Chrosomus eos (assembly GCA_036326025.1). Taxonomy (NCBI): domain Eukaryota; kingdom Metazoa; phylum Chordata; class Actinopteri; order Cypriniformes; family Leuciscidae; genus Chrosomus; species Chrosomus eos. The sequence continues at coordinate 41,966,214 of CM070819.1, forward strand.
CATTAGGACAAAATATGTCATAGACACAAACATTTTATTATCTGGTATTTGACATTTCATTTCTATTTAAATGCTTTCCGTGTACCATAATGATACATGAAGCAGACATTTGGACATATTGACAGCATCTAAAATGTAAACCCTTTTATACGAACAACTTTACGGACAAATGTAAATAGCATCACATTTAATGCGGCTAACGTATAAATAATTTGAAAATAGTAATGAGCTAGCCTATAGTTTATTTATCTTTGCAGCTGTGGGATTGTGTCTTGACAATCAACTTTAATTAGCTATTCCAAAAGTTAAGTTCATTTCCATTTCTACCAGGATTTTTTGGGGCATTTGCTGACAATGTGTTGATATTAATATTGAATGTTAATAATGTTTGTTTAATTGCATAACTGTACATATCCACTATGTACAAATAACAAAAAAAAAAAAAAACAGTGATGCTCTGTTCTGTGTCGCATCGCATTACTTAAATTCAGTGAAATGCAAATCATGACAATGCTAACCTCTCAAGTACGGCAAAACATCTTATCCATGTAGTGATTTATAAATCCAATACATTGTGCACAAAAAAACAATCAGTAGGTTACATGCATTCTGTATATTGTTTTCATACATAGTATAAATATAGTCTTTGATACCTTGTAGCTGTTTTAATAAATGTTTGCATTTCCATTGTTTTTTTGCAGGAATTTGGTATTTAATCAAATCACTTGACATGTAATTTGATACATGTGACACTTGTCTGTTCGCTTAGATATTTGTCACTAAACACAGCACTTCCTCCAGGTTTGTGAGATAAAATCTTGTGAAAATGTAAGATGTAAATTACGGGAATGTAAATGTAATAAATCTCAGACTATGGGTCACTGTGATAAAAAGCAATTATCAAAGCTTAGACTTTATAAGACATGTTCAATTCAGCGCACATCCACAACTCCATTACTAACGGATTCTATGTTGTTGATGTAACGTGCGAATCAAAGACTGGAGAATAAGAAGCGAAATGTGTAACCTTGTCCTTCTGAGATCATCCATATTTTTTCCCGATCATACATATTTCATCAAATTTCTCATGTTTAAAATGATGGATTTGAAGGAACCTTTTAGCCTAAATATTTAACTTTGATGTCTAACTTTTCCCACTGTTTATACTATATAATGCACATAAAAGATACCTGAAATCATGCAGCTTGTTGCTGAGTTATTCCATTAATTGTCTAGGCAATCAGATTTATGATTTACACATTGTGAATGACAAAATGATTTAAAAAAAAAAGGAAACGAAAATGAGTGATATCTAGGAACCGGATTTACAAAATTCTTCTTAAGACATTCTTATGGTAAGTTTGTACGATTGTTTCTTAGTGCATTTCTTGAAGAATTCTGAAATGTTTTTTTTAAGAATGTCTTATTTCTTAAGAATAGAATGACAGACTTTGATGTTGTTTGGATTGTACAGAATGTTATACTTTGAATGTTGTACAGAATGTTGCTTTGTCTTGTACAACAAATTCAACCCTTCTATCTTTATGATAGTCACTCAGTCCCTCAGCGAACGTTTGGACTAAATTTGGTCCGGAGCCAATATGTTGCTGTTTGTGCTGCTGGATCACACATTTTTACAATAGTTTTCCAGGCTTGGTGGTTTAGAGCTTATGGTTTTTGAGGTCAGCCTCGATCTGCTTTGTCCAGGTGTTCTTGGGCGCCAGTAGTTGGACCTTCCATTTCGCAGGCCGCTGCCACCAGTCGATATGGCATAAGTGACCGAACCACTGTAGCCTGCGTTTTTGGCTTTCTTTTTTGACTGTTGGTTTATTTTCTCACCTCATTCTGATGGTGTCATTTCGAAATCGGTCACATAGTGGTGCAGTACATGCCGCAGGCACCACATTTGAACCCTTCGAGTTTGTTTAGGTCTGCTTTTAGCTCTGTCCACATTTCATATCCATATAGCAGCATATAAATGAATTTTTGCTTTGACCACGAGGAAGCAAAATTCTGAGGTGGACTTCTGTTGATGGCATTTTATTGAATTCGCTAACTTGTTTGATTTAGATGTCATTGAGACAGCGGCTGGCGAACCATCAGTTCTCATGACTTTAGTTTTGTCAGTATTAATAGTTAGTTTGTAAGGTTTGGCTGCATTGGCAATGTTTTATAGAATATCAGTGTATCGTCTGTATCGTCATTTGCGAGTACAGCACTATCATTGCCCGAACATTAGGTCAGTTGAAATCATCATCTCCAAATTGGACGCCTGGTTATTGTGAACAATTTGTCTGTGATCCAGGGAACTAACCCTCCTACTTTTCATACACGCTTGGGACCGGCAACGGCATAGTTATTAAAAATGTTTTCGTGAATCCAACCCAAGAATATTCTCAAAACGTTTGACTTGTGACACCTAGCAATCAGGCACCAGCCTTAAAATCCCCTTAGTAACCATGTAACAACACCCTGGCATCATGGTGGTGAGTTTTGCACAAGTAAGCAACATTACAGAACATATTCTTCAGACAATGTGTAATAAAATAAAATAATAATAATAATTTCAAAGTATTATTTTAACATTACTAACCGTACTTGCGCTTTTACACATGCAGGGAAACACTTGTACACAAAAGTATCATTCTCCACAAAGGCTCATCAATTTAAATAAGATATTAGATTAGCTAATCCTTCAGTAAAAGTTATTTTGGATATCCCTTGACACATACACTCTTCCCTGTTTCTCTTTCACATACACACTTTCTCAAGAGCCCAGAGCTAATATGAATTGATGGCTTGGCTAGCCTGGTGAAATTAGCTCCATATCACATTTAGGTGAATAAAATACATGTTCTCCCTCTCTGCGGAGGCTGCATGCCAAAGAACAGGCTACTGGGTTTTTGGCGTCCTGTTCCATAAAAAATTGCCAAAACAATCCTAAGACAACATGGATATTACTACAAGGTCAGAAAAGAGGAGCTTTCACAGCAGGTGATCAATCAGGAGCTAAAAACTAACCGTGAAAAGGCAGACTCCTGTAGTGACAAACCATTATCACGGTTCATGCTTGTGAATAAGCAAATTCAGTATGTTCAGATTATGCAGTAGAGGCAGGGAGTATTTTTTGGTTGTTGTTTTTTTTTTTTTTTCCGCCTTTAATATTTTATTGTACATGCCTCATACTGTGAGGTGATTTTGTGCTAATTAACAAATATATTATTCTGAAGTCATTCTGTGGGTTGACTGCAGGGGTGAATAAACTCAGGAATCTCCCATAGTTTGCCTTTGTCTTTCAATAGAATGGGTTTTAGTTTAGTTAATCAAATGTTCCCCTTTCACATCAAATACGGTTTCTTTGATCTCCTTTTTGTGGTTATATGGAAATTATTTCTCTTTCCTTTCTCTGAAATTAAATTTAAGCCTGTCAAGCTATCTTATGGCTTCATACAGACTACATGATCATACATTTATGTTGCTTTTTTGTCCTGTTTGGAGCTTGACAGCCTCTGGTCAACTTTGTTGCTTTGAACACTTTTTTTCACATAAAAAAGAGAAATCATACTGGTTTCACACAACAGTGTGAGTTGATGATTGCCAGAATTTACATTTTTATTTGAAGTATGAAGTCGATAAACTGTGAAGTCTTAGGGGGCAAGTGTGTACTAGCTTTGCACATTGTTGAGGTGGGCTTTTGGCATGTTTTGCCAGGCAGAAATGCTCAATGTTGTTCAAATTACACTTTTGGAGACTATTCTGCAATTTCCAAACAGTGCCAATAATTTCCATTTGATTTGAAATCAGGGACTTGATTGGGTCATTGTAGGAATTTAGAGGACAAAAAATGTAACATTTTAAATGGCATTTCATGTAAAAATACAGACTTTTTAACACAGTTATTTTTGAGTTACTGCTTCTTTTGTGCCATCCAGCCATAAACACCATGGAGGATTGCTGCACTTTTACTCAGTTCTCAGCTCCCGAACTCTGGAGCCCCTGTATTAGTTGGTATTTCTGTGACTTCTAGCACAAGTCTCCTTCTTGATCGCATTGGGAGTGTTTTTTGGGGGGTGAACTTTTCAAAGCACTGTCTGGATGACTCCCACAGGGACATTCAAATATGTATTCATTGTTTTGTACACTTATACCCATTGTTTAGTTTACCTCTAACTTCTCTTGCATGCTTTAGTCTTCATTTTCACAGAGATTTGAGTATGCAAAATTACTTTGAATATGGGCAAGTGTTTACATAAAACTCTAAATAAAAAATAAAAATTAATTAAACATATTATTGTCTCCACTCCCACAACAATCCAAACCATGCAGCGTTTGATTTTGTCTTATGAGGTCATTCTGAGTCTGGATCTTCTATTGGTTAACTTCTATTGGAAACTACTTCACATGTGCTTGCGTTTCCACTTTCCCGTGTTTACATGCATATGAAAGTACAAAGCCTAATAGTAATACTGCTCCTTGACCGTAAGGCTTTTTGTCTAGAAAATGTGGCAGTTTTTTTTTTTTTTCATGAATCACAAATCAAATCCAATTGTATGGTAATTGTGCTTGTTATAAAGCAGTTGTTTTTCATTTGTGTATTTTTTATTTTAGTTCTTAAAAAAAAGTCACTGCAATTAAATGATTTTATAAATTGATTGGCACACTCTAAACAGACGTGTCCAAATTTAGATCTAAATCTGCCTATAATAATTTTTTTTTTAAATATTCTTTAACCTTTGTTGATAAGAGATTGAAACACTATTGAAAGAGATAATGAAAATGTATCCTTTTAGCACTTTATCAGTAAAATAAATATTTTCAATTAATTACTAATAAGACTTTTCTGTTTTTCTGTTCTTCAGAGTTAAGATGGTAAAAACAGGGTTGAAGCCTGAAGTAAAAGATGGAAATTAAGATTATAGCAACATTTATAAAGCTAATTCCAACAGAAATAGAGAATACTCAAAGTGCATTTCAGATGTGGATTAATTATCTCTGATCTGAAGCCATTCATCACTGGAGACCCCTCGCACAGCGGGAATCAAAGACTTTGTCTCTGTCAGAATGATTCGCTTTCCTATGATTTTCTTGTAGAAAACTGAATACGGACATCAGAAGAACCACGTTGGGCTCTTAAAATGAGCTGGTAATGGGACTATTGCATTTTAAAAGCACACTGAGAAAAAGCGAATAAGATAGGGACATTTAAATTAGATCTAATAGAAAATACAATAAAAATAAAAAAGTGCCAAACGAATGAAAAATATATCCTGCTGTGTTACCATAGTAACCTTTTGTTTGTCAGGATGTGGGTAGTTGACAGCATGCTGGCATAGTGACTGTGTATGTGTGTACTTGTTTTATTTGAATTTTATGAGTGTCCATGCATAGAGGAACAATGCCCATGTCCTTGTCCATTGTGGAGAGTCAAGGTTAGAGATGTAAAAAAGAGCGTGTGTGTGTGTGTGTGTGTGTGGGAGAGAAAGACGTTTGTTTGAACTCCCTGATGTGAAGTTTCCTAATGTGTCCCATGGGTGTCATTACACACACAAAGACGAGACACTCTTTAAACACACTACTCATACGCTCGGATACAGTCTTAATTATGAGTCTATCAAACCTGCTCCCTGCAGACAGCACACACACAGTTTCACACATTATTGCATAGAACAGGCTGTTACAACAAGTTTATGCAATTTTATGTCTATTTTGCATTAGGACTGGTTGCACATGTATTTTACACATGTATAACACTTTTTATGCATATACACTGAACAAAATTATATACAAAAACACTTTTGTTTTTTCCCCCATTTTTCATGAGCTGAACTCAAAGATCTAAGACTTTTTCTATGTACACAAAAGGCCTATTTCTCTCAAATATCTGTCTAAATATGTGTTAGTGAGCACTTCTCCTTTGCCAAGATAATCCATCCATCTCACAGGTGTGACATATCAAGATGCTGATTAGATAGCGTGATTATTGCACAGGTGTGCCTTAGGCTGGCCACAATAAAAGGCCACTCTTAAATGTGCAGTTTTATCACACAGCACAATGCCACAGATGACGCAAGTTTTGAGGGAGCATGCAATTGGCATGCTGACTGCAGGAATGTCCACTAGAGCTGTTGCCCGTGAATTGAATGTTCATTTCTCTACCATAAGCCTTCTCCAAAGGCGTTTCAGAGAATTTGGCAGTACATCCAATCGGCCTCACAACCGCAGACCACGTGTAACGACACCGGCCCAGGATCTCCACATCCAGCATCTTCACCTTCAAGAACATCTGAGTCCAACCAGACAGCTGCTGCAACAATTGGTTTGAATAACCAGAGAATTTCTGCAGAAAACTCAGAAACCGTCTCAGGGAAGCTCATCTTCATGCTCGTCGTCCTCATCGGGGTCTCAACCTGACTGCAGTTCGTCGTCGTAACTGACTTGAGTAGGCAAATGCTCACATTCAATGGTGTCTGGCACTTTGGAGAAGTGCTCTCTTCACGGATGAATCCCGGTTTTCACTGTACAGGGCATATGGCAGACAGCGTGTATGGCGTCGTGTGGGTGAGCGGTTTGCTAATGTCAACATTGTGGATCGAGTGGCCCATGGTGGCGGTGGGGTTATGGAATGGGCAAGCATAATGTTTTTGGACAGCGAACAGAGGTGAATTTTATCAATAATAACGAGATACCGTGACGAGATCCTGAGGCCCATTGTTGTGCCATTCATCCACGACCATCACCTCATGTTTCAGCATGATAAATCACGGCCCCATGTTGCAAGGATCTGTACACAATTCCTGGAATTTGAAAACATCCCAGTTCTTGCATGGCCAGCATATTCACTGGACATGTCACCCATTGAGCATGTTTGAGATGCTCTGTATCAACGTATACGACAGCGTGTTCCATGTCCTGCCAATATCCAGCAACTTCGCACAGCCATTGAAGAGGAGTGGACCAACATTTCACAGGCCACAATCAACAACCTGATCAACTCTATGTGAAGGAGATGTGTTGCACTGAGTGAGGCAAATGGTGGTCACACCAGATACTGACTGGTTTTCGGACCCGCCCAATACAGTAAAACTGCACATTTTAGAGTGGCCTTTTATGTGGCCAGCCTAAGGCACACCTGTGCAATAATCACACTGTCTAATCAGCATCTTGATATGTCACACCTGTGAGGTGGATGGATTATCTCGGCAAAAGAGAAGTGCCCACTAACACAGATTTAGACAGATTTGTGTACAATATTTGAGATAAATAGGCCTTTTGTGTACATAAAAAAAGTCTTAGATCTTTGAGTTCAGCTCATGAAAAATGGGGGCAAAAACAAAAGTGTTGTATATATATTTTTGTTCAGTGTATGTCCTCATGCATAATAAAAGACCCATGCAAATACGACACTTAGCTGCTTAGCATACGCACCATTCTGTTTATGCTTATGCTGGGATACAACCTTAAAAGCTTCCAGTTCTAGCAGAAGCTCAAGGGATGAGTGAAACGGGAAGATATGGGATATTGAGAGTTTAACTGCCCAAAGACATGTTGTGATTTAAATGAGTATGAAGGATAACTTAGCTAGACTACTTTTTTTTTTTTTTGCAGTGTATTTGATATTATCCCGTTTATATTAAGTCATTTTCCAGTGTTGCCAGATCCCGCAAAACAAGCCGGTTCTGACCAAAATGATCCTAAAACATTACTTTATAGTGCTATGAATCTGAAACTGCTTTCTGGAAATAAAAATCCCCACACAAAAAAAAAATCGTCCACTATGAATGTCCATTACTTATCAAAAGCAACTCACTAAGCTTATAATTAGGGATGTGGCATCACTGACATTTTCATGAAAGTTTTAGGCCCTGTCCCAAATTGCCCTGTCCTTATCCACTTGCGGTCATAAGTGTGCATTGAGGGTGCATATCAGCCACAAAATTAAAATGACAAACAGGACACCTTGCTTTCTGGTGGACTTAACAGACAAGCGGCAGCCAGTGTAAATCCACAAGACCATAGAGTGTCCCGTTTGTCATTTTAGTTGTCAGAAGGGTGCAAAGTGGCATTGTGTCATGAAAGTGTGGACTCTGAGGAAGATTGCAAGGGCTTAGGGCTCCATGTGGGACAGGGCCTTAAATCATTCAGGGGTGCGTTTCCCGAAAGCATCGTTAGCCAACTATGGTCGCAAGTTGGTCGCAATTTACATTGAACTCTATTGGTAACTACGGAACTTGCGACCATAGTTGGCTAACGATGCTTTCGGGAAACGCACCCCAGGCCGATTAATTTGCCAATATTTTGCCATTTTGAGATTTATCAGCATTGGCCAATAACCGTAACTGCCTCTTCAATTAAGAAAAGCTTTAGATATTGGTGTCAGTTTTAAAATACACTGACAGCATTTTCAATAGATTACATTACTGCTTATAAACAAATAGGCCTACTTGTGCCCATATAGGTATAGAACGGATTTATATTAGTGCTCTGTTTAAATTGAACCAAAAACATTTGTTGAAATTTATTGATATCTGGATATGATGTAAACTAACAAAATCTGTTTATACTGACTTATATCTTTATTTTTTTAATGGCTCTTGGTAATGACTCTCATGCTGCATAACCCAGCAGAGGCTCCCACATGTGAATCAACAAACACACTGAAATGATTCCGAACATCCTGGTGCCGTTCCAAGCCGAGAGTGCTACGTCTGCTATCCGTACACTGCATGCGAGTGTTTATGTGCAGTAATGTTTTAAGTGCTTCCTCTGTGAAATGAGAGGAACAGATGGATTTGGCAGATCCCATGGTACTGCTATCAACTCTGAGTCCCCATTGACACAGACAAAAACTACAGTCCCCCCACCCCTTTGTTAAGCATGGCTGAATCATAATGCTTTCCCCTCATTTATTTAGTTTTGATAATTGCTTTAGATAACGGAAATGCTGACGGATGTAAATGGGGTTGCAGTGACAGGTTTAAAAACCTATCCCTGGATGGCAAAATTTCAGCATCTGAATTATTATATTATATTATATTGTATTATATTAAATAAATTTTCACAAATTTGTTTAGTCACTCATTTGATAAATATGACTTATTTTATCATTGTTTTATATTTTAAATATTTGTTAGTTGTATAATATTTAAAAAAAAATATTTGTTTTTGTATAATTTATAATGCTGATTCTTCAGGTATGGTTAAATATGGTATAGGCAAACATAAGCCTCGGCTTCAGCCTACTCCTTTTTTTTTTGGTTATTTCATTGTAAATTTACCAGAAAAATCAAATCAAATCAAAATTAGTAATATAGCTCATATTAATCATATTAAAGTAGTTCATATTATAGTTCATATTCATTATTATATTTCCTACATCGCTTCATAAATTTACTAATAACATAGTACTTAATTCTAGAATAGAATGTTAATTCTGGATCTTTTAGCTGTTGATAATTCAGGTTAATTGACTTCACATTAAAGTTGTTAATGTGATGGTGCATGTAAACTCATTAACGTTGCACTAATGAAGTATTAATTAAAACCAGCACAGTGCTCTCTCTTACATTATATTTCTGCCTTTGGCCATGGTACTGTACTAGCTGTGTGGATACATAGAATGAGTAGGATTTGACTATAATTCTCATTTTTATTCCATCAGAACTGTTTGCTTATGCATGATGACCGTCATGCGAGCCTTCGGAGTGATGATCTGGGATCAGATTTTCTCCAGTCAAGATAAATGTCAGTTATAAGACAGTTCCTAGAGCATCACTCGCGCACCTGACACACTGTAAGAATAGTGACCCACGTCTCACACACACTGTGTCAATCTGACAGAGCTCCTCTATGGTGCGTTAACATCGCTGTAAGAACTCTTCACCTGTCAATCAAACAGCAAATGATCGACAGCTTAGTGCTACGGTATGGATTCATTAGTCTCTCTTGGCTCTCTGACTCTAAATTCATACTTACTGCAATCTCAGCAGTATCCAACACAAATGCGAGCTCTAACTTATTTACCTTCTTTCAGATTAGACTACATGAGAAAGAAAACAAAACACCCTCACACAAATGTGAGGATAAGTGACTTAATTTAAATGTCCAATAACATTTAAATACCAAGATCTTGCCACTGTTTCTGCAAAAATGGAGCTCTGTGTTACAGCGAGTTAAATAATCTGTGATACGAACGGGATCAGTAATGGTGATATTTGAAACCCGTGATTCAGATCATCAGCTCATTAGCAGAGAGTTTCGTGATCTAAAGTGTGTCATGTATGAGAGACATGATGGTGCCTTTCTGTGGGTCCCCGGGTCCAAGAGGAAAACCACTGCTGTACATCTTTTTACACATAACTGTAACCACTGTGCCTGTAATTAATAGTGGTCTGGGTAGTTGTAGTAGATGGTTGCTTACTATGTCAAAGAGACCACCCTCCAATTTCTAGTTGTCGTTTTTTTCCCCTAGATTTTATCAGGATCACTACTTCAATGTAAATGTAAATGTATTGAAGGCAATAAAATTATTGTTATTATTATTATTATTTAAATAAATTAATACTTTTCAGATAGGACTCATCAAATATCTTGAAAGTGACAGTAAAGCCATTCATAATGTTAGAATATTTTATTTGCAAATTAATGCAAATGTTCTTTTGAACTTTATTAAAAAACCTTCATTTTTTTATTACGATGTCCACAAAAATATTAACCAGCACAACAGTTTTCAACATTGATAATTGATAATAATGTAAATTTATTCCATTACAGGAATAAATACTAGTTTAAAAAAATGCAAATGAAAAGTTCTTAACGTTTGTTTTAAATTGTATTTTACAATATTACTGTTTATACTCTATATTCAATAAAATAAATGGAGCCTTGGTGAGCATGCGAGACTCTTTCAAAATATTTTTAAAAATGTGAACGATTGTGTATAATGGCTAAAAGGTGAAATTGATATTACATTTAAATCTCAATTAGGTGAGAGATGAGTGTTCAAAGTAAGTTGTATGTAGAATAAATTGTTGTAGAATATCTCGTACATTATACTGATTTTTATTGACTGGATATGTGTTGCTCTCTCTCTCTCTCTCTCTCTCTCTCTCTCTCTCTCTCTCTCTCTCTCTCTCTCTCTCTCTTCTCTCTCTCTCTCTCTCTCTCTCTCTCTCCTCTCTCTCCTCTCTCTCTCTCTCTCTCTTCTCTGTGCGTGCGTGTGCGTATGTGTGTGTGTGTGTGTGTGTGTGTGTGTGTGCGCGTCTTTGTTCTGCTTTCTCAGCTACTTTTAAAGACCCATTTTAGTTGAACTCATCCAGAGTGCAGCCTCAAGGACAACACCCCGATCTCCATCAGAGAGTCTGTCACTGCGTACGTGTAAACCTGTGCATTTCAGACAGGAAGTAGAGTTGTGCGTATCTGTGAGCTGATGAGTTATACATTCACACTGCACAACTTGGCCTGCATTGTGCATCTGTGTGTATGTTTATAGTCTGTATTTAGCAGTGAGTGTGCATCTGGTTCAGTTCCAGGGTGAGTGAGGCGATAAATTCTTGTTTGAGTTAATCCAAATGTCAGTGGAGTGAATTGTTTAAACAGCACGGCTTGAAAAACATGGGAGAGAAAAATGTTAATGCTAAAGAGCGTAGGGTAAGATTGGATTAATGGAGCTAGTGAGGGATGGAAGAGGGAAAGATGGGATAGAAGTTGAGGGAGAGAAAGGGCATGCATCTCTGTTCTGCATGCCTGTGTGCCAGTTCACTGCATTAGCGCGCTTCTTCAGAGGCTGACAGAATTTGCACATGATAACGCACCCTGCCAAAAGCAGTGCACGAGCCCAGAGACAGACCGAGAGAGAAAGAGAGAAGGGGATGGAGACAATGAGAAAAGTTTCCCCGAAGTAAGCAGATGCAATTGAATCCACAAGGTTTTTAAAGGGGTAGTTTGCGTGAAAATATTCACTATTTGCACATCATCATAGCATTCCAAACTCACATTATTTTCTCCATAAAAGTCCATAAAAGATGTTCAGAAGAATGTTCACAGTACTCTTTTCCATACAATGAAGGTAAAAAATTACGAAGGGCTGTCAAGATCCAAAAACATTCAAATTATTCTGAAGTGGGAGGAACAGACCAAGATTGAAGTCACATTTGTGGATATTCAAATTTGGCACGTTGCGATTGGTCACGAGTCATATTATGATCAATTACTTTTTCTGCCATCAGTAAGTGTTCGACCAATCGGTGAAGGCCCTTTAACACTGAGCGAGATGCGATAAAGCTAAGAAAACCACAAATGATCGAGTTTTCACACTAAACACCAAACGATTGATTGCCTAATTCACACACGCTGACCGAAATTTTTCCTCATGTATCTCGTAGGTTTTCCCATATTTCTTTAACTTTGTCCAAAATCAACAATACATTTAAGTTTGGTACTACACAGAAACCGTCCTCGGTTGCGTGTAATAACATACGACTGCGATCTAAATTGGATTAATGGATTATTTTGATTAAATAATGCATTATTTGTAGGGTTTTACAATAAATTGAACACTACACTTGCTGAGCATTTCTCATTCTTTGTTGTTAAAAAATAACCTGAGCTGCATGAAAAACTCATACAGAACATATATCATTGTACTCATTATATTTTTTTGGCTTCATGTTTCATCTATAAAAACATTTCTCTAAGTTGTTTATGTGCGGAAAAACTAAAGACGCTTTTAGCTCCACCCACTGGAGATTTCACTTTAACGTGCCCGACGCAACGTATATTGCAAAACTTTTGCCACAGGGACATTTTTCTAATGAGCCTGGGCTAAGAAAGTAAACTCAACTTCGTTCCATAGGGATCAACTGTTTCGATTCAAGAGTGTGTTTGCGATGTACATTCGTGCCATTTAATCGCGCTCAGGGTGAAAAGACCTCCACACCGTGTCCTAACTACATGCGACGCGCGATAAAAGGTATTTTTCCATGTTAATCAGAGTTTTTGTCCTAACCAGTCGCGCTGGAACAAGTGTGGCAATGATAATCTCAGGTACTGTTTATTTGATTTATTTAATGTTAAAAGCATGTAATGTGACTTTGAATATCATTTAGTGCTCCCAGCTTTGTAGCTGTAAAAGCAACAATGTATAATTCACCTCAGATCTTGCAATTAAACAAATGGAAACAAGAACGTTCAAACTGTGAACAAACAAGTGTATTATTTGACAAAGATTGTTTTAGTAACTCGGTAGCCTATTATTTGAATAATGTTTAAATGGTGTAATATTTGTAAATTTGATTATGTAACCTACTTATCCATTTTCTTGCGATTGCCGTCAATTACTCTCTGGTGCTGTGCACTTACCGCGAGAGCCCGCCACACACGCTGTTCTGATTGGCTGTGGGTTTTGATTGATTTTTACTCATCTTGCAGTCGCGTCATGTCTAGTGTGGACAGACAAATTATTTGTTGCTGGAATCTTATCGCATCGCGTCTGGTTAGGAGTAATGGGCCTTTCATACAGGCCAAAAGTCAAAGTTCAAAATAGTTAAACTTTTGCTGCTGCTCTCTGTGACGATTACCAGCGTGGCCAATAGAAACGGGACATCCAAACAGACACGGAAATCAAAATGGATGAACGGCTAGTACTGTGCACGGGACGCGGATTTTATTTTTTTGCAGGATGGTAGGGGAAGACTCATGAATATTCATTAAGGAAGTCATCCCTGATTGGTCTTAACCCCAGTGACGGGTAGGTTTAGGGGCGGGGTGAGGGGTAGGTCATCATTCAGACCCCAGTGATGGGTAGGTTTAGGGGCGGGGTTAGGGATAGGTCATCAGACCCCCAGTGATGGTTAGGGGAATGAATATTCATGAGTCTTCCCCTACCATCCTGCAAAAAAAAAAATTCGCGCACGGGACAGATACATAGTTTACTGCTGACCGAAAGGAGGAACTAAAGTTATTATACTGATGTATAGAACTCCTGCTTAAAGTTTTTTGAAAACTCCGCCTACTTTGCTCTGGCATAGCTCAGCGCAAATCACGTTGTATCTGAAGGGCAGCGTCCTGCGTGAAAGGCCCTTAAGGCTTAATCCTGGCTTAATCTAAGCCCTGTCTGTGAAACCAGGCCATGTTTTTTTTTTGTGCGTGCGTGTGTGCGTGTGTGTCTAAGCTTTACAGCTCCTCTTCATCATTCACTTCCATTCTATAATAAAGAGCAGCATCAACATTCTATTAAACGTCTTCTTTTGTGCTCCTGGGAACAAAGGAAAAAGGTTTGATATGAAAGTCCGTAAATGGATTTTATTTGTGTGTGTGTATTGCATCAACACTTTAAAGCCTCCTTTTGAAAAATTGGACAAAAAATAAATAAAATAACAGCATGATGCTTGATAAAAGGCTTACAAGGATAACATAATGCTTTTCTCCATGGCGTGAGTTGATGCTACGGCCTTAAAAAGCGTTTCAAGAAACTACTACATCTCAAAACTGCTTTTTACAAGTGATCTTAGATGTTCTACTTAAAGCAGCCTTTTTTTAATGGTGCCTGACCGCTTTCAGCCTGGATTCTTCGAGGAGTTCAGGCTGGGCGAGGAAAGGAGTGGCACCCCAACTTCAAAGCCACCCAGATTTCACATGTGATGCAAGACCTTGCAATGATTTCGCCTGAAGGGCATGGTCTTGCTGTGTAGCAGGTGTTTAGATAAGACTTGCCAAAAATACAGAATTATAAAAATACCCCTCTATCATAGATATTATTATTCTAGAAAGAGCTGATTTAGACAGTTTAATATTGTGATGTGTTTGCATCATTGTTACCATGATTTAACATTGAATATGACAGCAGGTTTGTGCTGAGAGAGGAACTTTAACTTAATACATGAGTTAATCCTCCATATTGTGTTTTTATTGAGTCGTATTCACCAAGCTGCTGCTTGTTTGCCATTGACGTTTACGTTTTTATACATGAAATTCTTCTGGGCTTTTGAGTTTGTAATATTACGCCTGCTATCTTTAAATTCAAACTTGAAATTACTGTCAGTCATTAAATATTGAAATCCTTGAAAAGATAAATACAACAAAACAAGAAGTAAATCTAGTTGCATTGCTTTTCATATTCTTCATCTAAGTTTTTATTTGTTTAATGGTGCATATTTGAGACGGCATAAATAAATATAAAATGTTTCTACGTTAATAGAAAACCATGGAACATTTATTCAGGCGTATACTGTTTTGTATGGATGGAAGCGTAGAACTTGTTAGCATGCAACAGTTTGATGTAATTTATGTTTTCAAAGCTCTGGTAAATGGAAGAAAATGTGATAAAGCCTTTATGTGAATCAAAGCTTATTTATACCCTCAAAGGAAGAAACAGGCATATTTTTCTCCGCACATTTTCCCTTTCTTTTATTCCTTTTTTTTTTGTCTCTTACATAAACACTCTTCAAAGGCAGGACGAGGCCCAGCAGCAATAATTGCAGACAAATAAAATAATTCTTTAGGCGTATGCCGCTAAATGGCTTAATCAGCATTTGAGAAGTCCTGGTTAAAAAAAAAAAAATGACTAAAGAAAATGGTACTATTTTATTCATAATTTTCTTATGGTCTTAGAGAACAGAGCATCACAGTATTGCATTACTTTTTCAGCATCATATTTGTATATAGGCATCTTTACACATCTTTAAAATAAAAGATTCACATGCTTTCTAAATCATGAATGCAATATCCGCTAAATGATCATTCAGCATATAGGTGACATGTTGTTTCACAAGCAACCCTTAAAAAATGAATAGCTGAAAATATACATTGAATAGAGCTGGGTTTGCTGTACCCATTGCATATTGGACAATTACAATGTTGTTTAACAATGACACTGCTGATAATTTGTTACTGAGTAGAATTTAAGTGCATCATTACAGGAATTGTCAAGCCCAAAGTAGCTCAACTAAGGCTGAAATTCTTGTTCCGTTGTTGTTCTCCTTTGTTTGGAAACTTAATGGATGCACACAGGATTCAGGATTACCAGTGCTGTCATGAACTACTCTATCGCATTACCTGTACTGTATATACTGTATGTGCTATTGTAACTGCTATTATAAACCTGCCATACTAGAAATTAGTGGATAGGGGGTGGAGGAATAAAGTGGGAAGCGCTCATTTAGCACATAAGCTCAATCAAATATCATTTAACACTTTATTTATATCATTAACACTTTCATTTCAGTGCAGAGTGTGTGAAGTCTCTCAAAGTAGGCTACATTTATCAGATGGCATTTTATATTAAAGGTGATTTTTTTAAAACCTATAATTTACTGTTTTCAATTATTGTTGCTGTACGTTATAATAGCTTTGCAGTGCATTATCATTTATGAAGAGTGCTTTTGTTTCTGCTCAACAGTGAAAGATCTAAATTGTGTGTTTTGACCCTGTTTAAAATATAAAAGCCGCTATATTTTCATGTATAAAGAACAGTTTGTTTGCAATATGGCAGAAAGAAAATAATAATAATAATAACAATACTATAGTAATAACAGTATATTATGCATAATTACATGCTACTAACCCTTAACCAAACTTTAATCCTAACAGTATAGTAAGTATGTAATATTACAGTACTTAAAGGCACAACATGTAAGATTTTTGGATTAAAAATGTCCAAAAAGCACTAGAACAATGTTATATATTTTTATAGAAGAAAAAATATATACTTACATTATCCCAAATGTTTCCAACAACGTTTAAATCCAGAGAAATTGTAACCAGTGTAATGGCCCTTGTCATTGCGTCGCCTGTCAATGATGTCATATCCCCCGTTACCCTCGATTTCCGGGTTTACTTCCATAGAAACCATGGAAACACCAACGAGGGAACAACTGTTTAGAAACTTTTATTGACAGAAAACAAATCATTGTTATATGTGACCCTGGACCACAAAAGCAGTCTTATGTGTCCATTTTTTTACAATTTAGATTTATACATCATCTGAAGCCTGAATAAATAAGCTTTCCATTGATGTATGGTATGTTAGGATAGGACAATATTTGGCCGAGATACAACTATTTGAAATCTGGAATCTGAGGGTGCAAAAAAATCTAAATATTGAGAAAATTGCCTTTAAAGGTTTCCATTTCTGTTGGTTATTCGCTGTATCCACTTACAAAAATACAATTTTGATATATTTAAAGTAGGAAATTTACTAAATATCTTCATGGATCATGATCTTTACTTAATATCCTAATGATTTTTGGCATAAAAGAAAAATCGACAATTTTGACCCATACAGTGTTTTGTTGGCTATTCCCACAAATATACGCTACTTAAGACTGGTTTTGTGATCCAGGGTCACATATATAGCTCAACACGGTTAGTCTTATTGTTTGAATCTCTTGTTTTCTTGCTTTACTGTTAGTAACATGTGACTAACATGGCAGAATTGGTAATCAAGTAATTTTCTTCACCATAGAATATATTGTAAAATTAATTGCATGTTATTTAGCGACACAATTCATCTAGCTTTTACTAATAAGACATTATAATATCAATGTAGCTTACTGCAGTGTGCAACAAGTGTCTCATACCAGCCACCGAGCGAACGCACAGAGCAACGTTAACATAACTTCCAACACACTCAAATGTATTTTTAGTATGATTGTTTTGACCAAGTAAATCAGCCCTGTGTTAACCAACAATTTTTATTTTGTCAAATAAAGTGACCGATATGAGTAGTAATTCAGCACTTGCGGCTATATCATCAGAATTAAATAAAATAACATGAAGGAAGTGGACGATAAACTTAACTTTAATCGTAAAATAAACTTAAACAAAAAAATGGAAGGGGCGGCAGTGGCCAACTGCAGCATATAAGCATTATAAAAACAGCAACATAAATGTCTCAGGCTCTTACTCCCACTCATATCACAGTAAAGTTAATAAAACTTTAATACATTAGCTCATACTTGAACATGATTTCTGCCTTGAGTCCCGTCGGATTGCTTCCATCGGCTGTGGAAGTGAAGATGACAACTCCCATGATCACTCACAGCATCAAGCTACACCTTTGTTATTGAATATGGCCTGTAGTGCCGAAACTTACATACTGTGCCTTTAAATATATAATTTTTATAAACAAAGACACCTTAAAATAAAGTGCAATCCTTTTTTTTTTACTGATGATATATCCATATAGCCCTCAATAATATTGCAGTTATTAAATATTATTGTGTCATCCCCCCATCCGATCCCATCCCCACCAAATTGTCCATGGATCTTCTATTAAACTGTCAGGTTGACAGTTAGTCTGTTAGTAGGGATTTATGAAAATCAGTACAGGAGTTGCTGTATGGTGACTTATCTTTCTATCTTTAGCAAAGCAACTGTTTGCTTGGAATGCATAACTCATTGGCTGTGATGGACAGCTGATTAATGCTGCTGTTCTTTCATTATTCATAACTCACTCACCCACTTATTTAATCACTGACTCACCAAATGAGTCAGAGGTCAGTCAGGCATTTTAATAGACTATTCTCCCCTATCAGCTAATTATGTTTATTGCCTGCTTAAAAATTGTTTATTGATGCCTGTTAGACCCAGAAAGGTGATGCAAGATGGCATCGATGATCGCATTTACCGGGACGGGTAATTACCAAAATTTTGCTGACATTTGACCTTGGCTCATATGTGCTATGATCAGTCAGCTGCTCAAAAGGTTAATATGTCAAAGTCTACTAATGAACCAGTTCACTCTGACCTTATTTAAATGGTATACGATGGTGTTAAGAAGCGTGAGCAGAATGTTTATCAGCTTGTGTGTTTTGATGTTTCTAAGGGTTTACTGGGTTGCACTTTATTTTACAGTATGTGCACTTACAGTATAAAGTGCTGGTTAATGTAAGGTTTTGGTATAGGTTCAGGTTTAGTACTAGTTGTTACCCAGTTATCATAATTTTTGTAATAAGTGCATAGTGTATACATAAAATAAAATGCTACCATTCATTGCAAAGGTCATTCACAGCAATGCAAAGGTGATTCTGCGCTAATTTGATCTAATATTTAATGGGTTTTTTTTCTTCTTTTTTTGATTTATGTAGCAGTGGAGAATGAATAAAACTTTGACTAGCCGATATTTTGAGACAAAGGTCTTAATGATTTTCAGTTCTGTTCAAGGTAATTAAAGCAACAGTTTTTTCAATAACAATAAAAGGCAAACCTTCCCTTGGGGTGAAAGGCACAATAATTAACATGATAATAAATATCAGGCCTACTTCCAATTGTTGACATGACATGGTTAAATTTAGATGGTAAATAGATATCAAGTTGGGTGTCCCCTTTAGAGATAATCACCATTTCATAATACATAATGAAACCAAAAATGATATTAATCGTATCATATAAAAAAATGTCATATTTCTTTGTTACTACTCTAAAGCTATATTAATTTATTATTTCCTGCAATGCTTTCAGAATCTTTACTTTTTTAAAATAATTTTGTTTCTGTATTTTTAAAATGAGCATATTTTAATGACAGTAGATTTATTGAATAAAAATTAATAATTTTCTTTATCAAAATATACAGAAAATAGTGCAAACTTTGCTAAAGTGGTTGTTTTGAACAAGTATTAGCTTGGACATTATAAAAAAAAAAAAACTATCATTAAAAATAATACACAATTTGCCTGGAGACTGTCCCTCACATGACATCATGGCAATAGCAAATGATCCAACCAATTCCCGATGGAGAAAATCACGATCTGCTCTAATTTTTTTCCTTATTTGAAAAGCTGTTTCACTCATAACAATAGGGTAGAAAAGACTATTGCAGCTTCCATTTCATGCCAACTTGAAGCCCGTTTAACCTTTTGTAATCTTGTCCGCAATTTGTTTGTGTTCAAATAGCAGGTAGAACAAAATCGTACTCGGTTACTAACGTAACCTCGGTTCTCTCTAGAGAGGGAACGAGTACTGCGTAATATCTTACGCTATGGGGAAACACTCTTTCCTCGAGATATTGAAGCCAAAAATTATCCTTAATTTTTTTAATCATGCAAAACGCTTTTGCAGCAGCAAGCAGACAAGGGCGAAACAGCTCGCGCGCCCATTGGCTGCCTCGCTGGAAAAGCTGCAGCCTATCGAGTGAAGGCACTGCGTGACGTAATGACGAATGAAGACGCTTCGCGCTCATTTCGTCATGTCCCGCCAGTATAGGCGTGGTCTCACCCTATAAATACCCCTCGATAGCTGTATTTCTCTGATTTTGTACACCGAAGCGAACCAGAGCATAGTTCAAGCACGGCAAGATACGCAGTACTCGTTCCCTCTCTAGAGAGAACCGAGGTTACGTTAGTAACCGAGTACGTTCTCTTACGAGAGTATCTCTCGTACTGCGTAATATCTTACGCTATGGGGACCCCATACAAAACGCCGTGCGGACAGGGATCCAACACCAGAGTCCCGGGGCAAAGCCCGGGGCACATCTAGTGCATAATCACCATAACTCACATAGAGTAGAGGAGGAGAGGCTAAAGCATCACTCCTTTATAAAGTCCCGTAGGGACACTGACCCGTAAGGGCAACATAGCCGCATTGGCGGCCAATAAGCCCGAAGTTCAGACCGCCAAAAGCTTAGCTTGTAGGGCGGGCACCTCCAGGTTATAGTACTTGATAAATGTCGACGGCGAGGCCCAGCCCGCAGCCGTACAGATATCCTGCAGGGAGACCCCGCTATACCATGCCCACGACGAGGCCACGCCTCTCGTGGAGTGCGCTTTGACACCCAATGGGCACCGTAGGCCCTTGGAAGTGTAAGCCAGCGCTATGGCATCCACTATCCATCTGGATAGGCTCTGTTTTGAGGCGGCGAGTCCCTTAGAACGGCCGCCAAACAAAACGAAAAGCTGCTCGGTCTGCCTGAACCCAGCCGAGCGGGACACATAAGCCCTAAACGCCCTGACAGGGCAAAGGAGACTCGCGTCCCTCTCCTCATCGAGAACCGGAAGGGCTGACAGGGAAATCACCTGGGCCCTAAACGGTGTATTGAGGGATTTCGGCACGTAGCCGTGCCTCGGTTTGAGTACGACCTTTGAGTCGTTAGGCCCAAACTCCAGACATGACGCGCTTACAGAAAGCGCCTGCAAGTCCCCTACACGCTTCACTGAAGCGAGAGCCAATAGAAACACCGTCTTAAGGGACAGGTGCCTCATATCCGACAGCTGGATCGGCTCGAACGGGGCGCCTTTCATGGCCTCCAAGACCGTGGAAAGGTCCCAAGCCGGGACTGAAGGGGGCCTGGGAGGATTTATTCTCCGAGCCCCTCGTAGGAAACGCACGACTAAGCCGTTTTTCCCCAGTGACTGGCCAGACACAGGTTTAGCAAACGTTGCTATGGCCGCCACGTACACTTTGAGCGTGGATGGGGTTCTTCCCTTATCCATCAGCTCCTGAAGGAAGGCAAGCACTTCCTCAACCCCGCAGTCCACGGGTGAAAAGCCACGGGCTCGACACCAAGTAGAGAACACCGACCATTTCGAGGCATAGAGCCGTCTGGTAGACGGAGCTCTAGCCTGTGCGATCGTGTTTAGCACTCCTTCTGGGAGGCTAGCGGGTACCCGTTGATGGCCCATGCGTGCAGGGACCACAGTTCCGGGTGAGGATGCCAAATCGAGCCCTCTGCCTGAGAGAGGAGATCTCTCCTCAACGGTACAGGCCACGGGGCAGTGCTGGTCATCCGCATCAGGACCGGAAACCAAGCCTGGTTCGTCCAGAACGGAGCCACAAGCAGCACTGGGCATCCATTTTCCCTGATCCGCTCCAACACCTGTGGCAGGAGCGAGACCGGGGGAAAAGCATACAGGGGACCGCTGGGCCAAGTATGGGCCAGCGCGTCCCTGCGCTTTGAGAAGAATACTGGGCAGTGAGCGTTCTCGCGGGACGCGAACAGGTCCACCTGCGCTCTGCCAAACGTTTCCCACAGGAGCTGGACCGTCTGCGGGTGCAGCGACCATTCTCCTGTCAGGACGTTGTCTCTGGACAGCATGTCTGGACCCGTATTCAGGTGCCCAGGCACGTGCGCCGCTTTCAAAGAAAGGAGGTTGCGCTGGGCCCAGACCAAGAGGGGTTCCGTCAGCCTGCAAAGGCGTGCGGACCTGAGGCCGCCCTGGCGATTTATGTACGCCACCACTGACTTGTTGTCCGATCGGACCAAGACGTGGTGGCCCCTCACCAGGGGACAGAAGCGCCGCAGCGCTTTGTCGACTGCTATCAATTCCAAGCAGTTTATGTGAAGGAGCTTCTCCCGCTCTGACCATAGGCCAGCCAACGGTCTGCCCTCGAGCAGCGCTCCCCACCCCGTGGTGGAGGCGTCCGTCGACACCACTTTCACCCTTGAGGCGGTCCCCAGACTCACACCAGACTGATACCAGCTGGTTACTTTCCAGGGTTCCAGAGCCGAAACGCACCTTTGGTCGACCCTGAGGCGACACCTGCCCGTGGACCATGCCCGGGGCGGGACCCGTGCTTTCAGCCACCACTGCAGCGGGCGCATGCGAAGCAGGCCCAGCTGGAGTGCATGGGATGCTGAGGCCATCAGGCCCAGCAATTTCTGAAACCGTCTGAGCGGGACTATGGAGCCGTGGCGGAAGGATTCCGCGACGCGCTGAATACTTAGTAAGCGCTCCGGTGACAGGCGTGCCGTCATGGAAAGCGAGTCTAACACTGTTCCCAGGAAAGAAATTCTCTGGCTGGGACACAGCAGGCTCTTTTCCCAGTTGACCGTCAGGCCCAGTGTCTCGAGATGCTCGAGCATTGTGGCGCTGTGTTCTATGAGCTCTGACCGTGATCGAGCTAGAATCAGCCAATCGTCCAAGTAGTTCATAACTCGCATGCCCTGAAGTCTCAGGGGCGCGAGAGCCGCGTCCATGCACTTCGTAAATGTACGGGGTGCCAAAGACAGGCCGAACGGCAGGACTGTGTATTGATAAGCCTGGCCCTCGAACGCGAATCTCAAGAATCGCCTGTGATGGGACGCTATTTGTATTTGGAAATACGCGTCTTTCAGATCTATCGACATAAACCAGTCCCCTTGGCGCACTTGCGCGAGGATTTTCCTGGTCGTAAGCATCCTGAACTGGCGCTTCACAAGCGCTTTGTTCAGCTGTCTCAGATCTAGAATGGGTCTGAAGCCCCCATCTTTTTTCGGTACCAGAAAATATCTGCTGTATAAGCCCCCTTCGCTCTGAGCCTGAGAAAGGGGCTCTATGGCCCCTTTGCTCAGTAGTTTCGCTATCTCGGCTCGAAGTAGATGAGATACTTCGTTTTTCACCGAAGTCTCGACGGGCGCCGTACAACGGCGTGGACGTCGTGCGAATTGTAGCGAGTAGCCTCTCTTTATAGTGTTCAGCACCCAGTCTGATACCCGGGTAGCTTCGACCACGCTTCTGCGCGAGTAGCTAGGGGTAGGATGCAGACCGGGCTCTGGCCGTGACCTGGCAACGGCTCGAGAGCCCCGGTACCCTGGGAACACGACGCCGTGTGTTTACAGCGTTCGAGGCGGGGGGCGCGCTGGGCACAGCGGGCAGTCTGGCCGCGCTCACAATCTCTATGGCGGGACGCATAACGAGAGTGAGCAGGGTGAATCCCGTGGGATTCGGCGTGCTTGCGGGAGGATGTGGGCGCAAACCTACGGGCACATCTACAGCACTGTGCACGCTTTCGGCCGGAGCCGATAGATTGTGTGTTGGTTTCGTTTTTACAGAAACCAAGGGACACGGGGCATGCAGCGTGAGCGGGCATTGTATGGGCGCAATCGCTACATTGTTTGCACAATCGACCTGAGTCAGATTTATGTGTGCTCGCCTCGCACCGTGGCGGGCTGTGTCTGGGTGTGGGAATGGGCACTGGGGCGTGGGCATTCTTACAACACTCATAACACCATCGGCCGTGGCCGGCATACCAGAAAATACACTCTTTATTGGATTTATCTGGGTAGCCATGAAAACGGCTTTTTTGTGCAGGCAAGCGGGCTGAGACACCGGCTGCTTCACTGCTAAATACACTGGCACAGTCACATCGCAAGGAACTGAACGAGCGAATCTTTTCGGTGGGGAGCCGGCCGCAGCGGGCTCCGAACACCGTCGCTTTCTTAGAGTGGCTAGGAAAGCTTCGAGGCCTCGGGCTTGAGCTCAATCTTCGGCCGAGGCCCGCGCTGAGCGGGGCGGCGTCCAGCAGAGCGAGAGCGCGGTCTCTGATCCCGGGCCTGGCGGCGCTGTGTAGCGGCGGCTGCGGGCGATGCAGGCCGAGGCTGCGAGCTGCGAGCAGACGGCTGCTTAGAGCGACCTGCAGCGGAGCTCGAGCGCTTCGGAAGGAAGTGCTTCATGGCCTGCGAAGTCTTCTGCTCCTCCGAGAATCTGTCCGCGAAATCCTTGACGGCAGATCCGAAGAGGCCCGCAGGGGAAATGGGCGCGTCGAGGAATACAGAGCGCTCAGCTTCCGTCATCTCAGACAGCGTCAACCACAGATGTCTCTCAGCAACGGCGAGAGAGGCCATATTCCGCCCCATGGCCTGAGCAGCGGCTTTAGCGGCGCGTAGAGCAAGGTCCGTAGCGCCTCGTAAATCCGCCACGTTGATCGCACCCGGGCCTTCCTCGTCCAGTTTAAGGAGAAGGTCGGCCTGGTAGATCTGCAAGATCGCCATCGTATGCAGCGCTGAGACCGCCTGTCCAGCGGCTGTGTAAGCACGTCCGTGCAGCGATGAAGTCACCCGGCAGGCTTTAGAGGGGAGCGTCGTCTGCGCGCGCCGTCCCGCAGAGGGCGGGCAGAGATGCGACGCGACCGCCGCCTCGACAGGAGGAATGGAGAGATATCCTTTATCTCCCGCGCCGGTGACAGAAGTGAAGGCCGCAGAAGTGGAAGTGCGCAGTCTGGCGGAGAACGGGGCGGTCCATGACTTAGCGACTTCGTCGTGGAGCTCAGGGAGGAAGGGGGCGGCCCTAGACTTAGACGGGGCTTCGTCTTTCTTGAGAAAGCGCCCGTCGAGTCTGTTGCGCGGCGGCAAGGCGGGCGCCTCCCACTCGAGGCCGATGCTCTCTACGGCCTGGGTGAGCAGACGCATCAGCTCAGCCTCAATGCCGGGTCTCCTCACAGAGGGTTGGCTAGACACGTCAGCGGGGGGGAGGTCCACAGAGCTCGCCCAATCCTCGCTATCGGAAGCCACAAAAGAGCATACCTCGGCAGGCTCGTCCAGCTCGGGAGCGGAAGCGGCGGCAGACGGCGGGCGCTGTCCGTCCGGGAGCGACTCAGGTGAAGCCGGCGAAGCAGGCGGGCGAACCGGCGAGCTTTGGCGGGCTGAAGAAAGGCTCGGGAGCGCGCTGGGCGCGACGCTTCTTACGGCGCGGCACAGACGGCTGGGACGCGGGTTCAGAGAACGACGCCAGGCGAGTCCGCAGAGTCGCCATAGGCAGAAGTTCGCAGTGCGGGCATCCACCATCCGCGAGCGCGATAGCAGCGTGCTCATGACCCAGGCAGGACACACAGATGACGTGACGGTCCTCATCGCTGAGTTGAGAGCGGCACGAGCCACAGAAAGGCATCTTTAAAAAGACGCAGCTCTTTTAGAACATATAATGGGTGTTGCGTCACGTAAGCAAAACACACACACAGTGACAGAGTAAAGGATATAGTACGCCGGAAAGCGCAGCAGGTACGGCAGTTGAAGGCGGCTGGGCCAGCGACTTCAGAAGATGGCACGTCCCGCTGAGAAGGCTACAAGTCAACGGCGCGGCTTCTCACTCTGGATCCCGCGATGCGTGAGCTTCGCGTGAAGAATGAAAAAATCAGACAAATACAGCTATCGAGGGGTATTTATAGGGTGAGACCACGCCTATACTGGCGGGACATGACGAAATGAGCGCGAAGCGTCTTCATTCGTCATTACGTCACGCAGTGCCTTCACTCGATAGGCTGCAGCTTTTCCAGCGAGGCAGCCAATGGGCGCGCGAGCTGTTTCGCCCTTGTCTGCTTGCTGCTGCAAAAGCGTTTTGCATGATTAAAAAAATTAAGGATAATTTTTGGCTTCAATATCTCGAGGAAAGAGTGTTTCCCCATAGCGTAAGATATTACGCAGTACGAGAGATACTCTCGTAAGAGAACTCCAAGTTCTGTACCACTGAAAAGACTGTGGATATGACTTTAGCATTAGCTAGTTTTGATTAGAGTTAAAGGGCCCCTATTATGGATTTTTGAAAATGACCTTTCATGTAGTGTGTAACATAGCTCTAAGTGAATGAAAGCATCCTGCAAAGTTTTAAATCTGAAAGTACACCGTGTATAAAGTTATTGACTTTCAATAGTGAGAGTCGACTCTGAGTCAATTAAATGAATCGTTTTTCAAACAAGTCATAAGCTGTTTCACTGTGACGTCAAGACGAAATATTAGCATATTGCCCGCCCACTTATTGCGCGCTCAGACACCAGGGAAAACTTGACCCTCATGTCGAGAAGATGCTGTGCTCTACAATGTGAGGGTAAAAACAGTTTTTTTCACCGCCCAAGGACGAGTATGTGAAGAATCAGTGGTTAAAATGAATCTTATCTGCATGATATCACAGCAGTATAATAATCCTAAACTTTTGCTGTGTTCCCTTTACTTTACTGACGATTGCTTCTCAAATCTCGGAGTTCAATGCTCTTGAAAGATGGTGTTCAAAATACTTAGTTTTGAGTTTTATATTGTGTAGGTCTCCTGCTAACTGTTAACTCACATTATTACTGTCTTACTGAAATACTGCTGATCAGTTGTGGGCCACTATTACCCAAAACTGTGTCTATTAATGCAGATTGTCTGTCGTTCTCACTACTTTGAGGAAAGATTAAGCATGGAGCAAGATTTGTTTTACCAATGTTTATGTTACACTATAGTCATTCACGCTAGAGCTCGGCTAACATTGCATAACTTACATGCACTGTTATTGATACAGTTTCCAAGTGTTCACCACAATATATTAGGAAAACACTATGTAAATAAATGAGTACAAGTAAAATAATCGGTTTGTTAATGGACATGCACTTGTTAATGCTGATGGTGAGGAATTACAGTTGCAACATCTCATAATATACCTCAAACTAAGTAGCGTATCACTGAGAAATGTCCTGCTCGCGTCATCCTTGCGATTGAGGTTCGGGTTGAATGAATATTCTTCCAATGTTTCATCATCGGACTCGCATTGATATGGTAAAATTGACGTCATTGTTCATTACTGTATTTAGTTTACTTTGTAGAAAGCCTCAGGACACGCAGAGCTAACGTTGTTATGGCAATGGGCGTTTTTGTTTTCGACGCGCACTGTACGTGGTAAACCAATCACGACAGACTGAGCTGTCTGGCCAATCAGAGCAGAGTAGCTCGCGAAAAGGAGTGATTTAGAGAGATTGATTCATCTGACGAGTCGTTTGAGAATCGTTGAAACTGTGGTGATGTGCAAATGTATATTATGAGGAAATTAAACGGTTTTTGTACCTTTGATGCATGTAAACCTGTTGTAGGAGACTCTAAACAACATTAGGAAACTTTAAAATAGCATAATAGGGGCACTTTAAACTACAGTTGTATAGTTTTGCAGATTGTTAGTTGCATAGCATGTCATCTTCTAAAAGAAAACAAAGGCCTGGGTATCATGTGAAAGCCCACCCCTGACTTCAAGTTTGTTTATTCCGATAACAAGGTTTCTTTTTATAATGTTACATTTCACTTTTGAGGCTGTTTCCTGGCTCTGGGCTCTGAATGCACAGTGGACGTCTGTGGTAACAAGAGCCTGAGCTCCAGGGAGGAATCTAAGATGGGATCATGCAGAAGGGGCCTGGTGTTTTTGCCGACTGACCTCTCTAGCTGCCGCTAGCCTGTGTAATGCTAATTCTCTTTCAAGTGTGTTACATTAGCATCTGTTCACGGTGCGTCCTGAGCCAATCAGCTTTGATCTGAACATTCTGTCTTTTCAAAGGGCTAAAAAGAGCCCTAGCCTCAGAATCTGCATCGCTCGCGAATGCCGGTAGACTACCAATGATAACGGCCACAGACTATAATAACCACGGCCTGCTAACAAGGAGAAAAGGCTTAGCATGTAGCGTCAGAGTTGTCAGAAGTGCACACTCACTTGTTCTTTTCGCAAACCGTAGGCGTTGCGGTGTCTGCTCGACGAGAGCTTGTCCATAAAGTGCAGTCGTCTTTTGAGAGCATTGCACTGAGGAACACTTCACACAACTCTTAATACATAAAAAAAGAGCACGCTACCCTTGACTTCCAGACTCTTTATCATTTAATTCAATATGTTTAGTGCTGTTAAATCTATTGACGAGCGCTAAGCCTCTTTTTACGCATCGGTAGTCGTGCTTTCACAGACGTGTGAAGGATTAGCAAATTTTATTTACCCTAATGTTTCCAGATTGATTATAAACAAAATTAGGTCAAAATGTTTAGCTCTTCCACCTGAATTGCTGCTCAACGTCTGGCATTATGTTAATCGGCTGTTAGCAGACTTTTCACAAAAGAATGTTTTAAGCCAAAATGCAATTACATTTTTTTAAATCCTGCTTCTTCTTTTCATTATCCTTTCAACAAATAAAGTTTACTTTGTGCATGTGTACGTGCTTCAGCTCAAAAGTGCATGATACAAATCCAAAGCCCGAAACGCTAACACTTTTTTTAAATGAACATCTGCTTAAAATGTTCAGTTGAATATATAAATTACGAAAAATATTTTAAATCATATAAAATTCATTTAAAAATAAGATTAACTAATTATGGCATTACAGGGGTGATGGAAAGATTAGGACTCATTGAGTGAATTAAAAATTATAAAGTAAAATAAAATAAATACTATCACTGTTATAAAGTAGGGGAAACCATAATTTGTATTGATTTCATTAAACAAACAAACATAAATAAATAAATAAATTACTTAATTAAATTAAATTAAATAATAAAGATTTCACCATTACAAAAATGGGGGTGACCAATGCTTTTTTTTATTGATTTCATTAAAAGAAATACAGTAAAAATGTTTTACTGTGACCAAAGCTCATTATGTTTTCATAAAAAAATAAATAGATAAATAAAATGTTCACTAGAGAGGTATAGAGGGAAGGTTAGTTTTACTCATTTAAAATAAACGCATTCATGCATAATATATTAACTCTAAAACTGAGCATGCAACACCTTACTTGTATGACAACCAGGCCTGGTCTCCATTGTGTAAACATACAACAGAAAAAAGGAAGGAGGAAGATAAATATCGTTTGTTTTTTTAAACACACACACAAAGCACTATATTATTACAGCCTGACTCATTTATTGAAACCGTTTTCCCTGGCAGTATATGCACTGAACAGGTATCCAGTTATATAAGTGCAGTATTCTCTTATTATGTATTGAGTTATTTGCTTTTTTGAGCAGTTGAGTTTGGGAAATAATCTTCTTAGAGTGAAAGAGTTAAAGGGCCACAGGGAACAGATCCAAATCCCCTGCTATTACTGCTTGCACTAGACATACACACACATGCACTCTGCTTCTCTTTCAGACACACCAGGGGTGAAAGCTATCCACAGCTTTAATTATGTCCCTTCTCTCTCTCCTTCTCCCTCCCTCTCCTCGTCTTCTGAAGTATTTCCTCTCCATCCCCACACTCAACCCGTTCACTACCCTGTAGCTCTTCCTCTCAGTACCTGGTTCCCTTCCTTTTCTCCGGTGGTACTCTACACTTCCCCTCATTTCTTCCCTGCACACACACACACACACACACACACACACACACCACACCACACCACACAGCACCGCACGCACGCACGCACGCACGCACGCACGCACACACAGACACATACACACTCTCTCTCTCTCTCTCTCTCTCTCTCTCCTCCTCTCTCTCTCTCTCTCTCTCCTCTCTCTCTCTCTCTCTCTCTCTCCTCTCTCTCTCTCTCTCTCTCTCTCTCTCTCTCTCTCTCTCTCTCTCTCTCTCTCTCTCTCTCCATCTTCAGAGTTTCAAGTATGTTTTCCATTAAACTACTAAATGTTAGTCAACTCATAGCTATTAATAGAGGCTGTGAGTATCATGTGCAGTTGTTTTGTGATGGCTGAACTGTCTCTGTCTCTCTACCAGGTCATTTTTCTGCTGTTGGTTTGTTTGTCTCTGTGAGTTTGCTGACCTGACCTGCTGGTCTGAGCTGTGGGACGGAGACTTACGATCCACTGGGGCTGCAGTGGCACAATTCAATTGAAGAATTCAATTTACATGTTTTTTCTGTCAGAGTGATGAATTGTGTGCAGTAGAACACAGGCTTGGTTTCACACACACACACACACACTAACACTAACACACACACACACAGACACACACACAAACACACACACACACACACACACACACACACACACACACACACACACACACACACACACACACACACACACACACACACACACACACACACACACACACACACACACACACACACACACACACACTTACCTTTCCTTTCCTTTCCTTTCCTGTCTTGTCCTTTCCTTCTTCCTGTCTTGCCAATATCATTTCATTTCCTTTCCTTTCCCTTTCCTTTTCCTGTCCTGCCCCTTTTCTTATATTGTCAATATCCTTTCCTTTCCTTTCCTTTCCTTTCCTTTCCTTTCCTTTTATTGCCCTGTCCTTTCCTTTCCTTCTTCCTGCGCTGTCAATTTCCTTTCCTTTCCTTTCCTTTCCTTTCCTTTCCTTTCCTTTCCTTTTATTGCCCTGTCCTTACCTTTTCTTTCTTCCTGTCCTGTCAATTTCCTTTCCTTTCCTTTCCTTTCCTTTCCTTTCCTTTCCTTTCCTTTCCTTTCCTTTCCTTTCCTGTCCTGTCGTGTCCTGTCCTGTCCTGTCCTGTCCTGTCCTGTCCTGTCCTTTCCTGTCCTGTCCTGTCCTGCCCCTTTTCCTATACTGTCAATTTCCTTTTCCTTTCCTTTCCTTTCCTTTCCTTTCCTTTCCTTTCCTTTCCTTTCCTTTCCTTTCCTTTCCTTTCCTGTCCTGTCGTGTCCTGTCCTGTCCTGTCCTGTCCTTTCCTGTCCTGTCCTGTCCTGTCCTGTCCTGCCCCTTTTCCTATACTGTCAATTTCCTTTCCTTTCCTTTCCTTCCTTTCCTTTCCTTTCCTTTCCTTTCCTTTCCTTTCCTTTCCTTTCCTTTCCTTTCCTTTCCTGACCTGTCCTGTCCTGCCCCTTTTCTTATACTGTCAATTTCCTTTCCTTTCCTTTCCTTTCCTTTCCTTTCCTTTCCTTTCCTTTCCTTTCCTTTCCTTTCCTTTCCTGTCCTGTCCTGTTCTGTTCTGTTCTGTCTTGTCCTGTCCTGTCCTGTCCTGCCCCTTTTCTTATACTGTCAATTTCCTTTCCTTACCTTTCGTTTCGTTCTTCCTTTCCTTTTCCTTTCCTTTCCTTTC
The DNA here is from genome assembly GCA_036326025.1 of Chrosomus eos. Taxonomy (NCBI): domain Eukaryota; kingdom Metazoa; phylum Chordata; class Actinopteri; order Cypriniformes; family Leuciscidae; genus Chrosomus; species Chrosomus eos. Next base: position 41,997,651 of record CM070819.1, read on the forward strand.
CTTTTCCTTTCCTTTCCTTTCCTTTCCTTTCCTTCCTTTCCTTTCCTTTCCTTTCCTTTCCTTTCCTTTCCTGTCCTTTCCTTTCCTGTCCTGTCCTGTCCTGGCCTGGCCTGGCCTGTCCCTTTCTTTCCATCTTCCTGTCCTGCCCCTTTTCTTATACTGTCAATTTCCTTTCCTTTCCTTTCCTTTCCTTTCCTTTCCTTTCCTTTCCTTTCCTTTCCTTTCCTTTCCTTTCATTTCCTTTCCTTTCCTTTCCTTTCCTTTCCTTTCCTTTCCTTTCCTTTCCTTTCCTTTCCTTTCCTTTCCTTTCCTTTCCTGTGCTGTCATGTCCTGTCATGTCCTGTCCTGTCCTTTTCTTTCCTTCTTCCTGTCCTGTCCTTTTTTTCCTGTCCTATTAATTTCCTTTCTTTTCCTTCTTTCTGTCCTGTTCTGTACTTTACTTTCCTATCAGAATTCAGAATTCTTCCTGTCCTGTTATTCCTTTCCTTCTGATGCTATTACACAGTCTCTCTCAGCGTGTCCATCCTATTTGCTGCTATGTATTAATCAGGGTGTAGGAAGCATGCCGTCCTGTGAGACGGGCAGTGAGGGCAGAGAACATCTTGTTGCTATCTCATTCGCCCGCGCCGCTCTCCCAGTGGTCAAACTGAGTTGAATCATTTTAATTATAATCGTACCTGTTTATTTATAAGGTGTGCAAAATCATGAGAAAGGAATGGATGAACTCAAAGTTGTCTCGTGTTAGCAGCAGGGCTGATGGGTCAGATAACAGTGACATTATTGACGTGAGTGTGTGTTCTGGGGACAGCCTTAATGAGAACCACTGCACAGTGTGCTCTTAGTCTGAGGGACATAAACAGCATTAAGCTACATTAAAGAAGATTAAGCCAAGCAATCAAACTCCCGTTTCCATGGCAACGTGTTGTCATTACTCTGGGACGGACAACCCGGCCAAACGACTTAACCACAGAGATCAACTTAATGCTCTCTCTCTCTCTCCTCTCTTCTCTCTCTCTCCTCTCTCTCTCTCTCTCTCTCTCTCTCTCTCTCTCTCTCTCTCTCTCTCTCTCTCTCTCTCTCTCTCTCTCTCTCTCTCCTCCTTCTCTCTCTCTCTCTCTCTCTCTCTCTCTCTCTCTCTCTCACCACACACACACACTTGATTGCATACTAACTCTCTTTCCTTTCCTGCCTCTCTTTCTATTTTTAAGCAACTATAATTCCCGATGATCACCCCATCCTGATCCAGATAATCCTCTAGAATACCTTTTATTTAGAAATGTTTCGCTTATTTACACAAAAGGCCAAAAAGACAGTATTCTTTCTTTTTATTCTCATTTTTCTCCGTCGCTTATATAGCACTCTGTCATAATGAAAGAAGTCTTCAGCTGTTAAACTGTTAATGGACAATTAGCTATCAGAATTATAGAAAAAGTGATTGAAAATACAAAATAGCTAAAATAGTATGCCACTTGCAACATCAAGGTCATAGGTTTTTTTCCCAGGAAAAAAAAAAAAAAAAACTTACAAATTGTATACCCTACCGTTTGGGATCAGAAAGATGTACTACTTTTATTCAGCAAGGATACATTAACCTGCATTAAAAAGACTGCAGTAAAGGCAACTTTTTTATTCGTTAGAGAATCCTGAATATTTATAAATATCTTATTTTACACAAAAATATGCAAAAATTATGCAGCACAGTTGTTTTAACATTGATAATAAGAAATGTTTCTTGAGCACCAAATCAACATATTTGAATGATTTATGTTTTATTATGTGACACTGAAGCCTGGAATAATGGCGGCTGAATTCAGTTTTACCATTACAGAATGAAATTACATTTTAAAATAAAATTTTAAATTGTATGCATATTTTATTAGTACTGTTTTTATCAAATAAATTCAGCCTGCCAAATGCAAACAAACTGTTAAAGAAAATAAATTATGAACAAATTCAAGTATGGGGTCCCACAAATGCATTGTGTCATTTCCAAAAAAACATTTTTGTTTGGATTTTCTTTTACCCAGTGAGTGGAGAATGGAGAATCCGGAGTGGAGTTGGAGCGGAGTGACAGAATGCTTTGAGCGGTGGAAATTGTTGTCGCTCCGCTCCGCTTCCTCACTCTCCTGGCTTCATGCATGTCAGTCAGTCACGGTGTATCGTGAGACAGTGCACAGTTTTCATTTAAAACAGCATTTGACAGATATGAATAATCACACTCTTGAAATACTTTCCGCTGACCCCGACGTGTGCTGAATGTAAATGGACAACATATTTTTGTTTACTCTAGTCCCCTCATACCATAGTTTATCTATTAATTGAGTTCACAACATTGCAGTGAGTGACAGAGATGGAAGGAGAAAGGATATTGATATTCACCCTCATCTCTCTCTCTCTCTCTCCCTGACTCTTCCAGAGGGAACTTTTAGCTCCAGAGGATATTAACATATGGGAAACAGGGCCTCCATCTGTCTGTTCTCTCCCCATACATTACTGCCTCTTTATATATTTCAGCCATCCTACCATGTGTTTCTACATTTAGTGTGTTATTCATAGGGAGTTCAGAGCAGACATGAATCTCTGTGTGTGTTTGTGTGTGATGGAATGTGTATGTGTGTGTATGCTTTCATGGGGACGATGAATAAGGTCAGTGATCTACAATCTGGGGACAGTACCGGCACCGTTAACTGTTTGCGACCCCCCTGAGAGACATTTTACCTGCAGCCATCTGCAAGAGAGACCCACCGTGCAAATTAATTATCCGAGAGAGAGGGTGTGTGTGTGTGTGTGTGTGTGTGTGTGTGTGTGTGTGTGTGTGTGTGTGTGTGTGTGTGTGTGTGTGTGTGTGTGTGTGTGTGTGTGTGTGTGTGTGTGTGTGTGTGTGTGTGTGTGTGTGTGTGTGTGTGTGTGTGTGTGTGTGTGTGTGTGTGTGTGTGTGTGTGTGTGTGTGTGTGTGTGCGCATGCATTTGTGCACATTTATGTGTTTGTGTTGGTCCTGAAAGTTAAATAGAGGAGATGATGGTCTTGTAAAATTGTTAGGAGAATAATTGAATGCATTGTGTTGGGTTTATTGGAATTTTACATTGGAAGTCAAGTTGCACAGTATCATTTTTTTTAATCATATAAAAAGTAATAATTTATTTAAAATTATAAAATAATATTATATTAATATAATATAAATTTCATATGAATTTAAATCTTATGGTTTGATATAGATTTTTTAATTAAATTAATAATTTATTTAGTAATTTTACCATGAATTGCATTGGACCAAAAATATGCAAACTCAAACTGACTTAACTGGCCTGATGCCAAATATTGTAGTAGTATTAGCCATATGACAGAATTTGTGTCATAATTTGAAGTTGAATGGATGCACAGCCTTTAACGTCAACAATAAAGGATTTGAGCATTTCTCTTTTTAATAGTTTGTGAACCAATTTATTTTGCATGTTTTTTTGCAGTTTATTGTTTTTATTTAGCAATGTATTTCCCCTTCTGTCTGCGATCATATCAGAATGAACCTGTGAACCGTTTTTTTTTTTTGAGAACTACTGAGTTGGAGCATGTGTTTGTGTGACTTAGAAAATGATTTTAAAGAAAAGTGGAGAAGAGAAAAGTGTGGAAAGAAGGAAATGTGCATGTGGGTGTTTGTAAAGAGTTGGAATAGTTGCAAGATTGCAAGATTAGACTTCACACTGATGTGTGTGCGTTTGACAGTTGCTTTTAACAAGAAGTGCAAGTGAACTGAGAAGGGTTTTTCTCATGTCATTCTAAACACATTTTAAACAACATGATGAATATTAGAGAATTTTATTTTTGTGGTGAATTTTCTCTTTAAGTATGTTCTTTTGGGTCTAAATAAAATCACAATAAGCAATGTGGTTCTTAAATCACAAAGGCTGCAAATTAAATTAATGTATGTATGGAGCTATTAATGTGTCTTTATTACATGCGAGAAAATAAATGATCTGAGAGAAAAAAAAAGTTTGAGAGAAAAAGTTATCACACTGATAGCAAAAAAAAGCATTTCATGAGAGAAAAAATAATATTTGAGAGAAAAAGTTTTCATATCAAGAGCAAAAAATAATATTTGAGACTAAAAAAAGTTTTGAGAGAAAGTATTTTCTGATAGAACATAAAAAGATTTGTTTCTGAGAAAAAAAATCTCTCTCAAAATACTTTGAAAAAAAACTTAAATATATATTTTTTGCTATCAGTGTGAAAACATTTTCTCTAAAAAAAAAGTGTTTCTCTCAAACCGCTTTTCTTTGATCTCAATGCAATTTTTTGCTCTCGTGTCAGGATTTTGCTTTCGCTGTGAAAATTGTCTCATGGGCGGGGCCACGTTCTTATTTGCCTATTGGAACAGTTGGCCAGTCGGGTGAGCATCGTCTTGTTTTGGGAGTCGAACTGAATCATTACACCATTGTTCGGTTCACCTAGATAGATGCCTCCTCCGCCTTTAAATTCTCTGCCCGAGCCCGAGGTCGGGCCGATATTTCCCGTCACTATCCTCCAAACGCAAAAGAGTGCGGCGCGGGACTAGATTTGATGGCCGAGTGCAAGCGCGGGCGTGGGCTGTAATGCGTTCACTCTGTGTATGAGGGTACAGGGAGAATAAAACGATTTGTGGGACTCCCGCAAACTAGAAATATCTATGAATAAAACATATAAAAACGAATTCATTTTTATTCATCTGTTGCAGAAAGAACAACAGCAACAAGAACAACTAAAACAAAATACAAATGATTTACAGGCCAGAGTTTCGTTTTATAACATGTTGCAGCGTTGAGCGATGTAGCCAATCACAGACATATGTGTTGATTTCTTGAACGCAATGGCCTTAAGATAGACTTTTGTTCAGAGCTGAATTCTGTATGCTGGCAAATCCTCTAATTATAACAAAGAAAGTGTATATATTATGAAAGATTCATTGTGCAGTCAGCTTCATTGATTATAACAGACATGTGTGAGATCGCGATGAACTGATGTCAGCTTTTTAGGGATTATTATGGGAGTGCACTTTGCGCGCATTCAGTCATGCCAAACCATGCACTCATTAGCTGCTTGATTTTATGTTATAACAGTGGTTTGTGTGTTAATGCTTTAATAGCAAATAATTTATCAGGAGCATTTATGCTGATGTGTATGATGGCGACACGTAGGCTAACTTGAAAGTATTTGGAGGTGCAGAACAGAGGAGGAGGAGAAAGTAACATGGAAAGTAGTTGAGAATGTCAGTTATAACGACCCACGTATTAAAATGGTCGGGTTTAAATCGGGCTCGGGCTCATAATTATAGTTAATGTGTCGGGCTGGGCTCGGACACAACGTGCACGGGCTCAGGTAGGGTAGGGCTTGATTTTTTTTGGGCCCGATCTAAGCTCTAAGTTGAGCACGGACACTCCGATGTTTGGGTAAGATGATGACACGCACAACTGGATGTTGGCTGAGCAAGTTCAGCATCACTGAAGATTAAACATTAAAAATAGCACTCATATTCACACTCAAAAAAATGATTTTGTGGCACTGTTCTTTTTACCCAAATATGTTTTGTTAAAGTAACACACATATATTTATTTTACCACCGAAACACTATTGTATTGCGTTTAATTAACTTAACCTGTATAATTTTCAACTATACTTAATTATCATTCGTTAAACTAATGTAAAAAGTTTAATTTCGCGATTCAAAAAAACCTGAATGTGGAAAGGTGCATGACCTCAGAGAAAATATAAAGTTAATCTAAAGGCAAAGTCTTTCATTTCTGTGAGTATTTCGGAAAGTCTGTCCTGGAATGCTTTAAATATATTGCAATAAAAAAAAAAGTATTTTGGCTGCTTGTTCAAATTGCTTCAAATGAGCTTAAGCAACACAATTGCTACATTTTGTCCAAACTTAATTTGATTGTGTTCAATCGGCTTAAATATGTAAAATTAAAGTTTACTTAATCCGTTTGTGTTGGATTACATGAATTATTTGTGTTGCATTAACTTAAACTGGGCGGTGCTTGTTAGTTCCCAGCATGCTTTGCATATAGCTGAATTAAGAGAGAATAAATGTTGAAATGAAGTGTTATTTTATGTGTTTTTGAGAAAATGAGGAAAGGGGAAGACTTTATAGTGTGTAATTGTGTTTAATGTTTAATTACATTGCAATTATTAGAACCATTTAAATTACAGTGGGTTACCATTGTGGGAGAGTGGAGCATTTGGTTATCATGTGGACTTATTAATAAAATATAACTCTTGTTGCTGAAAAAGCATATACATCTTAGCATTTAATATGTTAATAAGTGCTATTATAAGCTAATAGCAAGTTATAGTATAAAGTTTCATTTGAGAAATTATGTAAATCCGACATACTTTTATCTGTCAGTGAAGATTCAAATAAACTAAAGCATGTTCACTAAACTTAACTGGTTTAAGTTACAGGGAAGCAATTCCATTGATTTGTTTGGACTCATTCAGTTGTGTTGTCACAACACAAGTAGCTTACATAGATTGAAAAAACCCATTAATGTTAATAAAACACAATTTGCTTGTGTGGAACCACTGTCCATAATTAAATTAAGTAAGTTTAAAGAGTCATTTTTTTTGAGTGCATGAATGAGTATTATATTATTAGCTTGCTAATCGCTAGTATAGCTAATTATTAATTAACCATCATGCTAGGATGCATGAGTGCTATTTTTTTAATGTTTAATCTTCAGTGATGCTGAACTTGCTCAGCCAGCTAACATCGAGTTGTGTGTGTCATCATCTTACCCAAACATTGGAGTCAACTGTTTATATTCACTTAAAATATAACTGACTGTGTTTATGTGAGTACTCACCAAGACATTTTGGCATTGTTTTGTGTGTATTTGATTGTTTAAGAGCAATGAAAAGAACACTGAAATTCAAGCCATGTAACACCATTAATATTCATCCGGTGTAAATGAAATGAAAATGTTACTTAGTTCATTAATTCAGGTGCCTTTTTAAAAGACAATTGAAAATATATATTTTATATATCTAAAATTCAACCCGCCAATGTGGCTAGTAGGAGTGACTGCGTTACACGCCACTGCTAAAATCCACCCGCATTTTACTGGTTGACCAGTGTTAATGTCAAGCCCTGATTATTATTATTATTATTATTAATTATTATTATTATTTATTATATATTATACTAAATAATTTATTTTGTATTTTACAGCAAAATATGATGAGAGCAATGTTTCTTATATTTTTAATATATAAATACTACTACTAATTATAATAATAATAATAATAATAATAATAATTATTATTATTATTATTATTGTTATTCATACTTCGGTTGCAAAGGGAAAGTGTATATATATAAATTATGTTTGACATTTCTTCTTCTTTTTCTTTTTTTTCAGCCCTAATATTCTTGTTTGCATGCATTTGTGCACACACACATTTATAAGTTGTGCATATAGTCTATAAAAATCCTAGAGCCTGAAATAGGCTGTAATTTTTCCCTCTTCTGCACTAATCACCGTGTTGCTACTGTTCAGAGGAACAGGCTTTTAAGTTCTATCTCTCTAATTGCCTTGTTCTCCCTTTAGAAATGCCAAACATAATTACATTTAAAAAACACTTCCCCTTCGCAACCCGAGTATGTTCATTTGCACCGCAGTTTTCGACAAGTGTCAAATGCACTGCAGACGCCAACGTGGCAGCTATCACGGTCGCACACACATGATGGCACTACGATAACTACATGAGACACACACACGCTTTCACTTCATTAAAGGAGTAGTTCACTTTCAAATAAAAAGTTCCTGATAATTTACTCACCCCCATGTCATCCAAGATGTCCATGTCTTTCTATTCAGTCGAAAAGAAATGAAGGTTTTTGAGGAAAACATTCCAGGTTTTTTTCCATATGATGGCAACCAACGGTTTGAAGGTTCAAATGTCAGTCTCAATGCAGCTTCAAAGGCTCGACATGATCCCAGTCGAGAAATAAGGGTCTTATCTAGCGAAACGATGGGCCATTTTCTAAAAAAATACAAATGATAGACTTTTTAACCACAAATGCCAATCTTGTACTATCTCTGAGATGCGCCACGCATTACGTTGGAAAGGTCACGCGTGGACATAGACATCTTGGGTGACATGGGGGTGAGTAAATTATCATGAAATTTTTATTTGAAAGTGAACTAATCCTTTAAGAAATGACAACAGCATTGTGTTTTAGTAAGGCTCACCACACTGCCTTCCCCATTGCTGTGTAAATATTTGATGTGGTTTCTCTTTCTCTGTGTGAGCGCGTGTGTTTGTGTAAGTGTTGGCTAGTTGTGCCAGTGCTTTTGTTTGAATTATTTGTGAACCTATGACCATCTGAATAATTTACACATGCTGAGATTAGCATTGTTTTGCTTGGCAGCTGAGTTGCACTGAAAGGCAGTGCGGTGTTCTCGCACTTGCAGTCACAAACACATACCGAGAAACAGCACAATGTTATACTGAACTCTCAAATATACATGATTAACATGCACAGAGAGTGTGTGCAGCGGTACCCTCAAAACGTGCCTATCAGAAAGTGGTAATTGGTAAGCAGTAAGCACTGTTTTATATTCAAATGGAGATGTGAGACTCTCTTACTCTTTTTTTCCCACGGTGCTTTGCTCTTAATAGTCTCCCCTAATAATTGGGGTCCGTCTGACCCCCTCCTCTCCCACCTCACCCACACACACACTCCGGCAAAGACCACGTATAATGGCTGGCATTGTGTCTGAGACTCCAATTAGTGCAGATCGTATAGGGGTTAACTCTGTCTGGAGCACATTGTGAGATATTTGTGTACATGCGCATCCTCGCTTGAACCTTTGTTGTCCGTGTTTGTACAATGTAGTCTCAAGAAGTTTCAGTGTTTAAGTTCTCTAAAATGCCCAGACTGTCCTCACACCAATTAACATTCATTTACAAAGTGAGAAGTGTTTTTGTCTGTCCTCTTTGGAACCAATTTGTCTGTGTAGTGTGTATGCGAGTCTGTGATGGGATTAAGAAGATGGATAAGACATGTTTTCTCAAGTTTATAAAGATAAGGCTGAACTTCTTCAACTTTTAAGTAATATATATTAAAAAAAAAACAATTCAAGATAACATTTTTCAAGTCCAAGGAACTCATTTGGGGTCTAGTGTTGACAAGGCTTTATTTCATCACCTCACCGATATAGAAGAAAGAAAGAAAAAACTGCAGACAGACAGTCTCATAATGGAAAGGAGAAAAATAGCTGTGTTGGGGTGGGGCAGAGAGAGTCACATGACTGTACCTGGGCACTTGATTGGCTTAGGGAGTGGCATCTTTTCTCAGATTATAGCGCTGTTGTGTATTTTTGTCAACAAGCCAAGCGTCACTATTCTTATTGCTCATAATTTGTCATTTTTACAAATCCCTCAGGACTTCATCCATATTCAGAATATACAGTAGATATATCAGGTTGGACTCTTTTAACTTGAGGCAGTGTACAGAAGACACATGCGGTGCCCCAGAGGCCCTATCGGCCTCAGCCTGTCTAGGGACCATAATATGATCGAGATATTTGGGGTGGACGTTTTTGACTTAGGATAGTGAACAGAGGTCCCATGTGGGGCCCTAGGCATGTCTAGGCACCAGAATATTGTTGAGAAATTGAGGTAGGCTCCTTTAATTTGGTGAAGAGAACAGAGGCTATTGTTTGAGGGCCCAGATGCCCTTAGGGGCCCTAGACAGCTGTTTTCTATGTGAATATAGTAAAGTGTAATTTATTCCTGTGATCAAAGCTGAATTTTCAGCATCATTACTCCAGTCTTCAGTGTTACATGATCCTTCAGAAATCATTATTATATGATTATTTGATGCTCAAGAAACATTTATGATTATTATCACATTATTTTAATTCAACTGTACGCTGAAAAAAAATGGTGTGAAATTGAAATTGACATTTCACAAATAATTACAAAGAAACGGCAATTAGCACATTTAATTAAATTAAATTAAATTGTATTATTCTAATCTGTTTTATGTATAACTTTTTATACAGTGTAAAAGTGTATTTCAAATAATGATGTTTAATAGTGTTAGCTAGCAATAACAACACTGCATCAGGGTGGGTTTTTTGACTTGTCGTGTCTAAACACTAGAATATTGTCAGGCCAACTTCAATGCCATTAAAATGTTCTGCATAAAACAATAATTTTGAGTCATTTTTTTGCTTTCACCTCACCAGAATTGAATACCCTCACTCATAAGTGTACCTTCAGTTAAATGAATCTTTCAGTTTAAAGTACCTGCCTGGAAGTCTTGATATTTGAAGCGTATTAAGAGCCTCTCCCCTTCCCACAAGCAGCAGAGGAGCAGGCTTTCAAATCTCTCCTGGAGAACAGACTGAGTCATTTCTCTGCAGACTGATGTGCAGTTGGAACTCAGTGAGACCAAATGAAGTTTTCCTCCATCAGTGGTGCCTGAAGTGCTTTCAATCACAACACTAAACTGAAACAAATAGCTTGCCCATTTCTCTCAGTCTGCATTTCTCCCTCTCTTTCTCCCATCTCTCGCTCCTTCTGCCTCCCTTTGAATGAGTCAATCAGGGGGCTTTAGTCGCACTTCTCGATTAGCAGGAGCCACTTGAATGCGGCGTGCTTTTTCACATGAAAAGTGGGCATTCGCATTCATTTTCAACTCCTTAAATCTCACATGGCCATCGTCATTAGGGAGCGTTCGCCAATTACGCATCTTTGACAAGGGTAATTCTCATCATCGAATATCTGAGGTCTTCATAAAGGAGATGGATAGAAAAGCGAGGGTGAGTTGTAGAGGAGTAATGATGCCCCATTGAGGCTTTTGATCCTGAAACCATGTTCACATGCAATCTCTCACTGCAGAAACATATCATGCAAACCAAAAAAAGTACATATCCCATCTTGACTATATTTTAATGCCTTTCAAACTCATATGAAAGCTGCTTGCAAGGTTCATGAGATGAACCCATTAAGCTTTACATACATGAATGATACCTCAAATTTTGCAGTTTAATTGAGAAGATTCATACTATCAGCCCTACTATATTAGGGGTTAATATTTCACATATGCAACAAATTCAAGACTAGGTGACTAAACCATATCTGTCCTTAACCACTGGCTAATAAATTCTCAGATTTCACTCACCAATGACAGAGTTACAAGCTAAGCATAGTTTAGCACAGATACATCTGACTAAGCTTTTGAGAGTTTTTCACTGACCATTTCCACAGCGCACTATTACTTTTGATATCATATAAATGGATGTGCAGCGTGTTCCAACGGACCATACTCTCTAGTGTGTAGGCGCCAGTCTCTCCATCACTTTGCTGACCGCTCTTTTTCCTCACAGGCACTCAAAGAAAGAGAAAGCAGGAGAGTCTTAGAAGTGACATGCTATATGTAATTTTTTATTCGTTTTTTTTCCTGTGAAAATGACAGTTTGTTTGGAGTTATTCTTGCACACACAGTGACTTCAGACTCGGCTTGAGACTCGTCCTCATTCCTCTGTGCCACTCATCGTAAGCTTTGGGTTTAAAAACTTCAAGCAAGACGGCCCAAACAAAAGAAGCGCTCAATACAAAATATGCGGTATCTGCGCCTTTGCATCGATATTGACTACCAGCTATATACAGCGTGCTATACTCGAAAATCCAACTGTATTCTAACAATAACTTAGCTCTCCTTATTAGCTAGGCCCCTTGCATGCTTGCAATAACTTATTTCAAAGCTTGGTCTCCAACATTGACAGCGCTGTGTTGAACAGATTTGTGCAGCGGTGTTCCATGGGAGAGAGAGCGTGAGAGGTATGGGTGAGTGAGAGAGAGAGAGAGAGAGAAAGAGGGGGGGGGCGAGCGAGAGGTAGTGCTGCGTGAATGCGCTACGGCGCTCTGCAATCAAATATGATTTTAAATAGGCTTAGTAAAAAAAAAATAATAATCAATGTGTGGCGGTTAGCGTTGAGTGTGGCGGGCCGCCACAAATAAATGAACGTATGGGAAACCCAGTATTTCACATAATTTGGTTGCAATCGTGTTTTGGATTTAGCTACACTGTGATGTTTTGCACTAAATAGGAGTATGTCAATTTTAGTGCTGTGAGGCATAACATTTTCTATATTTGGTCTTATGGCCGCACAGAGCCAGCACAATAGGAGCCAAGGCCTTTCATTATAATTCAGCAACAGACAAGGGAGTCCTTTTTCTTCAGAACCTCAATTTTTGGTCTGTATTGTACTGTATGATTAAGCTACAAGGAAAAATACAGATATTAATTTAAAAGTAAAGCATTCTTGTTTTTTTTTGTCATGTTGCAACATCCTGTTTACACTGATTATATACCAAAATCAAAGCTGATACTGTATGCTAATAGATAAAGGAGTCATAATAACATATTACATGCTTTGAATTCCTTGTAGGCCTATATAGCTATGCATTGTTCTAAGCAGCCTGGATGGGTCACTGTACGTGATGCAACACTTATTATAACCACAAGAGACTTGAGACTTGACTTGGACTCTAGCTGAAAGACTTGAGACTTGACTTGGACTCTAGCTCAGAGACTTGTGAGCATCTCTGTTACAAACCTTTCATTGATCTACGAAACACAAATTAAGATCATTTCGTTAAAATCTGAGAGCCAAGAATGAACCTCATTGTTTATCGCAGAAGCTCAAACGTGCTGCGTAACACATGAGAATGAACCTCATTGGTTCTCGCATGTCAAGTGAACATGCTTGAGCTTCTGTTCTATGGGTTTTTAATGACATGATGGTGAGTAATTAATGACTGAATTTTCATTTTTGGGTGAACTATCCCTTTAAGAGCAAGCAGAGGCCACATCTGGTTTCTTTGGTAGTGGGTGAACTAATGAGCAATCGGCAATCCCATTGGGTAATAGTCATCTATTAGGTACAGTCCACATTTTGATTTCAGTAAATCAGTTCAAGAGTATGCAGACAACGGGATTATTATTCACAAGCCCGACAACTCATCAGACCGTTGCGCATTTTATGATTAGTAGTAGAATTAGTTGTAGTAGTAGTATTTAACAGAAACTTCAAAAAATCAATAATATCTCAAGCACCACCACTACCAGCCCATAGTTTTTAATATGATAACTTTTAATTGTAATGTGTTTAAAATGACAAATATGTATTTATACATTTTCGCTCTAATATACATTCATCATTTTTTTGTCATTTTGGCATTGGCATTTTTGCTGTAGTCTTGGTCAGAATTATTGGCATCCCTGGTAAATGTGATTAAAGAAAGCTGTGAAAATAAACCTGCCTTGTTTATCCTTTTGATCTTTCATTTAAAATTTAATTTTCTTTAATAAACTTTTACCAAAATTATTGGTACCTGCTAGAAATTGTTATGAGTAAAATATCTCTGAAGTACTGTATGTTCCCTTTCACTTTTACAAATTTGTATTAATTATTTTTTGCACACCAGGGCGACTACGACCATAAAATGATCCAGCCATGACTTCTTGTTTCACAGGAGTATAAATATAAGGTAACACAAGAGCCAAATTCGCTTAATCATCCATCACAATGGGTGAAACCAGATAATATAGTTCTGATTCGCAGCAAAAGACTGTTGAGCTTCACAAAAAAGAAAGTGGTTATAATAAAATTGGTAAAGCATTGAAAATTCCCATTTCCGTGATCAGGACAATAATTATGAAGTTCCATCCAACAGGAAATTTTACAAATCTGCATGGAAGAGGATCCATGTCTATATTGTCTTAATGCACTGTGTGGAGCAGAGTTTGAGTGGCCAACGACTCTCCAAGGATCACAAATGGAGAATTGCAGAAAATAGTTGAGTCTTGGAGTCTTGGAGTATATTTGTATATATACAAAGTCGTTTTGGAAGGTTTCAAGAGAAATCCTCTGCTCTCATCCAAAAACAAACTCTAGTGTATTCAGTTGTCAGACACGACTGTAACTTCAAACGGAATGGGTTCTATGGTCAGATTAAACTAACGAGATGGGATTGGTTCACACAAGGATAAAGAAATATTTATACCATGTGTAAAATTAAATTTACTGCTGGGTTTTTAATGTGGTGGGCCTATTTTTCTGTCAGAGGTCCTGGACATCTTGCTCAGATACATGGCATCATGGATTAAATACTAACAGATAAAAAAAAAAAAAAAAATCAAAACCTGACTGTCTCTGCTAGAAATCTTATAATGGGCCTTTTTTGGATCGTCGTAGATTTTTCCCTAAACCAATCTTACCCTACCATAACTTATACTCTAGCACGCCTATACATTGACGTTAGCTAAGTTCACACTTCCATGAGTCTACAATCGACTTCAGTGTCAGCTCCCTACCTATACCTCAGCGAGTCTACAATCGACTACAGCATCCGTCTAATCCTATACTCCAGCGAGTGTACAGTCGACTACAGCCGAGTCTAATCCTATACTCCAGCGAGTCTGCAGTCGACTATTGCATCCATCTAATCCTATACTCTAGCGAGTCTACAGTCGACTACAGCATCCGTTTAATCCTATATTCCAGCGAGTCTACAGTCGACTACAGCATCCGTCTAATCCTATACTCCAGCGAGTCTACAGTCGACTACAGCATCTGTCTAATCCTATACTCCAGCGAGTGTACAGTCGACTACAGCCGAGTCTAATCCTATACTCCAGCGAGTCTGCAGTCGACTATTGCATCCGTCTAATCCTATACTCCAGCGAGTCTACAGTCGACTACAGCCGAGTCTAATCCTATACTCCAGCGAGTGTTCAGTCGACTACAGCATCCGTCTAATCCTATACTTCAGCGAGTCTTCAGTCGACTACAGCATCCGTCTAATCCTATACTCTAGCGAGTCTACAGTCGACTACAGCATCCGTTTAATCCTATACTCCAGCGAGTCTACAGTCGACTACAGCCGAGTCTAATCCTATAATTCTAATTTACTAGTTTCCTTTCTTACTTGCTAACTAACTTACTTGCTTCCCTAAACTGACCTGCTGTGCAGCAGTAATACCAGACAGACTCCAGCAAATGTCTTTTAAATGCTTTTAATTATGGCCGAGAGATCTCAGAGGAGTACTCCAGATCATCTCCCAAAAAGAAACAAGGCCGGTGGATCGCAGACAAATCCCATTGAGAATCCCACAAGTAAACACTAATAAAACAGTTTTTATAGTATGGGGTATGGCAAAATGACATGATACATTACATTATTTCTTTTTTCAATTTGATTGGTTCTTCATAGGCAAACTCTTCTGTTACTAGGTAAAGCAAACTTTGTTTTAAAATTACTTCATTACCACGAGTTTTCAAACCTAGACATCTGTCCATAGTTTCATTTCCCATATATGTTATTTATACACACACACGCACACACTCAAAGTCACAAGTTTTCAACTAAAGGGGAAACATACATTTCAAATTCAAATGTTAGATGATAGAAACGGTTAGTTTAATATATAGTTAAAAATTTACACCACAGGATCATCCAGCAGAACAATGATTCAAAAAAAAAAAATCTAAATCAACACAATATTGGGTCACTGAGCAAATTAATGTTTTGCCATGGTCCCAGTGCCCTGACCTAAACCCTATAGAAAACTTCCTGCTTCAAGTAGCCATCAGACTCAGAAGATGGGTACTCTGTGGTCATAAAGGGATATGCATGGTAAGCAACAATACTCTGGTAGGCTGTGGTGTTTAAACAATGCTCAATTGGTACTAAGGGGCCCAAAAGTGTGTCAAGGGAAGATCCTCTACACCATTACACCACCAGCACCAGCCTGAACCACAAGGCATGAAGGATCCATGCTTTCATTTTGATAACTGTACGCCAAATTCTGCCCCTACCATCTGAATGCAGAAGCAGAAATCGACACTCATCAGACCAGTCAACGTTTTTTCCAATCTTCTATTGTCCAATTTTGGTGAGCCCATGCAAAATTTTAGCCTCAGATTAATGTTATTAGCTGACAGGAGTGGCACCGGTGTGTCTTCTGCTGCTGCTTCAAGCTTCAACATGTTGTGTGTTCAGAGATGCTCTTCTGCAGACCTCAGTTGTAACGAGTGGTTATTTGAGTTACTGTTGCCTTTCTATCAGTTCAAACTAGTCTGGCCGTTCTCCTCTGACCTCTGGCATCAACAAGTTCTTTTTACCCACAGAACTCCCGCTTACTGGATATTTCTCTTTTTATGACCATTCTCTGTAAACCCCAGAGATGGTTGTGTGCGAAAATCCAAATAATCAGCAGTTTCTTAAATACTCAGACCAGTCCGCATGGCACCAACAACCATGTCATGTTCAAAGTCAATTAAATCACATATGTTTCCCATTCTGATGCTCAGTTTGAACTTCAGCAGATCATCTTGACATTGTCTAAATGCATTGAGTTTCTGCCATGTGATCGGCTGATTAGATATTTGCATTAACAAGCAGTTAAACAGATAAAGTGGCCGGTGAGTAGTCTGGCGAGTAATCTAAAATTTTACGAGGCAAAGACCTTTCTTTTGGCAAGGAGTGTGCATAGAGTTTACTATTTTTTTTTTTTTTGTTGTTGTTTAGTTTTGTTTGTGTGTGTGTTTCTGATCAGATGTATAAAATCCTGTAGATTTCCCATAGATAGAGGTTGTTTAATTTGTGTGTGTGTGTGTGTGTGTGTGTGTGTGTGTGTGTGTGTGTGTGTGTGTGTGTGTGTGTGTGTGTGTGTGTGTGCGCGTGCGCGCGTGTGCGCGTGTGTGTGTGTACATGTGTGTACATGTGTGTACATGTGTTTATGAGAAAGAGCAGTGAAAGGTTAGCTACAGAAAGCAGGGACTTGCAGGCCACAGAGCAGGCGATTGACAGACGAGAGACTAGTTGAATCTTATCTATCCACTATTCATGAGCTCTCTCTGTCTCTCCTCTCTCACTCGTTAATTTTTTGTACGCTTTGGATTGTAATAATTTCCCCTATAAATCTTTTTAAGCCTGCTTCAGGGTGTCAAATAGTTTCTATCTCTATCAAAACAGGAATTATGCAAGTTTATTTTGAATAGGTGCATCACGTAGCCAGAAAACATATTGTAGAAAGTCCGGACACAGTTAGACAGAATGACTGAGGCAAAACTCCATCTAAAAATCCTAAGGTGTTACTTCTGTGAGCATTTCTCTCCTGGAAAGTGCTTATGGAAAGAGGCAAAAGAGAGAGAGAAGGAGAGAGAGAGAGAACCATGAATCATTCTAAGTGATACAGCCTTGAGGCTTTAAGGAAAGCAATAATGTACCTATCCAACCAAAATGCCTGACCTAATAGGTTTGGTGTTGAATTCACTTTGAAGTGCAGGTCACTTGATAGAGCTTGCAATCTAAGAAATATGCTGTGTTCCAAGAAATAGGCTCCGCAAAAAATATCCACATCTCTGTGAGAGCTGAGGATGGCTGAATATAACTAAGGATGTGAATTTTCACCGGATTGACAGTGCAAGATAAATCTATTTTGAGCAGGTAAAAGATCTTAATTCTTTTATTCAACCTGTATATCGGCAGTACAAAGTATAGAAGTGAAGTAATGGATATGGTTTTAAATTAAGATTCTGAATCAGCCAGAGAGTATAATGCACTTGCTCATTAAATCAACTCATTAAATCAGATTCTGGTTCAGATTTAGATTTCAAATTTAGTTATAATATTATATTCAGTCTTTGCTCTAAATACACTCTTGTACAATCCATATTTATTGCAGTGGCGTATCCAGGACATTTTTTGGGGGGTGGCCAAGATGGGACACAAAGCTAGTTTGGGGTGGCCATGGCATAGCGAAGTTTAATGCGTATACGTACGCAGCCGACCATGGTTCGAATCCTGGTCCTTTGCTGCATGTCACATCCTCTCTCTCTCCCATGATTTCCTGTCTCATAACTGTCAAATAAAAGTGTCTATCCTGTTAAAAACAGTCCTAACCACCTATCACAGTCCTCAAGTATCTCTGGTTATTTTTACATGTCTATTTTTAATCAGTAATTATGGTCAGGATAGGGTAAACATTTTCTAAGAGCTATTTTCTTGTAGTGAATTAAAATCCTTGTCTCGTTTGATTAAAGTTAGACTAGAGTAGCAAAATTAAACTGCTCTTAACTCATCCTATAGAATAACATGTATCAGTCATCAGCTCATCATCTGTGTCACCTGTATTGTTACCTGTGTTTGCTTTACTAATTAAGGCACCATCTTGTGGTTACATAAAAACACAGAAATCCATCAGGATAAACCAAAATGCTTAATGATAGGACCTTATTAAAAAGTGTATCTGTAAAAGCAAAAGAAAAACTAAGCTTGTAAGGAAAAAACATAAATATTTGTTGTTCTTTACATGCTTAGTTTGTTATTATTTAGCTTAGATATAATTTGTTAGAGATTTTTTATTTGAATTTCTTAGTTTGTTCTTTGCCAGGTGTGTTTTTATTTAACCACAAAAGAGGACTTAAATTAGTAAAGCAAACATGGGTAACAATACAGGTAACCCAGATGATGGCCTGATGACTGAATAATGTAATTTGGATGTCTTGTGATGTATGAAAATGTGCAAAAAGTGTTTTTTAACCCAGACAGTATTCATGTCCAAGGCCCTGATGAAGGTATAAATTAAAACGTTGGCTTTGATTCAGCATACATTATTTAAATCAAACAGTTAAGACTTAGAATCATAAATGGTCAAGATGCTTCTTCATAAATTAACTTGCCATTTTCTGAATGCAATTTGCTCTGCCTATTTATACGTCTAAAAAATATGTGGACTGTGTGTGAAGATGAGCTAATTGATACAAACAAAAATTCTTTTTAAACAGCCCTTAAATCACAGAGCAAATAAATAAGTCACAGCTTGTTCTTGTGTTACAACTTAAATCTAGACTTTCACACTATATTTCACTCACTGGTTGGCCAAAATATAACATTAGCTCTATTGAACACACACACATCTGCAAAAAAAACACCCTCAGTCTTCAGTCCAGAAAATAGTGTTTCGTATTTCATGGCGGTGTAACGAGTGGAAATAAGGTGTGGCCCCTTTAAGAGCTGCGCGCACCCTCTTCAACTGTCTGCACTCTTAACTTGGTTTGCAGGCTGCTAAGCTAGCTAGTACCGTGTAGTTCGACTTTTTCAGTTTTCCTACACATTCAGAGGCAACTACGATATAACTAAACATCAAATTACCATACCTCTCAATCTACAGATTCCAGTGTTTTTATCGTTGTTGTATTGTTGCTGTTGTAACTGTGACCGTCCTCCTGTTTCACGGAGCAGCAGCAGCCAGCGCGCTCATCTCGTGGGTCACCTGACCTGCATGGCCACACGTCCGCTGAGCAGAAATCAGCTCGCACAGCCTCAGTACGACCATTACGGTGTTCGTTAAAAATGTAAAACTGGCCCTAAATCAGTTGATCAGCTGTCATCATTGATTGACAGCGTTTCTCTTGTTTCTTGTGTTGACGAACTTTTCCAACTACCTATCAGATCTGGGGTGGCCACAGGGGTGGCCAATGAGCTTTCAGGGGTGGCCCTGGCCACCCCAGGCCACCCCCTAGAATCGCCACTGATTTATTGAGGTTCCATTTATAGCAGTTGCATATTGATTCTAATTTAGATTTAGGTATTGTATGATTATGGTAGTCATGTAAATATACCATCGTTTCATTTGTGTTACTTGAAATAAAATAAAATAAAATATCATTTTTTTTCTTTTTTTCTATATACATATACTGTGCATCATGATAAAGTTCCCTTGGCCTTTGGAATTAAAATAGCCCCACATCATCACATACCCTTCACAATACCTAGAGATTGGCAAGGTTTTATTTCAGTTAGCCTAATAGCTGGTTTGATTTGCATTGAGAGATGATCTTGTGGAAAGTACCCCATGCCAATCTCTAGCTATTGTGAAGGGTATGTGATGATGAGGGGCTATTTTAATTCCAAAGGCCAATGGAACTTTATCAGGATGCATAGTATCCTGGTTCCATGAAATAACTGGCCTTTAAAAATAAAGATCTGCCTGCCTCTATGGAATTTAACATAGGGATGTCCTGACTTTTGCATCCTGTATTTTAAGGAAGAACATTTATTTATTTACGATATATTATTCATTCACAAAGAAAATTGGTGTCATTAAAGATTGGATTTTTCCTCATTTTTTTAATGAAGCCATTAAGATCAATTTCCAAAAGGTGATTTTGTATTCCTCTTTTTAGTCAACTTTAGCATGGGTGTATGGACTGTATATATATTTGTCGACAAGGAAACATTTCTCATTTTTATTTAGTTTAACTTGATGTAATAACACTGAAATAAATATTATTAAACATTGTTAAAAAAAGTAAATATTACAAAAATACCAAACAAAATTGCTAAAACCTATCTAAAATGTAAACTATAAATAAAAACTAATTGAAAACTTTTAGTAACAATAGTGTAACAATTATACTTAAAAAACACTCATTTGGATTTAGATTACAACTGTTTCATTTTTTCCCTCTAACTTTGTATAAATGATAATGGAGTGCTCTATTTTTTAAATGATCCTACTTTTTTTTTTTTAACTCAGAATCTGTTTTGTTTGTTTTTTACTTAAATTCAGACTCTGGTTTCAATTTTTCTGTGAATTTGAGAAAGGCTGTGTATGATTTGTGTGTGTAAATGTTGTGTAGCAGCATATGTGTGTATGTTTGCGTGTGTGCATATGCCATCCTGTATCTCTCCAGTGTCACCAGTGTCTGCTGCCATCTGCCCTCACCTGCTGTTGCTTTTCAGACAAATGTCTACATAAACCTACCATACACAACAATAAATACACTCCACCTGAATACACATGCACAGAAACACACACGCTTAATGTACTTATACTCAAAATGCTGTTACTGCATATCACACACTTTCTCTCACGCATACACACATCCGTACAGCAGGCCCAGCCAATGCTCTCATGCACCTGTCTCTTCATATGTTTATTTCACCTCCTTAAACACATACACAGATAGAGGGCTGGATAGAATGTGTTTTGGCCTGTTTAGAGGCAGCATATTGTCTCCTGTTTCACCTTTTCCCCTGCAGTGTGTTCCACTAGCACGTCCTGTACCTCCTATTTCACACCACACCTTCTGTCCATCCCACACACACACACAAAAAAAAAAAAAAGAAGAAATACTAAGAAATATTTTCAGATATTTTGACATGAAGAATTTAGTTTGTTAGGTATATAATACTGTTGTAAAAAAATGCAATACTGACCCGAGGATGATAGAAATGTATCTTTTAACAACAACCAAAAAGTTGTTACTTATAGTCAGTAGCAGCGGCGGCTGTTGAAAAATGTCTTAGGTAGGGCTGTGCCATATTCAGTCAGTTTCAATGGTTTGGTAACCATGGGAGCCAGGTCTTTTAGCGTTGTGGAATGCTCTTCCTTAAGACATCCGTCAAGCATCCACACTTCTCTCCTTCAAAAACCTCTTAGTGTTTCTCTGAATATTACTCTTCAGCCCAGTCTGTAAATTATACCTCGTTATTGATGCCATTTGCTTGAATCTCTCTTTGTTTGTATCTTTAACCTAACTTTGCAAGTGAACTCTGTATATTAGGCTACTTTCTGCCCTTGGTATGTGGGTTGGTGTATTGCTTTCAACATCCTTCTATACCCCCTTCTCTGCAGTCACACCTTTTTCAGTAAGGGACAATATTTGCCCCCTTAAATCAATTTTTGCAGTTCATTTTTTACTTTTACAAATACCTTTATAAAATAAATAAAAATGCAAAAGAGAATGCAAAAACGAAATTATGCTTTTAAATATTAAATTAAATCCGCCAATAGGTGGCAGTAAGTCACTGTCTTTATGATTGAGTCATCGAGTCTGTAACGAAGCAAATGGCTGTATTTCTAAATGAATTATTGACTCTCGCGATTCGTTCAAAGCCGCGGATTCGTTCACAGACACTGATGTGTGCTGCTGTTCTGCTGTGGCTTTCTGTTGTAAAAAACATACTGACAATACTGTGTTGAAAATGAATATCACTTAATATTAATATCTTGTGATTGTTGAACTGCTGTATAAAATCAATGTCACATTTGCAATTGTGTGGATATAATGTGATTAACATTAAACACAGGAACTCACACAGGGTTTTTGATCGAAGAGAGACTGAATCTTAAATCGATCTCTATGCACAGTCTGTGTCTTTATTTATTCTTCATGCTAGTTAGTGCTAAATCCCCGCTTTTACAAAGATAGCCTAGCCTACGTCGAGAACAGTGTGGTGAAGTGTTGGGTCCCACTGAAGTGTAGGGTCCCAGCTTAGGATCCAAGCAATCCAATTGGTTCAAAGCAAATAAATGTATTACTTGATGGCAACAAACTGCTTTTATTTTTTTGTTTTAATCTTATCTTGCACATAGCAGTGGGATTTAGCTGTGGGCCTTCATAGCAGCGGGATTAACATTCTACATAAAGCTACACATAACGCCAAAACAGCTCACGTTAGCTACAAGTTATCGCTAGAACAGATTTAGATCAGGCATACTACTGGCATACTAATGGGGTCCTAAGCTGGGACCCAACATTTCAGTGGTACCCAACACTTCATCACAACGGCAGTATAGCGCGATTTGCTTGTGTGAATGCAGTCAGTTTTGACCGCAAAAGATGAGGTAATTTGATCGGATGTCATGCATTTACGACATTTTACCTGATAGAAATACATACTCAGTTTTAATGTTATTTCAAGGTGGGGTAGAATTAAATCAACGGCAAAATTCAGCATTATGTTCGCGTACCCCCTTATGTCACCTCACGTACCCCAGTTTGAGAACCGGTGTCTTAACCTATCTTTGTAAAACGACTTTGGGTGTTGGAAAGGGGCAATACAAATAAAAAATATTATTATTATTAAAAACCACCCAAACACAATTTAACTTAAATTGCAGGATGCCAATGCTCTGTGATAAAAGTCAGGAATTATTTAGTGCCAATATTAAAAGGTTGAGGTATTCTTACACAAAAACAAACATACTGCACAAACTTTCCATTTGCACTCAATTGAACTGAAACCGTTTCGCTAGGTCCCGTTGTTTTAAAAAGTAAAAACGTTTTTCTTTGATGGGGGTTTGTGCCCTAGCGCCCTCTATTGGCCAGCCACCCCTGGTCAGTAGAATGTCCGTTGAAAGACCAACAATAAAAATAAAGTGTTAGCAGATATTAAGCTGAAAGTTTATTAATACTCTAATGACTGGTGGTAGTTGACATGTAGTTGCAAAGGTATCTATAGTTAGTACAATGTCTAAGCTGTAGCTACTATATTGAAATAAAGTGTTACCGAAATAAATACATTTTATCGAGCAAGAATGGATTCATTTGATCAAAGTGACAGTAAAGACATTTATAAATATATATTTTTCAAATAAATGCTGTTCTTTTGAGCTTTCTGTTCATCACAGTATCCTAAAAAAAAAAGTATTTACCTTTTAGCTTGTAGTGTAGAAAATGATTGCATTAGTGAGTAGAGCTGGCAGGCTGATATTATTTGGAAAGATTCCAAAAGTGCAACCAAAGCACAGAGTTCAATATGGTTATTTGTAATCGATGAAAACCAATCAAATTTTTATTGCCAAAAGGAGATGTGAATGGACATTGCCAGAATATGTATTAGGTTTGGCCGGGCCTGATTGCACCGGTTACACAGAGGGTCAATATTGTATTTATTTTTTTGAATAAACCTTTGACCAATTAATTCAGTGTTAATATATTTGATGAAAGAGACAGTGTTGTGCATTATTGGATCCTACTGTATCTCAAAGCTCTGCACAAAATATAAATTGTTCTCACCTGTGTGGAGCAAGTATGATACTAGAATGTTCTGAGTTATGTTTGTTAGCATGTTGCTATGCAGTATTTAATGGTGTTCTAGAAGGTTGCTTGCTGGTCCTGAATCTAAAGTTAAAAGGCCCAAATGAGAAACCATTAACCTGGATCATTGTGAGCTGTATTCAGGAACGCCTGCAGGATTTCATCTGGGGCCACGTTTACACACAGCCGGGTATTTAGAGAAACGAATATTTGCCCCTCCTCCGTTTTCAATAATAACATCGTGCACACACCCGCATAAATACGCCGCGAGCTCCATCATAACTATGCCAAACCTATGAGTGGCAGTGTAGGGAGAAGGATAAAGCCATGCAAAGCCAATCAGAATCCTCAGAATCGACAAGAGAGAACTTAAAACCCCGTTTCTCCCAGTTGACACGGCAACACATAACCGGCGGTTTCAGAAATCTCCACTTTGGCCGGAGTTTTTAGAACTAATCGTTTTCTGTGATAAAAACGGCGTTTTCGTGTAAATGAGAGGCCAAACCGCAGGAAATCCAAAACGGAAATCCAAACGGGGCCTGGATTTCATGTGCTTATTCATGTGTGACACAGCTGAAAGTTATAGTTGCCTTTTTTTTTCAGTTGTTTGAATATCCACTTCATCCAGCACTATTTGTTCTCTGTGTTTTTAAGAATCTCAATATTGTTTTTCTTACTGACTGAGAAATCGGTTCAGATGATTCAGAGAGAGTGGTATGAACGAATATGAATCCATTTTGCAAACCTATTTGTCCAATTCAAGATATACCTCTTGGACTGATTCAGTTTGATTTGTGCACCAAAACAATGATTTGTTTATAAATCTGACATTGCTACAATACCAGAACAAGGCTCTCTGCGTTAGAGTCTTATTCTGTCTTATTTGCCCTGTATGTTCTAGTTTATGTGTGCATGTACCGTACCCTAAAATGGACCAGTTTTGGCTTGAGTTGGCTTAGTCTTACAGCTCAAACAGGACTAAGCCAGGCTGAAATGGGTCAGAGTCAGCCAGCAGTGCACAGTCAGGCCTTTCATCCTCTTCCTGACTGATCCCATCAAGCTGAAGGATTGCAAAAAAAAAAAAAAAAATGCTTCATTTGGAAACTCATTGCAGTCATTTAAATGTTAATGGGCTTTTCTTATTTTAAAATCACCTCACTAACTGTATTATTGTGCAAATGAGCCTTTTTCTCTCTCTCTCTCTCTTTCCCTCTATCACTCTTGCCTCTTATCAATCCACTCTTAAGTGCTGAAACGTTTACTTGTCGGCCCATAATTGGATTTCTTTTTCTCTCTAACTGAGGAACAGCAGGTGTGGAGGTTCTCCTCTAGCTGGAGTTTTTGGTGGAATGTTATTCTCTGTGGCAGGCCACGTTGTTTGTTTTGTATTGTTGTGCTGTCTGATGTCGCCCCCGGAGAGATTCGGCGAGCAGACGAGCACATACATCACCTGAAGCAGCCAGCTTAATCAATATCTAACCAATCAATTTAAATATCAGGAGGTCTGGACTTTGTATAAGTTGCAGCAATGAGAATCAACAAATCTTTTGTGGAAATTAGAGAAGAGGTAACCAAAGAATCAATGCTTTCGGTGCCATGCTGGTAGGACATTCAGTAGCATGTTAGTTGACATATTCTTCAATGCATATCTTAATGTCAGGATTTATTAATTACATTTTTTAGGCAAGTTTTGGGGTGGAGATCAGATCAAAACACAAGCTGGACTTGAACCCACGTTGCTCATGTGCATCAATAAGCTTTGATTCAAAATTTAATTATTGTATCCGTTTGCGTTCTTATTATTCTTCTTTTTCCGTTTCTTTCGAAATTAATACAATTTGGCACACAGATAGAGGAGCAATTTTGGAGTCTATAACTCAATCCCTCTAGCGCCGCCAACTGCCCAAATTTGCATACACGTTTATGTTAATAACTTTTGAACCGTAAGGGCTAGAAACTAAATTCGTTTTTCCTCTGATCCCTTTGCTCATGCCGATTCGAGACCCCATGACGTCATTTTCCATCATGTAAATTTTCCCACTATTTGGAATTTTCTGAAAGATCTACTTTGTCAAACTCCTCCTAGGCCATTGCTCAGATTTCCCAACGCATTCTCACCCCAAGGCGTCATCTAACTGACAATTTTGACCATGCTTCAATATTCGACGCTAAAGGTACCCTTTAGCGTCAGTTAGTTGACGCGATCCCAGGGCGTCATCTAACTGACGCTAAGGGTAACGCGTCAGTTAGATGACGCGGGTAGGTTTAGGTCTGGGTAGAAGGGCGTCATCTAACTGACGCTAAGGGTAACGCGTCAGTTAGATGACGCCCTGGGATCGCGTCAACTAAGTGACGCTAAAGGGTACCTTTAGCGTCTAATATTGAAGCATGGTCAAACTGATTCCCAAGGCGTCAGTTAGATGACGCCTTGGGGTGAGAATGGGCTGGATTTCCACGAAAATGTATCCAGATCATTTTAAGACAATGACGACAAAAATGTATGGAATTCAAGTTGATTCATCAAATTGTTTTCGAATAACTCGCAAATTAATTTTATGTATTGTTTACAAAAATAGATGTACAGTAAGGCTGTATCTTCGCAACGCTTTATCGTATTCAGACCAAAGTTGGTCGTATTCAGACATGTCATCACAAGCATGGCCTGAGGCTACATGCAGCGTTTTGGCACAGTGCCACCTACTGGTCCGGAGATACAAAAAAGTACTGCTTAGAACTTTTGAACGGTTTGCCCAATAATCATAAAAGTCGTCTTGTTAGTTTCGGGGTGACATGTCAGTCATTTGGGGTGTTAAACATTTAAAAATTTGTATTAGCATTAGCATATTGTTACGAAACTCGGTATGGGTCATCGGCACCATGCCCTGAAGGAGCGTGAGAAGATTCGAGCCAGCGGCACCTAGTGGTAAAATCAAATATTCACATGCTTATTTTTCACGGGAGTCATCTCCTTCAATTCCTGAATCCTTGCCAAGTCCAATGATATCAAACATGCTATGTTTCGCCTTATGGTTTGTGCAACGTTGTGATTTAGAGTTGAAACAACTTTGCGAATATTTTCGAAAACCGATCGAGACAAAACCACAGGCGAAAAAAATCCAATTGAAGTCTGGTGTGGGTTATTTTCTTCTTGCTTATAAATATAAATGTATATAACTCCTAAACCAAATTTGACTTGTGTATGTATGGGGGCACACACAAAAAAAAGTGGCGGTACTGCGCCACCAAGTCAACCCGCTATAATTGAACAAAAATTAAATTGACTCTAACTAGTACCATTTAAAATTGACATGCAGTGTTTGTCTCAGTTTCTATCATAGTTCATTATGGCATTGATGTACCATGAAAAACATGGCCGTCATTTTAATAAAAAAATTACAAAAAAGATCCAAAGCTGTAACTGCAATGGTTTGGCATTTTGCTATTTCATAAACACATTAGCATACTTTTATGAAACTCAGTATGTTTCTTTGGCACCATGCCCTGAAGGTACTCAAAAAGTTTGTCCCCCTTGTGGTCAAAAATTTTATTTAAATTATATTATAAGAAATCATTTCTCATTACAACATTTGCTTAAAATTGTCTCTAAATGTCTATAGTATAAACATTTTTGCAGTTGGTCTACTGCTAGCTTCATTGTTTGCTTCTGTTGCGCTTAGCCCCGATAATTGCTGCCTGCAGCTATATTTCTTATTATTATTGAATAATAAACATGGCTTCCTCTGATATGTCCTGCTCAAACTTACTGTTTCACTAAGAAATATGTTGGGTTACACTTTATTTAAGGTATCCTTGTTAAATGTAATTATACACTTAACTACTGAGTAATAATAATTAACTACATAATAGGGTTTTGCTTTAGGGTTAGTTGCTTGTAATTATGCATACTGTGTAACAGGGACACTGTAAAACGTGTTACCATATGTTGCACATGAAAGTAAACAGCGTTCATCAAACTATATATGGGGTCTTTAACAGAATATTAGTAGATGTTCTTTTTAAGTATTTTAAGACATTATTATATTTTGATTTATATTAAAACATAAATGTTTTAGCTTTTAAGAGCAGGGTTATTATCATTATAAGGTAATATCTATTTGAAAACATTTATGTTAATTGAAATAAACCCAAAATAAAATATAAATATTAGTTTAAAAACGTAACTAAATGAAAATAAAAAAATATCGCTTTGGCAATAAACTGAACTAAGTTTAAATTGAAGGCCTACAATTATTAACTATAGATAAATAAAAACTGAAATAAAAATGAATTAAACCTAAACAGCTATTAAATTCAAAATATGAACACAACTAATAATATGAAATTAATTATTTATTTTTTATTTATTTTTATTTTTAATTATTTTTTATTTATTTATTTATTTTTTATTTATATAATCATTTAAAAAATTATTTATTTTTTATTTATTTATTTATTAATTTTTAATTATTCTTATATGAAATTAATATTTAAGACAACGTGATATGAACCTGCCGAGGAAGACAACTTATATATTGAATTATCTGTCTTTTGAGGGAATAGAAAGAGAGAAAAAAGAATTCCAGGCAGACACAGGCCACTGAGTTTTATGTGCCTTTCAGTTGTATTTTCCACATTAATTTAATTCTGTCCACTTTAATATAACCTCCTGTATCTCCTTTCCCAGTATCGATCAGGTTCTGATCCACTGACCCCGCACATGTCTCTGGAGTCAGTCAGTAATATGATATCTGACGCCGAGCTGCTGGTGGACAAAGCAGGATAAGGCACCGCTGATCCATGCGCTATTGGCATATCTGGCTCTCTTAGATGTGTGTGTGTGTTCTTGCACGTATATAGGTATGTGTGTGCATGTGGATGTGGGCTCTCCCATATCTAATGTAGCCAATATGTTGTCTAGGGCCCCAGGAAGCAGATATCACACGCACACGCACACACACGCACACGCGCACACGCACACACCGCACACACACAGTGGTCACTGAATCATTGCTGTGTTTCTCAGCTGTTTGATCTGATAAGGTAGCTGCTGAGGACAGCAAAGAGAGAAAGTGAACATATTTCTCCTCACCACAAGCTGTCCACACCGGGCTGAGCCGTGCCTGTGATGCAGAAGCCATTTGCGCTGGACTGATGGGGGATATCAGCGTCAGCCAGCGTGCCGGGGGGATATTACAGATGACAACCTGAGATGAGAGAGCAGACGTGTGATGCGGACCTGCCGAGGAAGACATGCTGGTCAATTCGGTTGATTCATGTGTTTTTGCACTTCTTTTTATAGGGGCTTTTGCCACTCTTTATTTAGAAAGACAGTAGAGAGGGGACAGGACATTACTGAAGAAAGAAAGAGAGAGAGAAGACAGGGTGATCAGTACAACAATGGCTGGACCTGAAACCTGTATCTCCCATCTGAGAACCACACTCTTAAGCCTTGTCCACACTAATGTGTCTTTTCTCTTTGTCTTGGCCTTCTGTCTACACTGAGATGGAGTTTTTGTCTTGCGAAAAGTGGATCAATTTGAAAATAGCATATTTGCGTTGTAGTGTGGACTGTGAAAACTGTGGTATTTGAAAACAATGACGCATGTTTAGTCATGTGAGGCATATTAAACCCGATTGATATCTGTTTATGCTGGTATTGTGTCTGTTATGTGCTATTCACTTTCACACTGTTGCTAAAGATATACACTTTAAACACTCTTCATATCACAGTCCTGCGGTTTACAGAGGTTGGATATAAAATCTTAAAGGGTTATGTCAGGTTCTTCATATTAATTTTATTTTATTTCATATTTAATGAATAAACTTAATTAATAATTTCATTTGAATTAAGATGAATGTAGAAAACTAGAAACGGATTAATTTGTTATTCATGAAAGTATTATGCAATTATTGAAGAACCTTTTTGGCATAAATGATTCTTTAAAATTGAGTCAAGAAACCTAAAAATAAAAGTTAATTAAAAATTTTAATGAAACTAAAATAAAAACAAAAACAAGACATTTTAAAAATAAAATAAAAATATAAACACTAAAAATGTGACATTGAAGTATAGAGCTATAATATGTATGTAGATTGTACAACTCAAAATGTTTGAGCTCATATTAAAATCTTTGACCTTTCTTGCAGACATTCAACTTGTCACTCTTTTTTTCACAAAAAAAATTGAAATAGCAAGTAACACTGAATTAAAAGTGTCATTTTGAAGTAGAAAGACTGAAAATGTACTCCAATCATCTTTGTTTTATTTTCAACTTTTAAAAAGCTTGTTTTTGTCATATTGACATGACAGATTTACACAGTTTCAGGAGATTTGTCGGCTGCACATCCATGATGTGAATCTCCTGTTCCACCACATAAACCTAAAGTGCTCTATTGGATTGAGATTTGGTGACTGTGGAGGGAGGCCATTTGAGTATAGTGAACACTTACCACTCGGTGAGTTTCACAGTTTTGAAAGCGAACGTTAAGGGTTGTTTTAGGAACAGGTTTCAGTATGCTCCTAGACAGCCACTCTGAAGCGCCCAGAGACGATCCTAAAATAGCCAAAAAGACGAGACAGGACCCATCGTGAAAATTTCTAAGCCCACCACTCTAGTTCATCCAAAACAAACTAGAAAATAGACTCAAAGTGTTAAATACCGCACTGTAAAAAAAATCCGTAAAACTACGGTCCAATGTACCATATAAATTTGAAGGATTTTTCCGTATTTGTCTTTTACAGGTCATTTACCCGTATTTTGAATTACACGCGTTGCATAGTGGGAACAAAAACCTGGCGGCGCTTAAAGTTTAAGACGCAACCGCCATTACACACGCAGATGACCGCGGCCAAAGTTGCTTATTAAAGTCGGATTTCGGGTGTGTGGAAGCCATTCTGACACTTCTGTGGTAAAATACGAAATTTATGTTCAAATAAGCTGTTAACGTAACGTTATTTAGTTGCCATCTGGCATGTTAGGCAAATGAATGTCGGAGCCGTCGCATTGATCATTTTATGCATATCGTCACACATTAAAAGATTTAACGTTAGTTTACACTCGTGGAGGTTCCCTGATATATGTGTTATAGTGTGCCCTCGTTGTAATTTGGTTTATTTACTTTTATTTGTCGGTGATACGGTTTATTTCTTGACGAGCGCATCCGTTAACCAGTTGTGATAAAATGCAGTAACGTTACTAACGTTAGTGTTTTTGGAGCAATTTAATGCCTTCAAACATAAGCTACCAGAGGAATCGTCAAGAAAAGTAAAGGCCATTTAGACTTGCTTGATTTAAAAGGCATGAAGATACAACGTGAAGATACTGTGTGTGAAGATGCAGTAACAGTTACAGCTGGATCAAGAAAAACACCACCTTTTCTGCCAAATGAGGTAAGTTAACGTTATGTTTACGTTAGACTTGTTTTTGTTTTAGACGAGACACACACACACACACACACACACACACCAGGGTTGCCAACTTTTGAGTTTTGCTTGGAGTGAGATTTGTTTTTTTTGGGCGGGGGGGGGGGGGGGGGGGGGGGGGGGGGGGGGGGGGCGCTGGGTTGCGGGGGGGGGGGGGGGTACTGGGGTTGCGGTGGGGGGTTAAGAGTTCAGAGACCCCTGGACACAATGTCTTGTAGGCCCTCCTTAGGCAGGCCAAATGTATGGTTTGTCCAATTTTAATTTGCCATTAGGCTAACAGTTTTACTGATTTTTTTAAAAAATAAAATGTTTTTGGAGTAAAGTTCATAAATTATTGTTCTTTCCCATAGGATTTTTTAAAACTATGTTGTGTGGACTTTTGTCCCTAGGGGGTTTCGGGGGCATGCTCCCCCGCAGGAAAATTTTGTACATTTTAAGGTTAAATGCATCAATCTGGTGCACTTTGAGAGCTCAAATTTAAGAGCTTTAACCGGCTTCAGCCCCATGAACTGTGACATTGAACAAAGGAAAAGCATTGACTTGTACCTGGACATTAAAGAGGGATCAAATATCTTTTTAGTTATGATATAGAGTCTCAGTCTGTTTTAGGATGCCAAACGATTATTATAATAATGTAATAATGATTTATATAATTATTCCTATTACGTAAAATCCATATAGCCTATAAATGTAGGCCTACTGTATAAATGAAAATGAATATTTCAAAAGTATATTTTACTTACACTATTGTATAGGAAAATTACAATACTTTTGTCCTAATTTCTTCACTTGCAAGAAATAAAGCTTTTATTTTGGAGAACACCTGATTACCATGCTGATCGCGTGAGCAAAGTGCGGACTTTTCTTTAAATCACGCAGCACAAACAGAATGCCTATATAGGCTACTTAATTACAGTCTTGTGCTGTTTTATAAAGGCACAAATGAGAACCTCGTGTAACGTTTCGGGCCCAAGCCCTTCATCAGACATAAACAAGTGGAGAGACACACTTCCTTATATACAGCCATACATGGTCACATGATCACATACATCCATGATAGAACCAATCAAGTGAAAGCACAATTACATCAGACAAACAGATTGTGCTTTCACTTGATTGGTTCTATCATGGATGTATGTGATCATGTGACCATGTATGGCTGTATATAAGGAAGTGTGTCTCTCCACTTGTTTATGTCTGATGAAGGGCTTGGGCCCGAAACGTTACACGAGGTGAGCATCTATTAAACTCACTTAGGAGCATCTTCTGGTGTGCGGACTCATTGTTCACTTTTGCAAATATCTGTCCGTCCAGCACCCAGTTTTATTACTCTGGATGTGCGTGCTACACTCCTTGAACTCCATTACATGAAATTTGATCAGCACAGCACTCCTTTTTTGACTCCTGAATTCAAACAACCACATTGGTGCAGTTCATCTATACTATCTAGACAATGGATTCGAATGCTTCTGCAACTTTTGAGTTCTCTCGAGAAGATTACTCACAAATCATCTTTAAAGACTCACTTTTTAGCGGCTCAATGAGAGAATCCACTGGAGTGTCGTCCAGAACTCTGGAAAGATTACAAGAAAGAGAGACACGCTTATATCTACATGCTGTTACGCTCAGCGATTATATGCGGGCAAAGAGAATCCCTAGGGTCTCAGGATCAATAAAGGTCCGATTATCAGTAAAGATAAGGATACATTCTGTGATCGCTGGAGCGAAATACTCAATAAATGCTCTTTTGACCTAATGGCTCTAACTATACAGGAAGCATCTGCCAGTCTAGCGATAGTGCGCGAGGAAATACTTACAGTCAAACAGCAACTAGAGAGTGAGCACACAGACCCGAATAAATACAAACAGCTCCTTGATGAGTGTGAATATCATAATAATGAGCTGGCTAAAGAAATCACGGCTTCAAAGAGAAAGAAATTTGAGAGAGATGCTGCTGATTACGATAGTGGGAGAATCTATCAATGGAGAAACCCACTCCCACGGAGAAGCCGTGGATCCAGGCCAGAAGGTGACAACGCACGTGGTAAATATACAAGACGCAACATCCGGAAGGATAGTCCACACCAGTCATCTATGGACCTGGAATACGACTCAGAGTCCAGCGCCTACTCTCAGACAAGTGGCCCTTTTTTAGGCAACGTGAGACGAAACGAACCGAAACCTCCATATACAGGAGTAAGAAAAAATGCAGGCGAGGGAAGAGCACCTCCCGTCAGAGAGCCGTATTGGACTCGCCAGACACAGAAACGGAACAGGTACAAAATGTAATCAATTTATCGAGTAAATCACTATCTGACACTTGCCTGACTGCTTTAAGTAAAGGACTCTCTTTTGTTCCCACTACTCATTGCCGAGATTTTGATACAATTGTAGACTTTCATAAGTTTTTTCGAACGCTGAGACTTAAAGAATTTTTCAGTAACCACAATGAGTTCACTTCTAACTCTGCTGGCAAATTGATGGAAGGTACTGAGGACCCAGATGACTTACCCGTCGCGTTAGAACGGGAGAGTGACTTAAGCTCCAGGCTTCCTGCTGGACCAAGGACTCCCTTCAGAGGTAAAAGCACCTTTATTCCCCCTCATAAAAGAAATGCATCAATAGATACTTATTGCAGATTAGTGGAGAAGGATGTTTCCCTCCTATTGGGCAAAAAGAGGGATTATAAGGTAGCCAATAACCTGTCTAAGGATCAGAGGATGGAACTTAACTCTATAAAAAACGATAAGTCAGTGGTGATCCAAAGTGCAGACAAGGGTGGTGCCATTGTCATCATGGACCGGACATCATATGATGGGGAAATTCAGAGACAGCTGAGTAACACGATGTTTTATAAGAAACTTAATCATAATCCCACACAGGAGTTCAAACAGTGCGTAAGGAGGAAGTTAGATTCCCTCCTACTAATTGGAGAAATAACAAAACTAGAACATGCTTTCATGGTAGTAGACTTTCCTGTCACTCCAGTTTTGTATACTCTCCCCAAAATCCATAAAACCTATACAAATGTACCACCAGGACGGCCCATCGTGGCAGCCATTGGGTCTCTAACAGAGAAAATTGCAGCATTTGTGGATTATTTTCTCCAACCACTTGTCACTTCTCTTCCATCCTATGTAAAAGATTCTATGGAATTTATCAATATGATTCAATCTATCCAGGTATCAGATGAACATTGTTTTCTGGTGACTATGGACATTGAGTCTCTTTACACCAACGTACCATTTGAAGGGGGGCTAAAAGCAGTAGAATTTTTTTAAATCAGCGCTCCAGCTGCACCCCAAGCACTTCTTGTATTGTGGACCTCATTGAAATTGTTCTTACATCCAACTATTTTCTTTCTGGCTCTGACTTTTACCTCCAGGTGTCAGGCACGAGCATGGGAGCAAAAATGGCCCCAAGTTTTGCATCCCTATTCTGCGGACTTTTCGAAAAGGAAATCATCCTGAACCACTTATGCAACCCATTCCTACCCTCAATTTCCAACTGGAGGAGGTACATAGATGATATTTTTTTCATTTGGACCGGTTCTGAGACTCAGTTAAAACAGTTCCATGATTTTATCAACGCTAAGAGTAGCGATTTGAAATTCACAATGGATTTTGACAGGCACAAGATGAACTTCTTAGACATTCTTATTTACAGAGACTTGAATAGACTGGGATCTAATTTATATCGAAAAAGTACGGACAGAAACTCTATTCTTCATGGACAATCTTTTCATCCCATTCCACTCAAGAGGAGTCTGCCTTTGTCTCAGTTTAGTCGCATTCGCCGGATCTGTAGTTCTGACAGTGATTTCCAAGCCCAAGCATCTGATTTGGAAAAACGTTTTCAACAGAGACAATACAAACATGAATGGATTACTCAAGCACGTAACCGTTTTGAAAATACATCGCAAATTGACTGTCTCAGCAACACTAGATCCAGAACTTCGGAGTCTAGAGTTAACTGTATTGTCCAATATTCACCTCTTGGCAGAGAGTTCGAATCCATCATTAAAAAACATTGGCACATTATTGACTCTGATTCAGCACTTAAATGTTTTACTACATCACCCCGCATTGTGTACAAAAGAGCACCTAATCTCAAAAATATGTTGGTGAGAGCGCATCTTCCACCATTGACTCAACCACATTTTTTGCAGTCTATTCCCTTTGGGAATTACAGATGTGGCAACTGCACTCAATGCAACTTTACACATAAAACCACCACCTTTAATCACCCATGCACTGGAAAACTTTATGATGTCAAAGGTGTGATTACTTGTAACACAAAAAATGTTATTTATTTACTTAAATGCCCGTGCGGCTTGGCCTATGTTGGTAAAACGACCAGGCCATTGAAAATAAGGATCTCAGAACACAGATCAAACATTCGTAATCATGACATCAAAAGCCCAGTAGCGGTGCATTTTTCACAAGCCTCTCATAACGTTTCTTCACTCAGATATTGTGGCATTGAACTTGTGAAACAGCCCTCCCGTGGAGGAGACGTAAATCGTCTGTTGCTTAAAAGAGAAGCATTCTGGATTTATACCCTGGACACTTTAGCTCCAAAAGGGTTGAATGAAGACTTTGACCTTAGGCCATTCCTGTAAATAACTTATGTCAATAATGTTGTGCGATCGCTTTGCTGATTTGATATATGATATATGTAACACACCATTGTGGTATTCTTTATGTATTTACATTCTGGCTCATCTATCATGATTGTTCACAGTGGTAGAGATACTTTTTCAACAAACAAATTTTTTTTAGGCTGTGCCTTAAGCACTGTAGGCCCCCTTTTTTTAGCTACAAAATATATTTAATAAAAAAATTTTTTGTATTATAAATGTTGGTATATACTTAATAGATTTTCTTGTATTATAAATGTTAGTATATACTTCTGACATATTTTTATCTGTTTGTCTGATGTAATTGTGCTTTCACTTGATTGGTTCTATCATGGATGTATGTGATCATGTGACCATGTATGGCTGTATATAAGGAAGTGTGTCTCTCCACTTGTTTATGTCTGATGAAGGGCTTGGGCCCGAAACGTTACACGAGGTGAGCATCTATTAAACTCACTTAGGAGCATCTTCTGGTGTGCGGACTCATTGTTCACTTTTGCAAATATCTGTCCGTCCAGCACCCAGTTTTATTACTCTGGATGTGCGTGCTACACTCCTTGAACTCCATTTTATAAAGGCACAAAGCCATATCACGGTTTCGGTTTTGGGAAAAGGGAGAAGAGAGAGTTCGGCAAAAGGCGGATTCGAACTCGAGTCGAACGCGTCAAAAGCTGCTTTCAAGCACCTCACGCCCTCGCCCTACGCCACTGTAGATATTCAGTGAATAGTATCTTTTTGCTAAAAAGACAGGCACGTAGTCCAAATGTAGGCTACGCTCTCAACTCTCGTTCAAAGTCATAGGCAGCGCACAGCACAGAAGAATGTCCAATTTAGCGTGAGATTTCTTTGGTGAGCGTGAGAGCGTGAGATTGAGGCTGAATGCGTGAGTGTCACGCCAGATGCGTGAGAGTTGGCAACCCTGACACACACACACACACACACACACACACACACACACACACACACATACACACACAAATAATGACCACGAAATATTATTTTTACATTTAACATGACTGCTATTATCTGTTACTCTTCTTCCTGTAACGTTGGTCTTAACTAGATCCCTCCTCAGTTTGTTTCATAGTTTTTCTGTTGTTTTATCTATTGACAGGACTTTGCTGCTGTAGTTTGCATCCCAAGCACCACCTGCATGCTGCTTACAGGTTTGTATTTTTTTTTATTAGCATTTTTGTATTATTAATCACAATTCACTATGAGTGTTCAGGACTGGCAACACACAATTAAATTTAAAGTCTGAGGAAAAATGTAGATAGAAAAAGTTGGTTGCTGAATACCCCCTTCAAAGATGTGTATGCTTACATGGTCAGTAGAAATACAAATTGTATAGGGAAAATTTAAACAACTATGTTTAAAGGAATAGTTCACTTTAAAATGAAAATTCTGTCATCATTTACTCACCCTCAAGTTGTTTCAAACCTGTATGAATTAATTTCTTCTGCTGAACACAAAGATATTTTGAAGAATGTCGGTAACCAAACCATTAACTGAAGCCATTGACTTCCATACTATTTTTTTTTTCCTACTATGGAAGTCAATGGCTCCAGTTAACGGTTTGGTTACCGACATTCTTCAAAATATCTTTGTGTTCAGCAGAAGAAATTAATTCATACAGGTTTGAAACAACTTGAGGGTGAGTAAATGATGACAGAATTTTCATTTTAAAGTGAACTACCCCTTTAAAGCGGTTTTCTGAAGTGATCGTGTAATGTAATATCTTTATGATTGTAATATCATTTTGTAATATCTTTTTTTGTTTAAGGTGGTGGACATTCAGGATTGCTGTCATTCAAGAAGTTATTATTGACCACATCACTACCCCATTGAGGCAGTAAGCTTCAAAATACCTGAAGAAAATGGCACTTATCCTGGAGTTCATATAAAGGTAAGCAACACATTTTTAATTAAATGATTTATAGATTATGTTATTGTGTTTCTGTTTATTTAGTTGAAAATAATTAAACATATTATAATGTATAGTTGAGCAGACAAGCTAACATGACATGCAATTGGAGTCCACTGAAAACAAATGTCTTAGCATTTTATATACAGTGTTTGAATTTGAAAGAATTAGGGATGGCTGATTATTTATAGTTGATAATTTAACGAACGTAAAATACTGTACAATTGTTTTTAAACCTCAACCTGGTCTGCATGATACTTTGTAGTTCATTTTCCTTCATTTAATTTCTTGCGTAGCTATAATATATCTATTTTTTTTCTTCATATCCAACTTTTCTGTGCAGAAATCCTGAACGAAGGTCGAAAAGGCTGAGATGAAGGAAAACAAACGTATACACATTCCTCCAAGACTGCTGAAGTTCCTGTATGAACAACTTCGAAAAACCATGTAAAGATTTAGCTTTTATCAAATCTCAAAATGAGACTTTAACTGAACATACCGATCACTCCTTCATCTAGGCGATAGACAGGGATCGGCACTTCCTCATCAAACAGATCCAGGATAATCTACCTGATGAACATCTACGTCCAGCCCTGAACCCTCTACCTGTGTCGGCACGGAGAGAACAACGACAACCTGGAGGGACAGCTGGGCCGTAATGCAGGCCTCTCGCCACGAGACAGACGGGTACGGTTAACCGCAGACAGAACCATTACAGTACACGGTAAATAAATTTGAAACATCTTGATGGATAGGCCACATACTGTTCTCTCCCCTCTGTAGTTTTTGGTGGCTAAACCCGAGTCTGCAGTCCTACCAGGACCTGGTCCAATCAGTCCGGTGGCTCTGAAGAATTTACTACACATTTCTTGGTGAGTGATGAGTTTCCCCACCTAGAATCTTTGTTTTGGCACATTCTGTATGTCAGTAATAATGTTTTGTATTTCTTTTACAGCCTTCATCTTACCTGAAGACAAGAAGAGTACCACCCCCCACCCCACCCCACCCCAATCCATGTTCCTCTGAAAAACCTTTTCCCCTCACACATTTTAAAATAATTTATTCAGTGGATGCGATTGTTGTAATGTTAACAAAGTGTCATCAATTGGCAGACTTGATACAATTTAGAGATGAGAAACTATATATACTTTTCCCTTTTGTGTTTTTTTCCCTTTATATTCTAGTTTTCTTGGAATTGTTGTAGATCTATAAGTAAATAAAAATATTTTTTAATCACAGAAGATTTGTTTGAAATGTTTTCAACAAGAGTTATCATTACACTGTTAACTAACAGAAAAGTAAAATTTCTATTTGCTGTAGGTATATTGCCTAAATTCATCTGTTTTATTTTTACTGTAGGAAAACCATAAATTAACAGAATTTTTTCATCTTTTAATTACGGAACAAAGTCCGGGTAATGAGCTGCCAGTACATTTTCTGTTATTTTACGGATTTATTTAATATTTGCGTTTTTTTTACTGTAGTTATATCATTAAATAACAGAAAGTGTCCTGTTTTTTTACTATAAATACATCATTAAATGACAGAAAGTGTCTGGTCTTTTACTATAGATAGACCATTACATAACAGAAAATTTCTGTTTTATTTACAGTGGGCACACTGTGAATTAACAGAAAATTTCTGTTTTTTAATTACGGGACAAAGTCCGGGTAATGAGCT
Organism: Chrosomus eos; assembly: GCA_036326025.1. Taxonomy (NCBI): domain Eukaryota; kingdom Metazoa; phylum Chordata; class Actinopteri; order Cypriniformes; family Leuciscidae; genus Chrosomus; species Chrosomus eos. Next base: position 42,037,206 of record CM070819.1, read on the forward strand.
GCCAGTACTTTTTCTGTTATTTTACGGATTTATTTCTTAGAGTGCGGAATTATCCTTTAAATTGCCAAACCAGCAGATCAAAGCAAAGGTTAAAATGGGCTCCTTGCACGTAACTACTTCCTTACCGGAAATGCGGCCTTGTCTTTTCCGGCGCTATTCTACACTATGAGATGAGGTGTTTACAAGAGTTGCCGAAACTTACAATAACGGACGTATATCGCCTTTGTAAGTCCTCCTCCAAATCACCTACCAGCAAATTAGAGAGAATGGCTTGTATGCTAAAATGTATACTAAAATGTATGCCTCTTCATATATCCACGGATATGAAGGTAAGTCTATATATCTCAAACTTTATGGCTTCCGTTAGTTTGCTAGCTTACATTAGGCTAATAAACAACCCCGGGCTGACAGAATATGTGTGTTATAATGCTGTACTGTTTTCTAGTATTAGGCGGAAAATGTCTACGTTGTGTATGTATGCCTTCAGACAGGAAGAGAGCGAGCCGTATTTACCCGTTGCGGATATGACGTCAGGTTGCTATGTGCAAGGAGCCTATTGACTCAACAAAAGATGAATAAAAAGCTTTCAGAAGGGCTCTATCAACGTTAAACCCATTCAACTTTCTTAAAAAGAAAAGTCTCTGATTAGCTTTTTTACATACATAGTCTGTATTGGTATCAAAGTTCAATTTATCATCTAAAATGGTACCCAAATACTTGTATGGTCTTACCACATCCAACGATATGCATATGAAATATTGTACCATGCATTACATTAATCAAAGTTGAAGCTGTGGCTGGAGGATTACGGCGAAAGTCAATACACATATCTTTGGTTTTAGAAACATTGAGTTGGAGATATGAGTCCTTGCACCATGAGACAAAATTGTCCAAAACTGGTCCATGGCCCTCCTCGTGATCCTGCAGAAGACTAATTATCACAGAATCATCAGCATACTTAATGATATGCCTTGATTCAAACGTACTCCGACAGTCATTTATGTAGAGCACAAATAAAAGTGGTGACAAAACACACCCTTGAGGTGAACTGTTGAACATATGAGGGCCTTAGATAAAGTGTTATTTACCCGGGTCATCTGTGACCTCATAGTTAGGAAATCAACCAGCCAGCATATTGTACCATAATCAATATTAGGAAATTGCAATAGTCTCTGAGCAAGAATATGGGGCTGCATACAGTTGAACGCAGATGAAAAATCAACAAAACACAAGCGTGCACGTGTCTTCTTTTGTTCTCTAAATGTCCAGTAACAAATTCCAGCAGTGTTGCTGTGAAGAAGGAAGAAGTTTGAATCGCGACCTGAGTTTGAATGATTATGTTCATCTACAATCAACAATACTTTCAGCTTGCTGCATGTTGTGTTGAAGTGGATCTCACTTTGTTCAGTATTATTATCTTTGCTTTGTAGCTTATTGAACGTGCATTAAAGGGAACGCGCGTGTGCGCAATGAGCATCATTGGAGAAATGGCGGGACAGGTGGCGGGAATATATGGTTCTTACCATAGAACCAATGCAATGCAAAAACTCTGTAAACATCTCATTAAATGGAATTAAATTATAAACAACTGTTCAAACGGATATCGCTGTGTCCAGTGTTTTATGCATGAAGAACACCTTACCACCTGTCCTGGGCTTATAGGAAAGCCACTACAGGTACTAAGGGGCCCAAAAGTGTGTCAAGAAAATATCTTCATCACCATGACACCACCAGCACCAGCCTGAACTGTTGATACATGGCAGTATGGATCCATGCTTTCATGATGTTCTGACCCTACCATCTGAATGTCAGAGGAGAAATCGAGGACAGGCAACCTTTTTCCAATCTTCTATTGTCCAATTTTGGTGAGCCCATGTGAATTGTAGCCTCAGTTGTAGCGAGTGGTTATTTGAGTTACTGTTGCCTTTCTATCAGCTCGATCCAGTCTGGCCGTTCTCCTCTGACCTTTGGCATCAACAAGGCATTTTCACTCACAGAATTGCTGCTATCTGGATATTTTTTCTTTTTCGAACGTAAACCCTAGAAATATGTGTGAATGAAAATCCTAGTAGATCAGCAGATTCTGCAAAGACCAGGCCATCTGGAACCAACAACCATGCATATCGTCTACTACACACCTAAATGCATAGAGTTGCTACAATGTGATTGGCTGATTAGATATTTGCGTTAGCAGTTGAACAGGTATAGCTAATAATGGGGCTTGTGAGAGTTTTCATTGAAATAATGAATAAAAAAAAAATCAGATGCCTAATCTTTTAACTGAAGGCCTCTTAATAACATGTTTGTGCTCAGAGCTGATAACTGACCCTGTTCCTGTAAAAAAAAATATATTCCGAGATATCTTATTCACTTGTGCCACACTGACCGAACTCAGAGGACCTCTGGGATTCCAGTATGTCTGTAGACCATGCTGGAGCCAGACAGAACCTCTTTTTTGAGCAGTCTCAGAGGAACTGACTCCAGGTCAGTGTAGCATACTGGAGAAGCATCATGCTCCATCAATCACATCCTGGCTTCCTATTTTGGACAGCTGACAGGGGAACCGCATGGCCATCTGTGATGTCACCGCACATTCTGAGTGACGGGCAAAAAAGATATGCACACTCAAACACACACACACACACAAACATATGCATACACACCGTTCCCTGTCCAGAGATCCCTCTCCGCTGTCAGTCCTCATTGTGTCCGTTTACAGTTCCCTTGTTCAGAAAGCCGAAAAAGGAGCATCTGGTTCACTAGCCACCGTCTGCTAGTGTGAGTGAATTGGGTGGGACAGGGATAGCCTCATCGCTGGTCTGGAGTCAGTATGGAAATCTTCAGGCTTGGATGCCACATGTAGCCCAGAGGATACAGGTTGATCTTGGATCAGATTTCTTCCCAAAGTTAACGTTTTACACTGTGTCCCAACTCGTCCCAACAGGACAATTATATAAAATCCACGGTTTGCCGTAAGTACACAACATTTGGGGTCAGTAAAATTGTATATATATACTGACACAGTTGTTACAACAAATAATGGTGATATGTGGCCAACCATATGTGGTGATATGTGTTGTAAAGAAATGTATAGCCATGAAACTTTGCCAAAACCTTGCCCGATCTGGAAAGTGTTGTTGGCAATAAGGCCTGGTCTATGCTGTTTATCGTAAATGTCCCGGTGATGCCAGAGTGATGGTTGTCAAAATTCACTGCAATGCCTCATTAACTGCACATTTTATTGTCAGCAAGTACTGCAGCTGTGTTGCTATGAATTTTTCATCTAAACTTTGATGGTGTTATTTTCAGTATGATGCTGTATGTGATAAACTCTGTTTTTGTTATATTTGGAATGAAAGGGATGAAAGCTAATATAAAAACTATATTAATATACTATACTAAAACTATATTAACATTAAAAATGAAACATACAAAGTTAAAATTGTTTCAATGCAGTTTTTACAGATTATATGTTGTGCAAAATAAAAATAACTATTCATCATTAAAAGTAAAATGAAAATGTGGCTGGGTAACACATTGGAAATTACAGACACTTTGTGAATATATATTTTATTAAAAGTAGTTAATGTGAAGTATGTGTATCTGCCCTGACTTGACGTGTTGAAGGTTTTTTTTTTCATGCATTTTAATTCGGTTATGTTCAAATATAATTTATAAATAGTTGTTGTGATTTATTGATTCAGAGGTCAGGTCTGTAGGAAGTAATTGTTCATTTCCTAATTAAAACTTGCAAAAATAAATTGTAAATGTTTTATTTTTTTCGGATATTCATGGACATTCATATTTTCAATATATTGCCGGTTCAACAGTCAACACCCAAGTGCACAGCTGTATTGACTGGACCTTATGTCTATCCCGAACAGTCTCAGTTTTGTTGCCATCTTCTGCAACCCCTTAAGAACCCATTAGTACAAGGTTGGAATGTTTTTCTGTAAAGCCCTCTTCAAACTGAACCAAACTGAAAGCCACTCTTCTAGGTAAAATCATTACTGTTCTCATCCCAGAAACTACTCTTGGATTTGTATGTTCTTGGAACATTTATACCTGTTTTACAGAACTGTCATCTTTTTTATATATGTCTTTTTTACATAATGCAATACAATACAACACAACACACAGTTTACAAAACATACTGGTAACAATTTATTTCATTGTTTTATTGTTACATATGTTACATGTAGTTACTATAGTAATAAATATAAATGATGCATAATTGCATGCAACTAACCCAAAATCAAACCCTAATCCTTACCCTATAACCCTATGGTATAGTAGTTTTTTATGGTATTGCATTTTTACATATTATTTACATATTTACATTTTCGAGTCATTCTTTGTCAGTGTTTTGTGAGGAATGCATATTTTCACTCACATAACAAAGATTTGCTCACGCGTCATGTCTTATTTTCCATACCATGATGGAGTGTTTAGTTTGGCTATTTCGTTTTCCTTTTGCATTAGTCACGCTTGCCTCATTCGCTCCTCATGTTGTTGATGAACCTGCGCTCATATGCAACGCTTCAATCTGTCTACCTGTCTGCCCTGTCTCTCTCTCTCTCTTTGCACCAGGCAGGTTAAAGTGGTGTCAGGTGTGAGATGCTTTATTGCTTGCTAAGCTCTGTCTGTGTGCGTATGTCGGTGTGTGTTGATGTGCGCGAGTGGGCTCTGTTCGGGGTCTAATCCAGACAGCGTGAACCTAAGCGGCCCACGAGCAGAGACACGCCTGCTCTCCACGGTCTCCTGTTTAAACAGGTTTAATCCAGAACACCTCCTGTCAGCTTCGTATTTTATGATGAGAGCCTTTGGCTGCAGGCAGCGGTGGGAATGAGAGAGAGCTTTTTATTCGCCGCCTAGATCAGACTGGTTGTTTTTTAGCCTTTTTTTTTTAAATTCATGTTGCCAGTGTAATGTAAATTTTTAAATATTTAAATCTAATTAAAATATGTATTTATATTATTTATACAGTATATGTACAGTAAATACATTTATAATTTTACAAAAGTTTTCTATTTCAAATAAATTGTGTTCTTTTCATCAAAGAATACTGAACAAAAAACGTATCTCAGTTTCAATAAAAAATATTAAAGCTGCAAGCAGCGATGAAAGGGCCCTCGCACCCGTGCCACCGCCACCTGGTGGCTTTAGGAAGACAGAGCAAGGTGGGAAATTTGCGTTTAAATAGGTAAATATAGGAGCAGTATGTCAAAGTCAGTTACAAAAATGCCCTTTATTATGGTGATAATAGCATGCTTTATCACTCAGCTTAAGTGTTGCTAGCATGTTTAGTATGTGTATTGCATGTTTAGCACACAATGGCATATTTTAGTATGTGGCTAGTACTGCATTACAGTGTTAACCATGTCACTTCCTGTTGCCAGTAGGTGGCGCTATGACTATAACTAAATATCGCCATGTAGATGTGTTCAGGGCAGGACTCTTATCAAATGTGAAGTTTGGGGCAGATTGGACATTGTATGCTTATGTTACAACAACTTCCATTAGCATTTTTAGCATGCTTTAGCTCTTAGCTAAGTGTTGCTAGCATGTTTCTAGCAAGTTACATATTACGTTTGGGGTAGATTGGACATTGCATACCTGAGTTACAGCAAATTCCTATTTAATTGCAGTAATACCATGCTTTAGCACTTAGCTAAGTGTTTGCTAGCATGTTTTAGCATTTTTCTAGTATGTTGCTAACATGTTCAGCCCTTGTTGGCACCTTTTAATATGTTATTAGGAGTCCACAACAGTGTTAAACATGTCACTTCCTGTTGCCAGCAGGTGGCGCTATGACTATAAATGAATATGAGCATGGACATTATCAAAGGTGTGAAGTTTGGGGCAGATTGGACATTTTTTTGCCTGAGTTACAGCATCTTCCTATTTCATGGCGAAACATCGAAATTTGTCAGGCCGCCGAGGACACGCCCTTTGACAAAAGCTCAAGATCTTCACAATTTAACGTTGCAAAGGCCTTAAGATTACACTCACCAAATTCAAAGATGATCAGATTAAAACTGTAGGAGGAGTTTGTTTATTGTACAATTTATGAGGCCTGAAAATGGCAAAAATTCCACAGAAATCTGAGAGGAAGTTCAAAATGGCTGACTTCCTGTTTTTTTTTTTTTTTTTTTAGATTATATAGAATCTTTATTGTCATGTACTGTACAACAAAATTGGATGCCATCTGATCAGTGCAACATTAAAAAAAGTACAAGTATATATAAATATACAACACCACACATAATGTCCACAACCGTTCAATACACGATATATCTCCTAATATTGGATTCAAATCGTGTTTAGTGCTGCTATTGCTTTTGGATAAAAACTTTTTTAATCTATTTGTTCATGTCTTCATTGTCCTATAACGTCTACCTGAGGGCAGCAGTTCAAACAGGGAGTGTCCTGGGTGGGATGAATCCTTTAGTATGTTCTGTGCTTTTTTGAGACAGCAGGAACTATAAAGATCTTCCATGGAGGGGAGAGGGCAGCCAATAATCTTCTGGGTGGTGGTGACCAACCCTCTGGAGCGCTTTCCTCTCTGTCTCTGTGCAGCTCGCGAACCACACACAGACACAATAAGTCAAAATGCTCTCTATGGTGAAGCGGTAGATAGACAAAAGCACTTTTTGGGTGAGGTGGTACTTCCTAAGGATCCTCAAGAAATAAAGTCTCTGCTGTGCCTTTTTTACTGTTAGTGCTCCAGGTGAGGTCCTCTTCTATGTGCAAGCCCAAAAACCGGAAGTCCGGGACCCTCTCCACACATTCCCGCTGATGAAGACGGGCTGAATATCGTCTTTTTTTTTTCTACCTGTAATCTATTATCAACTCCTTTTGGTGGTATTGGGGACCTGGGGTCCGTTCTTCGTACGTTGCTTAAAACATCTGAGACCAAATGATACATCCAAAATGATTTCATCGGGCTAATCATGATCTGGCTAATTGGGTTCTTCAAACACACCTGTTATTTATGGTTAGGATCGCTGGATTGAGTTATCTGAGATAACTGCGCTTTCATGCTTTGGTTTAAAAAAGGGGATATGTATCGATAGTAGAAAGATTGATCAGCAACACTGCTATTGGCTACTCACCATGGCCAAAGAGTGTGCACAATTTTTCTCTGCAGCAGAGCAATAGCTTATAGGTGAAGGTTAAGCGGAATTTGAAAGTTTAATTAAAACGCCAGGAACCCCCCCCCCCATAGTCTGCAAAAGCTAGGAGAGAGGGCTGACAAAAAGTAGCAGACAAATTAAGTTTGTGATGACCATGTTAGATGTTATCACTTATTGCAGTATATATTTTTGTATTTTAATAATTTCTAAATAATTAATAACTTTGTTTATTGTAATGTCAAAGTCACCACTCACTACTAGAACATGAGAACAAGTAAAAGTGAAGTACAAGAATATTCTACATAATGGTAATTTGTACAACTAGTCTCTTTTAAAAAGGCACTGTTAATAAATGTTTCCCTGTTTATAAAAGCAACCAAGAAAAAAGCTGAGAAAAAAAAAGAACAGAAAAACAAACAGGTGGTGTTCCTGCACCCCCACGTTATACCCAGGCAGAAGAGCTGGCCCTTGGGTTAAATGTGAACCGACCCCTTGTGGAGAGCATCCCAGGGACCAGTTGCAGCAACACCTTCATTGCTGGTAAATTAACTTTAAATTATCTCAGTACACTGTAAAATAGTTTGTTGCTGCATTAAATGAAGTAGGCCTATAATCCCAATGGCTGGTCCAGTAATATCAACTGTTAAATATTGAGTAGTAATGAATTGCTTTGACTTGTGAAAGTGTACATGTTGTGAAACTACATGTAGTTAATGTAAAAAATATGTTGCCAGGAGTTATTGATCACAGTCTGTTTTAGTCTGTCAACTGCCTTTTTTTAAAAATTGATATAATATTACTAATATGGAATATTAAGAATCGCAATAGTTACTTGCCTGCACATTACATTGTGATCCCCCTTTCGGTTCACAAAATCCCCTTCATTGAGGCCTTGATGGGAACGTGTGTGCAGTCTATGGCACCAATCACATTAGGGAAACCTGAGGGACATATATTGTAAGTGATATTAATTGGCATGGTCATGATTGCATGATCTTCATTAAAAATGATAATGTACCTGCGTTGGCAAAAAATAACAACTGCTATACAATCTTGGGTCTTAAGTGCCATGGAAATGCCACAAAAAAAAACTAAAAACTGCTTGAGCGCCAGGTAAACTTTGCGATTGACACAACAGACAGCACTTATCACCCAGTTCTCCTCATCTCCAATAGTGTAAAGGAAAGAGCCACTCGCAAAGAATCTCAGGGCAATGCACACATTTTGTGCTGTTATTAAAACCCGACTCTAGCCCCACTGGTGTCATCCACAAATGTAATGATGCTATTGCTGGAGTGGGCAGGGGTGCAGTCGTGGCTGTACAGTGTATAGAGTAGGGGGCTTAGCACACAGCCATGTGGGGAGCCAGTGCTGATTTTGAGAGATGAGGAGATGTGGGGGGCTACTCTCACCCTCTGGGAGTGATCTGACAGGAAGTCCTTAATCCAGCTGCAGCCTGAGTGAGATAGACCCAGATTTACCAGTTTAGTCACCAGTCTGTGAGGAAGTATGGTGTTAAATGCAAAGCTAAAGTCCACAAACAGCAGCCTAGCGTAGCTCCCCCGCTGCTTTCGATGGGTCATGGCAGTGTGGAGAGTTGTAGCTATGGTGTCTTCTGTAGACCTGTTTGCTCTGTAAGTGTATGTTAAGCATGGGTGGGAGGTTTGAGATTATATAGCTCCGCACCAGTTTCACAAGGCACTTCATAATGATGGGAGTTAGTGCCACTGGATGGTAGTCATTCAGGCTGCTGATGTTGGTCGTTTTTAGCAGTGGAACTATAGTAGAGGACTTCAGGCAGGGGGGGATGGTGCACTGGGATAGGGACCGGTTGAAGATCTTGGTAAAGACTCCAGCCAGCTGGTCCGCATAGTCCTTCAGCACCCGTCCCGAGATGGCATCGAGTCCCGCAGCTTTCCTCGGGTTCACCGCCCTCAGTGTGCGCCTCACCTCATGCTCCTCCACAATGAGGATGTGGCCGCTGGTGGATGAAATGGGGTTGCCTCTGGTTGCTCCACCTCTAAGTGGGCAAATAAGTGCTTCAACTCCTTACTCCTGCAAATAAGTGGTTTCTGGATTTGTAACTGGTGATGTGCTGGACCCCCTGCTACCCTTGCATTGTGTTGTTGCTGTTGAATGATACCTCTTTTCAGATTGGCTCTGGCTACACTGTATTGTGTCCTATCACCAGACCTAAAAGCTGAGTTTCTGTCACTGAGGAGCCACCGGACTTCTTTCCTCATCAATGGTTTCTGGTTGAGATATACCCGGGTACGCTTGTCCACAGTGACGGTGTCCATGCAGTGCTTAATATAGCACTGTACAGTTCTTGTGTATACCTCCAGGTCCTGATGCTCAAAAATGTCACCGTTTGTTCTCTCAAAACAGTCCTGTAGCTGATGAGAGTCACCTTCAGGCCATATTTTAACTGTCTTAGATGTATTAAGAGCACTCTTCCTGAGTGGGGTGCATGCCGGAATTAAAAAGCGGGGACATATGGTCAGACTGGCCCAGGTGTGGTAGTGTTTTAGCCCTGAACCTCTGTTTGATGTTGGAGTAGACCTTGTCCAGTGTATGTATTCCTCTAGTAGCACACCTCACGTAGTGATGGAATTTAGGGAGTACCACTTTTAAATCAGCATGGTTAAAGTCCCCCGCTATGATGTACACAGCCTCAGGATACATGATCTGTTGCCTGCTAATGGTCTGTGGTCTGTGGAGTGTCAGAATGCTTTTGATTGTGTCAAATTGCTTTTATGTAATGCACCTGTCCTAAGTTGCACCTGATTGCACGCATACTTTCAAACTTGAGGTCGATGCAAGTGCTGTTGGAGCCGGAGCTGTTCTTCTTTAGGAGGATACAAATGGTAATGATCATCCTGTGAGTTATTATTCCCGTAAGTTTAATAAACATCAGCTTAACTATTCTACCATTGAAAAAGAAGCACTTGCTCTCTTGCTTGCTCTCCAGCACTTCGAAGTTTACCTCGGTTCCAGTAGTCTTCCTATCACAGTATTCACCCATCATAACCCTCTAGTGTTTTTATCTAGGATGTACAATCAAAACCAGCCTTTGATGCGCTGGGTTCTAGTACTCCAGAATTATAATTTGGAGATCAAGCACAAAAAGGGTGTTGATAATGTTTTGGCTGATGCGCTTTCGAGAGTGTAAAATATTGTCTGTTTTAACTTGTTTTTCACAAACAGGTTTGTTCTTAAGGGTGGGAGTGTTACGTCCCTGTAGTCTTGCGCATATGTGTTTTCTTTTGTTTCTCTTTCTCTATACTGTCTATCACATTCTTAGGCTTGCGTCATCACTCGTCCGCTGTTGGCTGAGAGAGATGTCAATCATCATCTACGTCGTGACGTCATCTTTCCTCCCGCAACCTATCAAGTTTACCACGCGAGTTTAAAAGAAAGCTGAGAAGAACGCATGTCAGCTTGTTTCTTTCTGTCGCTATGCTTGTCGCTTTTTGTGTTTGTTATTTTCTGTTACAGACATTGTCCTGTTGTTTTTTTCTTTCTTCCATGATGGCGTGTTCTGAGATTACCAAGTGTAATGTGTTCTGCCATGACGGTGTAGAGACTCGGGAGCTTTCATTAATTCTCTTTTATTGAGTCACGAACTCGCAACCAATTTAAATCCAGAACAAAGGGACCTAACTTTAACAAACATTCCTAAAAGGCCATGTGGTCAGCCCTCGGAACCTCTATCTCCCGAACTGGCGTCTCCAAGTCTAGAAAGTACACCCTAAAGGTGTCATCTATGCTGACAAATTGTCTTAAGTGTTCCCCAAACAGCGGTTTCTTTCGCTTGAGACAACACCCAGGCCATCTTCTCCCTCCCAGCGGAAATCAGGGGGGAGAAGCGCAAAAACAGATGCTCCTTTGTCTGTTTCCCGCCGAGCGCAACACGCGTTCACACCCACGTCCCCGCACACACGCACATACATATGAACTCTGATTTCCTATCTGTAAATCGTTACTAAAATATATTTGCTGTTTTAAATACATGTAAAAGAACTGTAAGTGTGCAAACTTGTATTACGAATGTTTTCAGGAATGTACGATCCTTATGAATGCCTGAATGTGTGCCTCCAGATGTAACTCTGTAATAGTACGTCTGTGATGTGAAATGTTTGATATCGTTGTAATCCTACAAATCTGATCCATCTATTAAGCTGTATATCCATATCGTGAAATGTATAACTACATGCATATGCTATTACCAAAGTAAGCTTAATTTTCTACTTGGTCATAAATTCATATTACCGCTGATCTCCACCCCAATCAGGGGGCGTGCGCGCTCCTCGATATGGGATGCTATCATTGGCCGGCGCGCCTTACCCAGGCGTGCCCAGCTCATCTTTAAATTCTCCAACACAGAGACAATCGCCCTCTCTGTCCGTGTGTATCCTGTTCCTGTGTATTCTTTGTAATCTTCGTATTTTATTTTAATGTTCCTGTTTTACTTTAACTTCGTTTCATTTTGCGCATAGCTAGTCTGTTCTTAGTGTTCTCGTCTCCCGACTGAGACCTCCACGTGCGTTTCGTAAGTCTTCCAGCACTCCGGTGAAAAGACTCTCTTCACGCATACCGAACTAAGCCAGAACGTTTGAATCTCCCGCGAACCAACCACGCTGGGACCCAAAGAAACCCGACCTCCATCTCCGGGACGCCACACGTTGCTTCCGCACACCAAAACGTACAGGTCTGAATGCAAAACTTGTTCAATACAAAATTTAGACGTTGTAAAGTAATTTTCCTGTGGCTGTCTCTAAAGGGTTTACTCTAAACTGTGCTAGCAATTGTATTTTCCTTGTGTTTTCTTTTCTTATTGTTTTATTTCATTTTGTTTAATCTATATCCTGTTACATGTAGTCTAGTTCATTCATTAAACCTCATTTTATACTTTATTGACTCTGTGGTTGTTGCTCGTATAACAAAGCCTCTTTAATATAAAAGATCCTAGCTACAATCTGATAATCGTTTAAGTGCACAAAACATTGTCAGTTAATTTAAGCTAAAATAGACCATAAGTCATTTGCACCCTTTAGCCTGACTACACGGCGGACGTGTGAATGAGCGAGGAGGGGTCAAATGCTTTGGTATTGTTGAAGATCAGCCATTCCTCTGTGTAGGATGTATATTAATAATTAACCATAATTCGTTGTGTTTAATTGTTATATACTTACCCTGAACAGACGGGTACGCTGTACACCCCTTCGTGGGGAATTTATTAACGTAAGGACCCGGTTCAAACTGTATTCAATAATTTGTTGATCATAGATTAATAGTTATTGAATATCTATCCCCAAACTTAAAATTGATAAAGAGCTTATGGACCGGAAACTTTACATATTTTTGGTGGAGAATTGATAGGCAATATTTTAAGCTTTGTTGTGTGAGCAATTAATGCAGTGGCAATAGTGTGTATTTTGCTGTGTTTTGATTAAGAAACGCGAGCGCGCCGCGCGCCGCGCATGTTGCAAGCTGAAAGCCAAGTTTCAGCTGAGCACATTACAAACTGCTAAATTCACCTAAGCGTGTAATCGTTGTAATTGCTAAAATGAATTACAGTTCGTAATACTGATATTCACGGTTAAAGTATTGAATGTAAACTGTAGTTCGCAACAAAAGAGATATTACCTCTGTAAAGACGTTTACATGTTAAGATATTTTCTTTGATCAGCCTGTTTTCAAAACGAGAATCTTTTGAGCAGTGCGATAGAGGAATTGAATACAGCGATGCTCCTGTATTCAACCTAGAAGGCCTGATATATATAATCGTTAGATTAACGAAAACTCCTGGTTTCAACTTTGGCTGAGCTAACCAAACGTTAAACCAAAACATTTTAAATCATTAAAGTGCTAAATGATAAATGTATTGAGAGTTAAACCACAGACGTCAATTCCTGTTGGTATTGTTATGTAAGTGCAGTGAATTAAATCTGCTTTACTAAACCCGTGGAACATAGCACTGTAAATCCGCCTGAATTATATGCAGTATAAGATTTTGCGCGTGCCCTAAAAAGGTACAATTGAAGCGTGTGGTTGTGATTCTGTTGCTGAACACTAGAGCGCAGCCTTGCGCCTCAGTCTCAAATCACCGCCACACCCTCTTCTTCGACGTGAGCGTAATAGCGCCACCGTATGGACGCTCTCAGATAAAGTCACGCTCTCCTGAATTTTTCCTTTCTAAGTCAGTTGTAGTTCCTCACAGGAAGTGACTCACGGGGAACGCCCCCTTGTGGCCTTCAACGCTGAGTCAGCTCTTTGTAATTCTCGATTTCTGTTTGAGATTCCAGCCTATTTTCAGTTGGGTTGTTCTAAGGCTGTCACTGATTACCTTACAGCAGTCGTGATTAGCATTAGAAGTAATCCATCCGTTAATTTTCAGAGTCTCATTCAGATTGGTCTAAAGAAAAACTTTGAAGGTAAAACTGAATTAAATTCTCACTTCACTTTATGAATTAGGTTACGAATAATTCTACTTGATTTCGTTTTCTGTCCGGATAAGGTTATTGATTGTCCCTCAGATAAATCAATAAATCTTATTAAATTCTTTACCTTTTTTCCTTCTCGATAAATTAATGAGTTTGATAATTTGTTTTAATAAATTGATAACTCTTATTAATCGTCTTTCCAAAAAAAAATTTAATTATAATTTTTTTTTATTATTTTTTTTTTTTTAATTTTTTTTTATTTAATTTTTTTTTTGAAAGAAAAAAAAAATTAATTTTTCTCTTCCAAAAAAAAAAAAAATATATAATTTTTTTTTTATTAATTTTTTTTTTCTTCCTCTCTCTCTTTCTCGCACTCAACCCTGCCGTCTTTTAAGTGATATTTCTATCACGACGGTACCCACACTATCTTAGGTGTTATTCAACATCACCATCACCGTCTATGCTTATTTGAATTGAATTCAAACCAGTTGACTTACAATTTCAATTAAGTTGTTTCCCTAGCCGGCTAACCACTGGAAAGTACCCCCTCATGTGGCCCAAAACCGCCACTACAGCCTACTTACTCCTGTGTTTATCCTGCCTTACTCACTGACCCTTCTCCGTAGGTTATTCTGACAACTAACAGTGTCACAATTCCCTCTCTGCTTCTCTCTCTCCCATTAGGTAACAAGGTTTTGTATTTTCTACACATACAGATACTCAATTTTGTTTTAGACAAAGTAAGCCTTGAAGTAATTCTAGAGTCACCTTTCTCTATCACATTTGTTATCTACAGGTAGATTTCTCTTGCGCTGGTGTGATCTGACCGTCATATCTGGTTGGTGTCCAGTGGGCGGGGTCGTCTGACCGGCGTAACCAACGCTTGCTGTGGGTGAGTCGCGGACCTCCCTGTCTCTCCATTGGTGCGGCACGCAATAAGACATCAGCAATTTGGCGCTCCCAAAAAGGGGAGGCTCACCACGCGATAAGACACAAGGCAATTTCGGACCTAGTACACAAACCGGGGCCTAATAGGGGGCCACTCGAAAGAGGGTTCTGGGGAAAAGTCCCCTTTGCAGTGTCGTAAGCAGGTGACCTCCCGGGCGTGCCAGTTGTGTTAAAGTCTATGTTGTTTGGGAGGGCGCACGGTGGTTGACGCACAGGAGAGGCCGTGGACATCTCGGTTAAGTGCTTGGAGCGACGGAAAGATTGTCCTCGACGCTGGCTCCCGCTAGTGTGATTTCAGGTCACCCCAGACAAGCTAAATTAAGGTAAAGCAAAGACATCCACTTAGTATAAACCACAAGAATATTAGATATCCTCCCGTGACATTTAATAGTGTCCACCCCTTTTTCTCAGAAAACCACACATAGTCGGCTCAAGCCCTCTTAGTCCCGTAACCATTTCTGTACTATCGTTTACTCTGTCTTAACAGATCCATTAATTCCTATTGTCTAAAATCTCACTTTAAGTTTTTCTTGCTATTCTTCTGTTACTTCTCTCTGTTCTGTGTGAACTGTGCCTTCCAGGTCACCAGAGACAGAGCCTACAGAGACACCCCAGGAGAGCTAAATAACAGACTGACAGCCGAGCCGTTAGCACCAACCGTGACCTACTAGGCTCTGGTCCTGTCAAAATCTTGATTTAGGCCCTGCGCTGACCTAAACAATTTGTCCCTACCTAACTGTCTGCATCAGTTAGTCAAAGTACCGTAAACGGCATCGCCGTATTAAGGGTATAAGCGCATAAATTGTAGAACAAATTTGCATTTGGTCTGTTTGTGTTTGTGTGTGTTGTGCTCCTCTCGCCTGCAGTAAGCCAGCATGTCCCGGTCTCCCAGCCCCGCAGCCCACTGGGACAGCCTTGAGACATGGCTGAAGGCCATGACAGCCACCGTCCTGCCCGAGGATACCGGCGACTCCGAGCCCCGGAACCAGGCGCAGCTGGACACCGACCTGGACCTGCTGATGAGGCACGACCCAACACAAAGCTACAGCCACAAAGAATGGGCCCGAATCGTGGGAAACCTGGCCCACACACTCGTCGCACAAGCCCGCCTTCACGAGAGACACGCCATCGACCTGGAACAGGAGACGGCAACTCTACGTCTCCAAGCGGAGGAGGCCCGGCGCGACCAAGCAAATACCCAAAGTCGGCTAGACCAGCTACTACTCGAGAACGAGGAGCAGGACGAGGAGGAAACGGACCCAGAGTCACGGAAGGAAGTAGAAGAATTTCAAACTGCTCTGGAAAACCTTCGTCTAGACACCGACCAAAAGGAACTGAAAGAGAGAAAGCCAGAGAGACACTCACCGAAAAACTGCAACAAGGTGAAGCTCTCCTTGAGAGAGCAAACAATGAACTAAAAGAAAGAGACGCCAAAGCCAAAGCCTGTGAGAAACACTTAAAGGCGGCCAGAGCTGAAATTAATGAACTTATCCAGCAAAAAGAACTTTATAAAGATGAGCTCGACGCTGTCCACCATGAGTTAAAACACTCTTATAAACTTCAGAGTGACCGGGAAAGGGAGACACACACTACCAAGTTCTCCCTGACCGGTCAGTCTGCACACTTCAGCCAAGAACACAGAACGGTGAAAGGAGACGGACATCCACCGTCCCAGACATCAATGGACAGCCTGCAAGAGCCCTCGCCCTCAGGAAAAGGAGGTGCGTCACAGCCAACCCTGCCATTTACCACGGCATGGCCTTTAAAGAACTTGACAAGCTTGCTAGGAACATTCCTACTTTCACGCCAAATCCTGCTGGAGGCCACGATGTGCACGCCTACTTGAAAGACATTGACTTCCACTTATACACTGTTCCCCATGTCACCCCGTGGGACAGATTATACCTGCTTCGGATTACTTCGAGTCGGGACGTACGCAGTTTTCTGGATCGCCAACCAGATACCGTCAAAGCGGATTACCAACAGCTGCGACAGGCGTTCATCAGGGAATTCTCTGATCCAGACACCGATCAAGGACTCATCACCGCGATGAGCCTCAAGCAGGCAAGACTGGAAACGCCGCAGGCCTTTTACACTCGCCTCCGACAAGCATACTTCGGGGCACGGAATGACCCGGGATGGAGGAGGACTTTAACTTCAGAACTTTGTTTCTCCGCAACCTGCATCCCACTGTGAGCCATCACTTAGGGGTCCTGGCCTGTCCTCGCACAATGTCTACCCAGCAACTGAGGGACCTCGCCCACAAAGCGTTTATCAAGCAGAAAATTGTTTCTGAAAAGACTGTAAAAACTCCCTCTATCTGCCCTATCACTGATCAGCATTCAGAGCTGTCACTAGAGGGCACCACACGACACCACCCTAACAGACTTTCTAATAACGAGCCAAGACCGTTTCAGGCCAGCAGAGGGCGACGCAGCTACGAGGGTGCTCGTCCTAAGCATCAGGGCGAGCGCCCTGAAAGATCATACAGCAGCCCACGGCACCCCCACACCCAAAAAGGGGGGGCCACCTGGGAAACCAGCCGACGGCCCAGACAGAACCGGACTCCAGCGACAAGAACGTCCAGTCCAGACAGCCCGCAGCGAACTCCCTCTCGGCAGGCCTCTAGCAGATCCAAGCCCAAATCCAAGCCTGCTGCAAAAGAAAACAGTGAGTCCACGTCAGAGACCGCAGAGATCCTGAAGATCCTAAAAGGGCTTCTTCAAAAGAAAACTGACAAAGAGGACAAGCCAGACTCTGCGTGACTAAGGGTAAGGATTAAAACCCTTCCTGACAGCCCTCCTACTGAACCAAGCACCACGAACACTGTTCTCCTGACACAGACCACAGAACCAACTGTCATAACACCAAGTGACAGTGACACCCACTCACTGCTGTCAACAACCGCACATCCAGAAGCGGACAATCCAACACAGCATACCAGTGAGAAAACCCCAGAGATACCAGAAAGTGCTGTTTTGGTCGTGTGTCTCCCCAACGAATCCCAAGACACTGACCCTAACTGTTTATCGATCGCCACACAAGCCCCCACATTAAAGCTCCTAGGGAACCTGGTCGAAAAAGGACTAGCACGCAAACTTTATCTCTCTATCACATTGGAAAATGTGGTGAGGCTCGAAGCTCTGGTCGACACCGGATCGGACCTCACTTTGATATCAGCTGAACTCTTTGAAAGACTCAGTTTTGAAGCTAACAGACAGAACAGAACTCTGAAATCTCAGAATTGTGAGCTGAATGTGCGATCTTACAGCCAAACTGACATCCGGCTTGAACAAATAGCTCCCCTTCACTTAACCCTTGGTCACATGAGCTTGATACACCCCGTGTACATTTCACAGATGAACACGTTTCCCCTTCTCATCGGCAAAGATCTACTAGATCGCTTCGAGCCCCTGCTGGACTTCAGACAACTGAAGATTTGGGCTCAAGTGCGAGAACCTCTCCCCTGTCAGCCACCCAGGTCAACTGAGCCAGACTGTCAGGTCACGGGAACTGTCACCGCCAGCCATGGGAACACAGGCTCTGCACCTGAGCGAGATTCAAGTTCGTTACTCTGCACTTTTCAACTCCCCAAAGACTCTGAGTCCTTCTGCCCCAGGTCACCACCGACCTGCAGCTGAATGGTGTAACCACTACTGACATTGTACTCGCCCTATGGGCCGACAATTGTGCTATCAGCCTGTCACTTTTCAACGAGCTAATTAAAGTCACACCAGACCTTCCTTCTGCAAGCAAACGCACACGTTTCCCTTTGAACTCATGCCCATTAAACCTGGTGACTGCAAAAGGTATCTGTGCTTTGAACTTGAACTGGAACCATCGGTGCCTGACTCATTACTTCTTGATCCTTCCGGACCTGCCCCACGATGTTTACATTGGAGCAGACATTCTGATTCGCCTCCAGGCGCATGTGGATTTTATTAATGAGGTACTTTGGGCCCCACTGACTTTACAGACAGCTGTTGTTACTACACGCACTGACAATCTTCTGTCAGGCCAAACCATCCCAGAGGTTTGCACTCTAATCAGCGAACAGGCAACTGTAGTACCTGCGTACACCAAAGGGGTCGCTGTTCGGCTCAACATACGACGTGGCCAAACCCTAAACAACACACTGGGTTTCTTTCAACCTTCACCCGAATGCGTTGAACTTGGACTCACACTTGAAGCCACACCCCTCACTGAATTGTCTTCTCGTGCAGTCTACATCCTTTTCAACAACTGCATAGCAGTGGACATTGCAATTCCAAAAGCCTATCGGCTAGGATGGCTCGTGAGCTATGATTTTCCCGATTTTGAACTGACTTTACCTGTCATTGGGCCTATTCCAGCTTCAATGATACCAGAAGGATGCACAGGCGACACACTGCACACAGCACCCTTCAAAATCATCTCCATCGCCTCAGTCATGCCGATGGACAAAGATCAAGTCTGCAGAACGGAACTGATGGAGGACCAACACCTTGCCGTGTACACAGTTTCCAAACAGCCTATCTGCTAGATTGAAACACCTGCTGCACCCACGCCTGCAAACACCACGAGCGGTTCACCCACAGAGGAGCCATATCCAGGATTTGAGTCTCAAGTTCAGCAAATTCTAAAAGACGCCGACGCAATCAAAGAGGATGCAGATCGACAAAGACTCAGACAAGTCCTTTACAAATTCAAAGCGTCATTTGCCAAAGACTCTCTAGACTGTGGTCTCACTCACCTTCACACCGTGCGCATTCCAACGCACCCTGACGCTCCTCCCACCTTTGTCAGACAGTACAAGATCCCCATTGCATCACATGAACCGGTGCAAGAAATTATTGACTCTATGCTTCAAAAAGGTGTAATTCGCCCATGCAATAGCACCTATTCTGCTCCTATCTGGCCGGTAATTAAACCGAACGGCCGGTGGCGCCCACCGATCGACTACCGCAAGTTGAATCAACAGGTACCACTGTCACGATGGCCTATGACCCAATTGCAGCAGGAGATACCCAGAATCAGAGGAGCCACAATCTTCTCTACGCTCGACGTAGCTTCAGGTTTCTGGACCCTGCCGGTACATCCAGAAGACCAGCACAAGCTAGCTTTCACGTTCGGTAACAGACAATTCACTTTCACCAGGTGCCCTTTCGGCTATGCCAACTCACCCGCTGAGTTTAACATCTTCCTGAACAAAGCATGCCCTGATGCGAGAATGAGAGGAAATCTCATCTATGTGGACGACGTGCTGATGAAGAGCACAACAGTTACCGAGCACCTGGCAGAAATAGACTATGTTTTGAACCAGTTAACCCTCTGAGGTCGGCCGTCACGGGGGCGTGATGAGCTCACTTTTTTCCTTATCAGTGCAAAAGAGACTCAAATTACTCTGTTGATTTTTATCTTACATTTAAGTGTTGTACATCATTAGATCCTGTTTAGTTTCTATTTTTTTTAGGGTACTCACAATAAAAACAAAGTGTTGTGCTTTTCGTCAAATAAAGAATAATAAACATGATGCGCGTTTTACCTTCTCTCCGTCAGTGAAGTCCATTCTGAAACGCGTCCGAAAAAATAACTGTAACTCTGTTAATACTTGTCACAGAGATACGAGAGATGTCTCTTTATGAAGCTGAGATTCTCTTCTTTTAAATGAAGTAAGCTACTAAAAAAAATTATATTTCCAGTTTATGTAATCCGTTTGAAACCAAGGAGAGTTACAGTTGTTTCGTTCTCCCCTCATTATCATTAATCAGCTCAGATCGCCACGCCCCCAGCGCTTTTCACATGGTAAAATAGGTGATCTATGCATCGCACACGCGGCACGCCCCGCGATCAAGACACAAAAACATGAAGCTTCTTCATCAGATCATTCACTGTTAGTTCATCGCGTTTTGAGGATGGCAGCAGCATGCTACTCCGACAGAGAGGCCCTTCAGATGATTCTGGACAGTGATGACGAATTCACATTTTCTTCAGAGGAAGATTGCAATTCGGACGACGAAAAGGCTGCATTTTCAAGAACGAATTGATCCAACCGAGGATAGAAGTTCGGAGTAAGTTTTTTATTGTTATAATTCGTTTTCTTATCATATAGAGCTCAAATGAATTTTATATTTTGCCTAGTTTTGGCTAGCTTTTGACATAGGAAATACCTCACAATATCCCTAACATTGTATGCTCGTGTAAACTTTTTAAATGTGATATTCTCTGAACATATTTGTATATAGCATACATATTTTTCACTCAGTTTTGATTAGTTTATGACACTGATTATCATGCTAAATAGCCTACTGCCTTATGTGTAGTGCATTTTGTTCGAGAATAACTTCTAGGTTATGTGATTGAGATAAATATATTTCAGACTCCGGTAAAATACGTGATACTGTCTAAATACAATATATTTTATATATAAATGTTCAGTTTTGGTTAGCCCATGACTTATCATGCTAAAATAGCCTACTGCCTTAGCCTATGTGTAATGCATTTTTTGGGGAATAACTGCTAGGTTATATGTGATATTTCAGACTCTGGTAAAAACGTGATAGATTCTGTCTAAATACAATATGTTATATATAAATGTTCAGTTTTGTTTAGCCTATGACACTTTATCATGCGTAAATACTTGTTTGTGAATACAGGTGTAATGTTTGAAATGTAAGTTAGTGATGTGTCGTTCGTTCGCGAACAATCCGTTCATTGTGTAGCCTATCCCTAAATGCGTGCTGTCTATATGGGCCATAGATACTCGCAAATGTTCAGTTTTAGTTAGCCTATGACACTAATTATCATGCTTACTGCCTTATGCACTGTGAATACAGGTGTAAATGTTTGAAATGTAGCGATGTGTCGATCGCGAACGATCCGTTCATTGAGTGTAGGCTACATAATAAATGCGTGCGTTCTATATGGGCCATCAACAGATACTCTGTTGTATACATAATGTATGCTTACAGTTATTTTGTTTTGTTTATAGGAATGTGGCATCATGCTCTCCTTCTCCAGCACCTCGCAGAGGGACACGCAGGTCTCGTTGAGTTCTCAGTGCGATCGAGAATAATACTGAGTAAGTGCATAGACGTAATATCGTTTACATCGTCATAATGTAAAAGTTCCTATTATTGTGTGAAATTAATCCATGGTAATTAGTGATTGATAAGCGTAATAATAATACAGTTTCTTTGATTGTGTTATCAGCATGCATTCTATATGGGCCATCAACAGATGTTGTTGTTGTTGTTGATACTTTATTGATCCTTTGCAGGAAATTATATTGTCACGGCAGCTTTAACACTCAATAACAAAACATAATACAAAAAAAACAATAATACCTATATAGAATATTCAGTAACAGATGCATATTCAGTACAGAATATTCAATAACTCTGTTGTATACATAATGTATGCTAACAGTTATTTTGTTTTGTTTTTTAGGAAATTGGCTGCATCACGTTCTCCTTCTCCAGCACCTCGCAGAGGGACACGCAGGTGTCGTTCAGTTCTCAGTGCGATCGAGAATAATACTGAGTAAGTGCATAGACGTAATATTTTACAGATGAAATGTAGCCTAATTGTGTTTACATCGTCATAATGTAAAAGTTCCCATTCTTGTGTGAAATTACAAATATGTCTTTTTAAATCCATGGTAATTAGTGATTGATAATGATAATAATACAGTTTCTTTGATTGTCTTATCAGCATGCTCACACTTTTTCTTTCTTCTTTTTTTATAACAGATGTGACAATGTCCAAGCACCAGTTCCGAAGAGAGCCAAGGCAAACAAGCAGACGAGCAACATGCAGTCCACACTGTCATGGAAAACAGAGACCGATGTTGACATGGTTCCACAGACACTGTGATTTCTTCCTGCACGGGAAACTGGACCGCAACTGAGCTCTGTAGACTCGCATTCGCCCATGAGTCTATTCAAACAGTTTTTTAAACCTGCGGTAGTATTTTTATGTTTGTTTTTTGAAAGGATGTGTTAAGTGATAGTAATGACTTTAAGTCTTTACATTCTTAGGAAAGAACGTAAATTCTATTTTGAATAAATGCTGTTCTTTTTAACTTTTTGTTCACCAGTGAATCATTCTTTGTTCAGGCTGCCTCAAAGCACCTTGATGGCCCATTAGCCATTGGGGAGTGTCTTTAGTCTTCCCAGGTGTAAATCACATTAATATTCATGGGCATTAACACTCCCACGCATACAGCACTGCTGACCCAAAAACTGATGTAAGAAATTCAAATCGTTATATTGATGTTTCTGAAAGAGTGGTCAGAATGATTTTCACTTCATTTTGAAGTAAAAATTCTAGCCTACAAGAATAGTAACTCAAAAGTATTGTGGACAACTATTCATTATGTGTTAAATGGCCTTATTGCAGTGACATTTTTTTTTCCAAAACGTACTAACCACGCATATTATTTTTTTTTCTATAAAATGCAAACAAGTACATCAATTTTGCTCACATATTATTGTAGCAGAGTTTGTGCTGAATACAGCAAATTTATATGTTGGCAAATGGTATGTTTTAAGTAGCTGAAATAAGCACAAATGTCAGGGCATACCAAAACACCGAAAGAGCCCCAAAACAGCTCAGACCTCAGAGGGTTAACAGCTGCAGGCGCCAAGATCGCCCTCCACAAAGGTCAATGGTGTCGAACCAAGGTCAACTACGTGGGACTGCTGATCGGGTCGCAAGGCATCGAAC
Organism: Chrosomus eos; assembly: GCA_036326025.1. Taxonomy (NCBI): domain Eukaryota; kingdom Metazoa; phylum Chordata; class Actinopteri; order Cypriniformes; family Leuciscidae; genus Chrosomus; species Chrosomus eos. The sequence goes on from CM070819.1 coordinate 42,060,442, forward strand.
CACAGTCCAGCCGCATACAAGCTGTTCAAAACATCAAACCACCCACCAACCTTTCAGAACTGCGAAGCTTTCTGGGAGTGTGTAACTACTCACGGCAGTTCATAGAAAGCTACTCAGACATTGCAAAGCCACTAACTGCCCTGCTGAAAAAAGACTGCCCTTTTGTCTGGACACCCGTCCAGGACAATGCCATGAATGAGCTGAAACGTCATCTGTGCACAGCTCCATGTCTGGCCTACCCTGACCCACAAAAAGAATTCTACTTAGAAGCGGGATTCTCCAACCACTGTCTCAGCGCTGGTCTGTACCAACGACACGATCAAGACAAAAGAGTTGTAGCGTATGCCAGCAAGACACTCCTTCCACCGGAGACTAAATTCTCAGACTGTGAAAAAGCGCTGCTTTGCACTGTATGGGCCATACAACGGTTCTCCAACTACATTGGAGCTCAGAAAGTTATCATAGAGACTTGTCATCAGCCTGTCATGTTCCTCAACAGCCAACGCATCCGCGATGGCGTGGTCACCAATTCCCGCATCGCCACGTGGTTAATGGCCCTCCAAGGGCGCAATGTCGAAGCACGGTATGCCCAGAACCACAAATCTGCGCTAGGCAACGGCCTGGCTGCCTGCCAGAACTGCACTGATAACGCACCACCTGTAACGGCTAATGTGGAAGAACCACAACAGCAGACATGTCACAGATACTTCGATGACAACACGTGCCAAGGTATGCCCACAGCTTACGTCGATGGATGTTCCTACAACCAAGAGGGCATCCGCCAAGCTGGTGCGGGTGTGTTATGGGTAAATGATCTGCCATGCCCACCACAACACTTCAAGCTGGGGCCTCAGTCATCACAATATGCTGAGGTGGCAGCGATTCTCATAACTATGCAAATCGCAGCGACACATAACATCAAAGAATTCCTTATCTGCACAGACTCGAACTATGCCAGACTAAGTTTCACATGCCACCTTCCAGGGTGGAAACAAAATGGCTTTAAGACGTCAAACAGCAAGCCTGTCAAACACCAACACTTGTTTCAGGCATGTGACGACCTGACTAGACAACATGACATGATTGTCTACTGGAAGAAGGTGAAAGGCCACTCCAAGCAACCGGGCCTCGACAAGGACCTAAATGACCAAACCGATGCCCTTGCCAAGACTGGCGCACTGCACGGTAACATATGGTCACCTCCAGCCCAACCACCAGCCTTTGATGTGGCAGTGCTAACCCGCAGCAAACGAACTTTTCCTGTCGCACTGCCTGCTTCCCAGCCTCTCACTCTGACTCCGCAAATGTCAAACAACGACATAGCAGACATGCAAGCCTCTGACACGTCCATAAAGACTTTTCTAAACCACCTCTCTGACCCCTCCAACCACCCACTCACACCGTCTGATCTCACTGACGACCCGTGCCTCAGACGGCTGCATGACATCAAGCACATGCTGCGTGTCATTCACAACATTCTGTGGTATGCACCTGAGGACAACACAGCGCCAAGGCTTGTGATCCCTCAGTGCCTAAGGGGGGTGATGCTAATGTACGCTCATGATGCGCCATGTGCTGGACACCACGGTACCCGTGCCACCTATAAGACACTGAAGCAAGTAGCGTATTGGCCCCGCATGCAAGAACACGTGGCGGAATATGTCAAAGAATGTCTAATTTGCTGTCAGTTCCAACCTGCAAATCCGAATCACAGAGCTCCACTGCAACGCAGAAGAGTCACATTCCCCTGGTCAGACCTCCAGATCGACTGGGTAGGACCTCTGCCAAGGTCAACAAGGGGCAACAAGTACTTCCTCACAGTCGTGTGCCAGTTCACAAAATGGGTAGAATGTCTTCCAGCAGCCAATGACACCGCCCAGACCACGGCATACCTTCTGATGAATCACATCTTCTCCAGATTCGGATTGCCAATGAGTGTCAACTCAGACAGAGGTACCCACTTTACAGCTGAGATTATGCAGCAGATCTGGAAACTCCTGGGGGTCCACGTTCAACTACATATCAGTTTTTCACCGATCTCATCTGGCCAAGTTGAACGTTCTAACAGGACTGTGGTCAGTATGCTGAGAAAGTATGTGGCCGCCAACCAGAAGGACTGGGATGTGAAACTCCCGCTGGTGTTAATGGCCCTCAGAGCCACTCCCCAGGACTCAACTCAGGTGTCTCCCTTTGAACTAATGACTGGACGACAGATGACACTGCCACTGCACCTGTTGTATCAGCCAGGGGACTCCAGTCTCATCACAGCCTGCACCACTCATCAGTACCTCGATGAGCTGCACCAGCATTTGAAATCAACCTTTGCTTTCGCCCAACAACAGCTTCAAAAGAGCGCAGAGGGCCAGAAAGCCTACTATGACCGGAAAGCGTCACACCAGGAACTAGCCGTGGGTGACAGAGTCTGGTATTACAGCTTCGCACAGCCACCACGCACAGCCTCCCAGCGGCTGTCAAAGAAATTCCTGCCCCACTGGACAGGACCTCATGAAATTGTTGACAAACTGTCCCCAGTGGCGTACCGAATCCAATTGAGCCGGGGACAGAAAGACCCAGTGCTCAAATGGGTTCACCGCAACCAAATAAAGAGACATTCTGCTGCTGGCAGAGAAAGGCGGGGAGGGGCCAATGCAAACTAACCTGCTTACCATCCTAGGAGCGAAACGACTGTCCTGCCAACGCCAAGGACAACTCTCGCTGACACACTGCTTCTCTCTCTCTCTCCCTCTCTCTCCCTCTCTCTCCACATCTCCCCTTTCACCTCTAATAGGATGCTGCTATGGTTTGCAATCTTCTGCCTTCAGTCGACCAGAGGACAACCGCCACCTGACGTCATCACACCCGGCCCGTCGACAGGCATCGTGCTGAGAGAGCAACCAGGCCTCCTGATCACCAACTGTCGGACCCACACCCAGAAGGTGTACGTTCGACTCGACCCCCGCAACGTGTACAGAGCACATTACCCCAGCGCAGTAGCCCAGTACAGCTGGGCCGGAGCCCGGTGGACAGAGGATGCCATCGCCCACGCCGAGGCCGACGTCAGACACATGCTAAACCAACTTGAAAAGATGACCGTCACCCAAGCGGAATTAGGCGGACACAACCGCCGCCCCAAACGGTTCCTTGGAGCCCTCCTGGGAGCCGCAGCTGCAGTGGGAACTCTGTTCAACATTGGTATGTCAAGCGTCAACGCTGTTAACCTAGCCACCGTGAGACGACATGTGGCTGAAATTCAAACAGAGATTCCACAGCTAAAAGAGCAGCTCACCGTGCAAAGTGCTTCCCTGCAGACCATCGGAAGGACCTTAAAGGGAACTGTGGTCATTCTCAACACCCACAGCGTCATGCTGAACCAGACTGTGAATTCCATGAAACAGCTGTTCACTGTTTTTCAAAATGACTTTGCCCAAACTCAGCTGGTCACCGCCCTGATGACGGACATGCTAAGGGAGGTGAGCTCCTCCATTGACAGCCTAGCCATGGGTAGGATCCCACCCTACCTCATACCTCTGAGCCTTGTCCAGAACGTGCTGGCTTCCGCCATCACCACGCCAGCTGATCCGCTCCAAGTACACCTGGCCTACTCTCTGGGCAGCGCCATCCCACTCTATGTCGACCCAGAGCAGAGAGAAATGGGATTCCTCCTGAACTTACCCATCATCGAGTCAAGCCGAATCTACAGACTCAAAGACATTGTCAACGTCGGGTTTTGGAAAGGTAACACGCACATCAAGATCCGCACTCCAGAAGTGGTAGCCTACCACGACAGCGATCCTCAGCTGTACCTGGCTCCAAACCTGCACATGTGCACCTTGACGAAAGACATTCATTATCTGTGCCCTAGCAAACCATTCCTTAGAGACAACACTGATGGAATTTGCGGACTGCAAACCATGTCCAGCGACAACCGCTGCCCTGCCGAAGCTAAGCCTCGCATACAAGTGGAAGAAACCCGAGCAGAGATCATCGGTGACCGGTGGCTTGTCAACACTCCGGTACTCACTGCCACTCTCACCTATGACCAACATGACACCGCTACCCGTGTCAGCCTACTCAACCAGAGCATGTGGATTCAAGTACCTAAAGGTGCCATCCTCCACGTAGACGATCTGGCATTGTATCATCTTCCGAGCCACGAGTACGAAACAGAATTGGAAATTCCCTCCTTCTTCAAAGACCACAATTTCACCCTGAGTCCAGAGCTGGAACTGGAAATTGAGACAGGGGGGTCACAGCTAATTGACATTGCTCCTCTTGACTCCGCCCTACAAGCTTTGTCTCGACAGCCCACTTTGACTGCTTCACCTGTTGCCCGAGCCTGGACCGCAGCCGACACTGCGCTCTGCCTCTCTATGGTAGTCAGTCACATCCTAACATTGGGCTTGGCTTTCATCCTGTACAGGAGACTCAACGAGACACGAGCATCTACCGTCAGGCTCTCCAAAGCCGTGTCCGGAGGCTTCCGACGAAACCCCCGAAAGGAGGATAACACGCAAGAAGCCGCCGGTAACCTCATTGAGCTAAGCCCTCAGCCCTGATAATCACCTGTTATCCGAATTCATGATTCACCTTCCATCCTCCCATGCAATGATTGTCGGCAGACGATCTCTCCCCAGGGACATCATCTCCCGAAAGGGGGGAAAACTGTAGAGACTCGGGAGCTTTCATTAATTCTCTTTTATTGAGTCACGAACTCGCAACCAATTTAAATCCAGAACAAAGGGACCTAACTTTAACAAACATTCCTAAAAGGCCATGTGGTCAGCCCTCGGAACCTCAATCTCCCGAACTGGCGTCTCCAAGTCTAGAAAGTACACCCTAAAGGTGTCATCTATGCTGACAAATTGTCTTAAGTGTTCCCCAAACAGCGGTTTCTTTCGCTTGAGACAACACCCAGGCCATCTTCTCCCTCCCAGCGGAAATCAGGGGGAGAAGCGCAAAAACAGATGCTCCTTTGTCTGTTTCCCGCCGAGCGCAACACGCGTTCACACCCACGTCCCCGCACACACGCACATGATTTCCTATCTGTAAATCGTTACTAAAATATATTTGCTGTTTTAAATACATGTAAAAGAACTGTAAGTGTGCAAACTTGTATTACGAATGTTTTCAGGAATGTACGATCCTTATGAATGCCTGAATGTGTGCCTCCAGATGTAACTCTGTAATAGTACGTCTGTGATGTGAAATGTTTGATATCGTTGTAATCCTACAAATCTGATCCATCTATTAAGCTGTATATCCATATCGTGAAATGTATAACTACATGCATATGCTATTACCAAAGTAAGCTTAATTTTCTACTTGGTCATAAATTCATATTACCGCTGATCTCCACCCCAATCAGGGGGCGTGCGCGCTCCTCGATATGGGATGCTATCATTGGCCGGCGCGCCTTACCCAGGCGTGCCCAGCTCATCTTTAAATTCTCCAACACAGAGACAATCGCCCTCTCTGTCCGTGTGTATCCTGTTCCTGTGTATTCTTTGTAATCTTCGTATTTTATTTTAATGTTCCTGTTTTACTTTAACTTCGTTTCATTTTGCGCATAGCTAGTATGTTCTTAGTGTTCTCGTCTCCCGACTGAGACCTCCACGTGCGTTTCGTAAGTCTTCCAGCACTCCGGTGAAAAGACTCTCTTCACGCATACCGAACTAAGCCAGAACGTTTGAATCTCCCGCGAACCAACCACGCTGGGACCCAAAGAAACCCGACCTCCATCTCCGGGACGCCACACGTTGCTTCCGCACACCAAAACGTACAGGTCTGAATGCAAAACTTGTTCAATACAAAATTTAGACGTTGTAAAGTATATCTCCTGTGGCTGTCTCTAAAGGGTTTACTCTAAACTGTGCTAGCAATTGTATTTTCCTTGTGTTTTCTTTTCTTATTGTTTTATTTCATTTTGTTTAATCTATATCCTGTTACATGTAGTCTAGTTCATTCATTAAACCTCATTTTATACTTTATTGACTCTGTGGTTGTTGCTCGTATAACAAAGCCTCTTTAATATAAAAGATCCTAGCTACAATCTGATAATCGTTTAAGTGCACAAAACATTGTCAGTTAATTTAAGCTAAAATAGACCATAAGTCATTTGCACCCTTTAGCCTGACTACACGGCGGACGTGTGAATGAGCGAGGAGGGGTCAAATGCTTTGGTATTGTTGAAGATCAGCCATTCCTCTTTGTAGGATGTATATTAATAATTAACCATAATTCGTTGTGTTTAATTGTTATATACTTACCCTGAACAGACGGGTACGCTGTACACCCCTTCGTGGGGAATTTATTAACTTAAGGACCCGGTTCAAACTGTATTCAATAATTTGTTGATCATAGATTAATAGTTATTGAATATCTATCCCCAAACTTAAAATTGATAAAGAGCTTATGGACCGGAAACTTTACAACGGTGTGTTCTGAGATTACAAAGTGTAATGTGTTCTGCCATGACGGCGTGTTCTGAGATAACCAAGAATAATGTGTTCTGCCATGATGGCGTGTTTTGAGGTTACCAAGAGAAATTCGGACAGGTAATATGTCACGTGACGTACACAAAGCAACACTTAGCAAACTCGATGTATACAAACACCAGGTAAGGAAGTGAACACCCTTGTATGGTTTTGTTATTAGCAGTTAGAGAGGGCGCTTTGAAGTGAAGAATTCTGCCCTTTCTTTTCTTTTTGTTATTAGTTAGTTAAGAGGTTGGGATTAGATAACCGGAGTTTGTTTTGTTCTTTTCTTTCATTTGGCTTCACTATTTATGTCCTTATTCTCTTGGGTTATTTACTTTGAACTCTCAATCTGTATATATATATATATATATATATATATATTTTTTTTTTGTGTGTGTCCACAATAAGTATTATTATTAGTAGTATTATTATTATTGTTCATCTTTTGCATTAACATTTCACAAGTACAATAAACCGTACTTTATTTTTCACAATACTTTGTTATGTGTCATCTCTTGCACCACCTTCTGATCACGACCTCAATGTTGCCCCTTTAAAGACTTTGTGTCTAAGGGTGCGTAACAGTGTTATATAAATGCCCAAGAGCCGAGTTAGCATTGGCATCCAGTGGAATATACACCTCAGTTATCATGACCACAGTAAACTCTTGAGGAAGATATATGGGCCTGCATTTAATAATCACAAACTCCAGATCCGAGGAGCAGTGGCTATCTACAGTCTTAGTGTTAGTACACCAACTGCTGTTAACAAAAAACCATAACCTCACTCCTTTGCTCTTACCGGAGTCTCTGGTCCTGTCATGCCGGTGTACTATGCGGCCTGCTAGCTCGATAGCTGAATCTGGGAAGTGAATGAAGCCAGGTCTCTGTGATTAACATAATGCAACTGTCTTTAATGTCCTTATTCATTTCAACCTGTAGCTTCAATTCGTCCATCTAGTTTGTGAGGGACCTCGTGTTGGTAAGAAACATACTAGCAAGTGGCGGCTTGTGTGCCTGGCTCCATAGCCTCGCCAGCACGCTGGCTCTGCAGCCTCGCTTTTTCTTCCTGTGCCTGTGACGCCTCAGTCTCCTGCCTGCAGGGATGGTAATCCACGGAGAGCCCGGGTGCCTGGCTCTGTCCACCGGGATGTCATGGAAAAACTCTTCTGTAACAATCCACTCACTGTGTAGTCCTATTTTTAGGAGATCGTACCGGATGTAGGTGTTGTTTGCCCAGCAGAATGTTGTCAAAAAGAGTAACAATACATACATAAACAGCCAGACAAAGCACCGAAAAGGAGAGCACTGAGCCGCTTCCTCTATGCGCGCATCCATTTTGCCAATTTGTGTTTAGGTCTATTGTGCTGTTGTGTTTAGGGCTACGCTCCAAGAGACTCGTTGAACCTTTATAGGTGCCGCTATCGAGCCATTTTGCCCCGCCCAATTATGAAACCTCTATCAGATGTAAATGTTTGCCAGTTCTAACACGTGTGCAAAGTTCCGTAAGTTTTCGGTTTTCGGGACCGGGGATGAGGACAGGAGATGGAGATGGTGGTTGAGTGGCGATGTCATCAGCCTCGGTGAAGGTTGAGCCACTCAACCACAGCACATGATCCAGATACCGAGCAAACGAGCCTGGGGTTGCCACCGCTGGAGCTTGCTGGTACAAAGATTCATCCAGTCCACACCAGAATACGGTCTTCAAAACATTGTCAGCCCAGTCCACGAGGTGGGAAATTTCGAGGAATTTAGCCACATATTCCTAAATCGGGCAGCCATCCTGGAAGCAGTGAGTCAAGCGATCAGCTGGGGTTAGAGGGAAGTGGGCAACTTCCATGATTCTTGTGGTCGGTTCTTCTGTCACGGTGTATGTGGGTTGAAGGAGAAGACCGAGTCAGAAAGGCTTAAATTCCAAACGTTTTACTTAAAGTTTACTCAAAGGTACAGATAGGAAGGAAGACGGGCTGGAACACTCACAAAAACAGCGTAACATTTACAAGAACCGACAAAGACTAACTGAACAGAAGGAAACTAAATACAGGCACTGATGAACAAAAACCAGGTGACACAGATGAAGGTGATTAACAACACACATGTGATGATGATGGACTCATGACTGTTGGCATGGAGATAGATGAGTGGCGGGAAAACAAAGGACATGTGACTAAAACTGAAGACAAACAGAAAATCAAAACAGACATAAACGTGACAAGGGCTTTTGCCCTTTCAGGGCTTGGGCCCTAATAATAATAATCCTTAGGAAAACCATAGGGCCTTCGCCCTTTCGGGGCTTGGGCCCTAATAATAAACAGAGCAATTCCAATAGGGTCCTCACAGCATTTGTGCTCAGGCACTAATTAACCCTCTGAGCCCGACGGCATCGTCGACGACGCCACACATCACCTCCGAGAAATTTTGATATAACTTGATGAAAGATTTATCGATTTTCTTACCGTTTTTTCCAGCAGAAAGCTAACGAGCTAGCCATCACGGGTGTGTCTTTGCTGTCTTTCTAGCCTTTACAGAAGGTTTTCTATCCAGCCTGGAACTTGTGCATCCTTTCGGAGTTTTTCAGCAATAAATCCAAATGTTTATATCCAACTTTGATACACTTGAAGTCCATAATCTATAAATATTGCTCGATGCTACTGTTAAAAATTTTCTTGTATTTTTACAGTACAGTACTGGCAGCAAGGTTGCCAGCAAGGTACTGTAATTTGATTTACAGTAACTGTACTGTAATTCAATTTACAGTACACACGAACAGTACTGTAAACTGCAAAACAGTATTGTACTGTATTTTTTACTGTATTTTGTCTGCTTCTGTTGTAATTATACGACATGTACTGTAATATCTATATTGATACATTATTGCAAAACATTGTAATTTTCAAACTACTAATGATATTATAACTATATAATATGTAGTTATTACAGTATATAAATCTATAGGTAATAATATTATAATGCAACTTCAGAATAACTGCAAATCAAAAGACAATCCAAACAATGTTCTTGTCAAAAAAAAATATTTATTGATCAATTACACTATTAAAACCATTTAAGAACAGTGCATGTCCAGTGCAACAACAGTTTACAGGTATAAAAAGATTTTAAATGGATAGTTAAAGAAGATATTTGAAAAGAATATAGGTAATCAAAAAGTTGAAAGTAGCCATTGACTTCCACAGTAGGAAAAAAATACTAGGGAAGTCAACGACTACCATCAACTGTTTGATTACCAACATTCTTCAAAATATCTTCTTTTGTGTTCAGAAGAAAGAAACTCATACAGGTTTGAGTGTGAGGGTGAGTAAATGACTTCAGGATTGGTTTAGACAAATAATTTACAAGTATATAACTAGAACAAGTGTCCCACTAACACGTGTTTCTCAATCCTGCGGCTGAAGGACCCCCAACACTGCACGCCACCTGGATGCTGTCATGATTGAATGTCCTAAAAATTAAAGAACACAATGTTAATTACCTACAATGTTTTATTCTGAAAACAACCTTATGTCAATAAACTCCATGGATGACTTCACTCCATTCTTAATGGTACAATTTACATATTATTGTTTGTACATATTAATCGAGTATGCATGTGCAGTGAATAAAAATACTTACAGTATGTTGATACAGCTGTGTGTGTGCGTGTGCGTGTGCGTGTGCGTGTGCGTGTGGTGTGTGTGTGTGTGTGTGTGTGGTGTGTGTGTGTGTGTGTGTGTGTGTGTGCAGGTGAGTGTTTGTATGTGCAAGTAATTGTAGCCGTACAAACGTCTGTTTATGTACGTGTATGTTTGAGAGTGTATGATTACTGTATGTTTGTGTGTCTGTGAATGTGTGAGTGAGTGGGTGTATGATTGAGAATATCAGTGTGTAGCTGTACAAACATCTGTGAGTATGATACTGTATATATGTATGTGTGTGAGTGCCTGTGAAAGTGTGAATGAGTATGTATAAGTGTGAGTGTGTTTGTACAGCATGTATGTGTGTTTGTGTGAGTATGTGTCTGTGAGAGTCTGAGTTTGTGCAAGTGAGTGTAGAAAGTGTGTGAGTATGTATGTGAGTGTGTGCCAGTGTGTATGAGTGTGAATATTAATATGTATGGGTATGTGTGCGAGAATGTGTGTGTGTCTACATAAATAATAAATTGAAGGGAAAAACCACATACTTACCAAGCATAATGAGTCTGGGTGTGTTTGGTATCACCTGCTGTGCCTCAATGTCTGCCTGGGTTGCAGTGACCTAAACATATTAAAACAACATGAAGCAATGTACAGAATATGAAGCAACTAAATAAAACAAGAGTATAACGAGTATAACTTGTCAAATATTGTCAGTGTAATTTTTCTCTCTAAAAATACTTTTCCACTGTATATTTTTTAATTATTTGAATTTTCCATCTTAATAAAAATATCTAGAATATTGTCATTGAACTATAGGAAAAATAAACAATAGATGTGTTTTAGATAGAGCAATACTTACATACTTAAGAGAGAGTTTGAGAAACTGCATGACTTGCAGCTGTAGCTGGACATGGAGTTGGCTGGGATTTTGAGGTGGTATTGGAACCTTGGACTGATGACCAAAACTGAAAAAGACATGACACAAAAACACATTATGACAAAATCTGTTAGCCACAGCACCAAAGATGAGCAGACAGACAGGGGAAGAGAGAAAATTCTGTAGAAATAACAAAAACAGCCACAAAAAAAAGGAATGTTTAGAACATTAACGTATTTACATGGCTAATACTTACATAAAACTCCTTCCCAGGCTGCAAATTGTCCCACACTGTAGAGCTGTAAGAAATCAAAATAAATATGATTTAGTTAACGATATGTGTTTCTTGTTGAGGAAATATCTCATAAATCTGCTTACAATACATCTAAGTTAGGTTAATAAAACATAAGCTTCACTTGACCTCTCTAAATATTCAAATAATACAAATAACTTGAATTTTGGCATGCATTTTACTTCTCTTTGTTGCCTAATATATTTAATTAACTCCGATAGTCTGAAGTTTTTCAAAAATTTACACCTTTATTTATATTTTTAATTATTATAATAGCCTAATCATTATAACTGGGTCTCCCGCCTAAATAGAAATGAAGTAAAAGGCTAAACTGGTACCAATAGCCAATCTCTCTAAGACCAAATAAATCACCCATTTTGCGTTGCAAAGGAAAGTGCAGTATTTTTAAGCCTTATTTTCACGCGTCTTATTTTGTGTCTAAACGACTTATTCAATTTGGTCCAGTATTGATCATAAAATCATCAAGTTCGTCATTCGGGAAACGGACTGCAAATATAGCAGTTTGAGCAAAATGTATACGTTATGTCTCTTAAAAGTGCTTGTTTTTACCACTGACAGGCTTGGGTGTTGAAAGAGCAGATAACGTTATTGGAACCGTCACTGGCTAAACTTCCACTGTCATTTCACATTAAAAGCTATGTAGGCTACACACTATAGCGTAAAATCCTAAAACCTTATTATAAAATTCAAAATTAACTTACCAAATTTGCAGATATCCGCAGAGTGAGATATCCGCGCAGAGTGAGTGAACTGCCAGTTGTGCTCTGACGTCAGTCAAGCGGTGCGCGCGCTCTCTGTTTACAGCAACCCTGTATTTTTGCCTGGCATATTACAGCCAGGTTACAGCTAGGTTACAGCAACACTAAAATGTACTGTAAAATGTTCCCGCTCAAACAAAATTACCCAGAATGCAATGCAAATTACGGTATTTTACTGTAATATAGAAATGCAGTATTGTACTGTAGGTTTTTACAGTACTGTGCTGCTAAATCTACAGCGAAAGTTAACAGTGTAGCTGCCATTTTGGATATTACGTGATGTTTTCACGTGATGGTTTTTGACCAATTACAGGCTGATCCGTCGTAAACATTGGTGTGCGTCATTGGGTCATTACGCACAAACCGAGAGAGAGAGAGAGAGAGAGAGAGAGAGAGAGAGAGAGAGAGAGAGAGAGAGAGAAGAGAGAGAGAGAGAGAGAGAGAGAGAGAGAGAGAGAGAGAGAGAGAGAGAGAGAGAGAGAGAGAGAGAGAGAGAGAGAGAGAGGAGAGAGAGAGAGAGGAGAGAGAGAGAGACGCACGGAGACGCAGGTTTCACAGAGAAACACAGAGAAATAGATGTAAATCGAGTGCTGGATGATGGATTTTCAGGAGAACAGAGCTTTTTGACAGATGAGGAACTAGATTACCAGGATAGACCCAGCTGAAGTGCCATTTACTTATTTACTGTAAAAAAAGTATTATAGTAGTATAAATGTAGTATAAAAGTATAAAAAGAATAGAATAAATAAAATAATAAATAAAATAAATAAAATATAAATGCAAAGCCTGTGATGTGGCCCTCTTTGTGATTGCTGATAGGAACTGTTTTGAGGCTTGGCACCAGTGAATTTCATGAAAACGCCTGGACTTCTTTTGGAAAAATGTAAATAGTTTTGGTTCTGTACAAGTTATAATGTTTATTCCTGTGCTCCAGGACTCCAAAGACATGAACAAACTGTTTTCCAGAGGAAATTTGGTTAGCTTTTATTTATTTGTGTGTGATTTCAATAAATCTTTGAGTGATTCAATTTCCGATTTATTTTTTCATTTGTCTTTATGGTCCCATAACTTATTTTACATTCAGGTGACATCAATGTAACACAAATATGCTGAAAGTTCAATTTGTCCTGAAAAAAAGAGGTGTGTCAATTGTCTGTGCACAAAAGGGTTGATGTTTTACAAGCTTTTTTAGTTAATAACACCAGACGGAAAATTTATTGTAAAAATACCCTTAGGTCTCTGAGGGTTAAGCAGCACAACTGTTTTTAACTGATAATAATAAGAAATATTTCTCGATTTATTAGGATCATGTGATACTGAAGACTGGAGTAATGGTGCTAAAAATTCAGCTTTGTAATCACAAAAATACATTTAAATATATTTTTAAAAAATGAATTGTATGCTTCTAATATTTCACTATATTACTGTTTTACTGATTTTTTTAATTTATACAATCTTACATATTTAATAATATTTAGTTGCATAAAAATAGAATCTGAACACAATGAGTGCATTGTACTTGTTTTATGTAAATACATAGTGGTTAAGGACGCTTAATATAAAGTGTGACCAAAAAATGAATGCAAAATGGATAGCTGTGAATTGTATTTTACACCTCTCTCTCTTTCTCCCTTTCTCATTTTGGCTGCCGCTCCATATCACCATGAAGTACATGCTACACAGTCAATTTTGTTGGTCGTGCGGCAGCAAAAGTTATGCAGAGTGCTGATCTATTGCATTACCACAGCTTTTGTGATGCTAAACACATTGTTATGCACCTGCAGAAATCAGCCTCTCAATTTCAATGGATGGCGTGATAAATGAACTCCTTAAAGAACATTTGAGTGTTTCATCTCGCTCGGTAAAGGAAAATGGACCAGCGTATAAAAGTTAAATGGAAATCATCAATGAGCTTTCAGAATTACGCCTATTTAAATATGAGCTAAAACATGATGAGTCGAGTAAAGCAGACCGTATCCTCTGAAATTAGCATCTGTTCCTTTTGTCCTTATTTGAATAAAATAGTTAGGCATGCATTTTCTTTAACACTTTCCTCTTTTGAAACTTTTCGGCACCTGAAAAAAAAAAGTAAGAAGATTTCAATATGCATGAGACAAGAGTTGTTTGTTAAAGTCTTTACAAGAAATGTAAACGTGTGCTATGATATATGGATCAGCATGGAGAAGACCTTTCATAGACTACAGCGTGATTGATCATCCACATCATGCATTATAAGTTATGTGCAGCTTTCATTACAAAGACCTTTCTCAGGGTGCAGAAATAATCTAATTTCTCCCGAGGGGTATAGAATGTATGATGTCTGCATACGAGACAAATTAGTCACAAGTTTAACTAGAATCTGAACGGGTGAAGAAAGAGTGCACTGTTTACTAGTTCAGTCAGGAAAGCCAAAGCGGTCATGAGATGTGAGTGTGTTTGAGCTTGTGTTGGCAAAAGCCCCTCTCCCTTTGTCATATGACACTCGATCGTCTACCATATGCCTCATCTTACACAGAGAGATCACTGTCTGTGGATTTTTATTTCTTTCACATGGGAATTATTGGTTGGTTGGTGGTGGATCCAAACATAGACCCCCATAGAACTTTTCTGTGCCTTTTTTTTTTTTAAGACTTTCACCCTGCCAATATTTTTAGTGGTCAGTTCAAACTGGTCCTAGTAGAGTAATTACTGCTATAGTTCATCGCATTAACAATGGACATGAACCACTAATGTTTAACAACTAAGAAAGGGTCCAGGTAGCCTAGAAATCTAGACGCACCCTAGCGGCAGCGAAAATCATTTTGCTGCCAGTGTGGTCTAGCAACTCTCCATAGGCTTTTGAGCTGGAAAAACCAAAAACTGGTCAGGCCAATCACATCGTGTATAGAGTCGGCGGGCGGGCTTAACACAATGACGGCACAGTTCATGACGTTCCGCGTGATTTCCCTGCAACTTGAAAACAATGAAGATGCAGCGGTCTTTCAAATCGGCTTTGGCCGCGACTCTGGAGGACTTGGAGTTAAGAGAACGTCACTTAAGTCATTCTTAAAAAAGGAAGATGTGTTCGGAGTTTTGCCAACCTGATACGGCAAAAGTTTAATATATCAACTAGCTCCGCTAGTGGAAAAACGCATGGGACTCACTCAGCCACAGCCGTTCGTTGCTCTGGTTGGTTAGCGCTATCCTATTGCGTGCCAAGGGAATTTGAAAGACAACCGTTTATCCCGCCCCTCGGATTGAGGTATGTTAATGGAGAGTTCCCAGACCTAACATCTTGATGTAGGTCTGGCATGCCAGGCTAGGGTCCAGGTGCTTCTTGTATTAATTTTGGCTGTTGACCTTTACCCATAATTTTATATAGCCAGCCTTATATATACGGTGGGAGAATAAATGTGTGTCAAGAAAATATCCCCCACACCATTACACCACCAGAAGCAGCCTGAACTGTTGATACAAGGCATGATCTTCTGCTGCTGTAGTCCGTCTGCTTCAAGGTTCAACATGTTGTGCATTCAGAGATGCTCTTAATTCTGCATACTTCAGTTCGGTTGTAACGAGTGGTTATTTGAGTTACTGTTGCCTTTCTATCAGCTCCAACCAGTCTGGCCATTCTCCTCTGCCATCAACAAGGCATTTTCACCCACAGAATGGCCGCTCACTGGATATTTTCTCTTTTTTGGACCATTCTTTGTAAACCCTAGATGGTTGTGCATGACAATTCCAATAGATCAGCTGTTTCTCATTCTGATGCTCAGTTTGAACTTTAGCAGATCGTCTTGACCATGTCTTAAATGCCTAAGGCTACGTCCACATTAATCCGGATACATTTGAAAACTGCATTTTCGTTTAAAAACGCTCTCCGTCTACACTAGTGTTTTCAGGCGGTTTCCGACATTTCAGTGTGGGAAACTTCTAAATTCACCTTACTGTGCATGCGTGAAACCTCACAAAAGCTCACTGAGATGATACAGATGGAAAAATAAATAATAAAGTTATCGCGCAATTCTTCTAACAGGATAATTTTATTTAGCAAAATATCTCACCATCACCGATGCGTCCAGGTCGCACTCAGTCACCATATGTTTGGTCTAAAATGCAACTGCTCTCCTGTATTGGCACAGGACAGCAAATGTGAGTACATTTTCTGTCATCTTTGCAGTACTGTGATATGAAGAGTGAGCAAAGTAACGTATTTTAGCAACAGTGTAAAAGTGAATAGCACATAACAGGCACAATACCGGTAAACATGAATATCTATTGGTACAACATGGATCACATGACTAAACTTACGTCATTGTTTTCAAATACCTGCAGCTTCACATAGTCCACACTACAACGCGAAAACGGTGTTTAAAAATGTATCCGCTTTGGAGAGTGTATTCCAAAAACTACGTTTTCATTGAATTAAAACGCCGTCTTAGTGTGGATGGAAGGCCAAACCGGAGAGAAAAATATACGTTTTCAAACGAAAACGTATTAGTGTGGACTTGGCCTAAATGCATAGAGTTGCTTCCGTGCAATTGGCTGAATAGATATTTGAGTTAATGAGCAGTTGAACAGGTGTACCTAATAAAGTGGCCGGTAAGTGTATAGTATGCATAGTGCATAGTATGCATAGTATGGATTAAAATGTTTAGGAGTGACTTTGGGGGTGACTGGGGCTAGTTGCTACACTTGTCACTCCAGTAAATATTTTTCAGTCTGGGGTTATAGGCATGTAGCTTTAAGCTTTAACTGCAAAAAGCCTCTGAAAATTCCACCTTTATTGTGTATTAATGTGTGTGTGTGTGAAACTGGGTCATACTACACAAAATAATAGACATGGTTCATGAGCTTCATGTCTGTTAAACTGAATTCATTTTTCTTGTTTCAACCATATTCTGTTGGAAAGTCTGAGCTGATATAATCTCACATGAAGTAATGATTAACTTTCCAAACTTTTTTAAACTTTCATCATTTAAAATCTGTCACTTCTCCTTTTGTAATAAAATTTTTCCTTTTTCGAGCGTCAGCTCGAGCGTGCTGTGCTTGAAGGTATTAACCCTGATCCCATAGTGATTACAGAGCGATTTAGATCTAACGCTTTTATAAATATATAATATTTAGATTTTATAAGTCACTTTTACCTTCGCTGGGGCAGTAATTAAAGTTTTATGTTATTTTATTAAAAATCAATCCGTTAGTCATCGGATTGACTGCAAATAACTGGCACAACACATTGTCACATTAAAATTAATGCACATTTAAAACCATATTTCATTTTAATCACCGCAATCTGCTTCTGATTGCAGATAATTTTTTAGGCTGGTAGATTAAATTGAATATAACAACTCCAGCAGTCTCATTTGAATTATAAGCATTTCAGCAGTGGGAGACAGTGTAACAGTATTCATACTGCTCTATTACAGATATTACATCCTGAACCAGACATGCATGAAGATTAGTTTAGACACTGATCCCAATTTCAGTGACTAAGAGTAATTAAAAACCCCTGTGCGTGTGTGTGTAGCCGATCGAGTGTGTGCGTGTGTATTTGTTCCACTGTGGGTTTTCAGAATAAATCCTTTGATGAGTTCCATGAGGCTTTCATTATTATAAAGCACACTGTTCACACTCATTGCAATCTCTAAATTTGATTCTCGGGAGATCAGGCAGACATGCGGAGCATTTATTTTCTATTATTTTAATGAGGTATATACCGTTCACATTTGATAAAACAACTTATCTTATTTTTCCTATGAACATAATCATTAAAGTGCTTCTAATTTACAGATAAAAAACTTTTCAAAACAGTTTCTTTATCGTTCATTGAAATTTCCCCCGGAGTGTGCATTTGTTTAAAACTTTAGCCACCGTTATTAATATCTGGTCATTTATTTTATTCAGTAACTTTTAAACTCTATTATACCACACATTCGGAAATATGCTTCGGTCAAGCTCAGACATTTTAACTTGATAATTTATACAATGGGGGATAAAATAACAGCTTCATTTTTATCAGGAGGATTTGTGTGTGTGTGTGTGTGTTTTGTGTGTGTGTGTGTGTGTGTGTGTGTGTGTGTGTGTGTGTGTGTGTGTGTGTGTGTGTGTGTGTGTGTGTGTGTGTGTGTGTGTGTGTGTGTGTGTGTGTGTGTGTGTGTGTGTGTGTGTGTGTGTGTGTGTGTGTGTGTGTGTGTGTGTGTGTGTGTGTGTGTGTGTGAGACAAACAAACTATTACCACAATCCATCACAACCTGCTCGTGCATCATGTTAATGTATTTGGGGGAAAAAATCTTGATCTTTCATCAAAATGTAATAACTTTTTTGGCCCCTGAAATTACTTTCCTTTTCCGCTGACATCACGTAGCCAACGCTGTCTATTGGATAATGTTAACCAATAGCCAAATAGTCCACGTGTCACCATTTAAATCTCAATGGATAATGTGAAATTGCTTTACAAGAAAGCACAGGGACATGAAAATGTTTTTAGTGTCCTTTAATGAAAATGAAACCCATTTAGATAATAAAGAGAATTTGAATTGATTAAAAAAAGAAAAGCTTGATTCATATGTTAATTAGAAAGATATTTTAAGTAAAGTTTATTCTCGAATGTGATTCTCGGTGCTGTTTGAATAATGTGTGTGAGATCACTATGACAACATAACGCTGTGTTCTTTGCATTCACGGCACACTGCTGCTTTCCTCCCCACCTCTGGATGTTAATAATTTCCTTTCATCTCATCTCATCGCTATTTCTTCTGCCTGCACGCTCTTCAGCTGCATTTAAAGACTCCCATCCGAGCACACAAAGACGGCATTGTTTTCAGATCATCACACAGACAAAGTTTTTCTGTCTTCCTTAACTAGGGTTGTCTGAGCCCCAATAGGCCTCTCCGTTTTGTTAGAGCAAATTAACCACCCTACTCGGTCATATGATAGCTTCCTCTCTCCTTTCAGCCTCTCTTTCTTCGCCTCTCTTTTGTTTCTTGTCACAGAGCTAGCCCTCACTGTAGGTCATTTCGACATGAGAAATCTGTGACCTCAGATGCAGTGGCACCTGCTCCCGTGCTCTCGGCTCCGCTGTCATCCTCTGGGAGCTTTTGACAGAGTAATAGTGGGAAATTGAGGTTATTGAGGATGGTCGAGGGGAGATGTGGGCACCGTTATTGAGGGAAGGAAAAGATGGTTTCAGTGGCAGAAATGAGAGATTGAGACATAAAATCGACATTTCTTTCAAAACACATTCTTTGGGTGGGAAGTTTTTTTTTTTCTTTCTCAGACATAAAGAATTCTAAAAGCTCTATCAAGCACAAATAAGGATCCATTCGTGTGCAATAAAAACCTTTAGATTAGTTTAACTTATAAATGGTTTAACTGCTCATTGTTATTCAACTTAAGAGATCACATATGGTTGTGTGTCTTGTGTGAAGAATTGCTCATCCCGCTCCGCTAATGATGTACAATAACATGGTCCATACGGTTAATGAAGTGCTATGAATGTCGTTTTCGTGTAATACACAAGAGAAGAAAAGGAAGATAGAAAAATGGAATATTCAGAGTTGCTGTAGTCTAATTAAAGATGGCTTTTATTCGCTCTGGGAATGGGTTAGAGCTTTCAAAAGAGAGTAAAAACATGAACAAAGAGAGTGTATGAAGAATGATAATTCAGATGGAGGAGGACCTGTGCTGTTGGTGCATGTGTTTCTGATCACAAAATCAGTCCTTCTAAAAAAAAAAATAAAAAAACGAAATTCTGTCATTTAAATCTTTTTGAAAGATTGTGATTTTTTTTAAGAGTATTCTGTCAGGAAAATAAATTATGAAAGTGATTCATATGACATGGTGCAATATTATATGTATTACGGAGCCATATGGTAGCTTTGTGTACAGACTGAAATGTGGTATTCACTAAAATGAATCATATACTCTTTTTTTCAAATCTTTTCAATGAATCAGTTGAACCATTTCACAAAACTGATCTCATTTTTTTTTTTTTTCACACATTAGGCTGATCTACTTTTCAGCGAGTTTAACTCACTGACTAAATGATCCAGTCATGGCGGCTAACAGAACACTTCAAAAATGTATAATAGCACACAAATCATCATATGGATCACTTTTATGATACTGTCATGGTGCTTTTTGAAGTTTGAATGCTCCATTCCTTGTTCATTGTAATTACATTAAAAAGCTTGACCGAATTGTTATTCAAAATAGGATATTTTGTGTTTCACAAAATAAAGTCAGTCATACCAGTTTGGCTATTTAAGCACATTATTTATTTATTTTAGGCCATTTATTTATAGTTCCCTATCGAGGAAACTCGACAATGCATCGAGAATCGACACTTTGGGGACGCTCCCTTAGCGTGCGCCTCTGAAGTAAAAATGAAACTATTCCAATCCTGATTGGTGTTGCGTCGTGACGTAACATGTGACGGCATTACCGGAAGCATAAAGGTGACGCTGACGCATAGAATGCCAGCTATCGCTCTTCAGCAAGCGCTCTCTGTGAAACTGTCTGTCTTATTTGATGTTGTTTGTCTGTGCTAATCTCTATATTATGGCGAGTGAACAATACACTAAGTGTGTGCACCCCTGCCCAAGATTATATGCCACGGGTGGGGACACGCATCTGCTGTGTGTGTGTGTATTGTTTAGGGGCGCAGCACGCACAGTCAGCGCCTCGAGAGGGCTGCCTGTGATACTGTGAAGCACTTCCTATTAGAGTGCTGCGCTCTCGCTTGGCTATATTATTTCACTGATGATGGCCAGGCTCGCGATCCCCGCGATTCGGGTCCCGCGTCCGTTGAGGCGGTGCGACGGCCTAGATCGCGGAGATCGCAGAAGGATCTCGCGGATGAGAACGAGACTGCTGAGGCACCTTTTCTCTCATCATCCGCAGATTCTATGACACTAGTTCACGACGCAGACGCCCGCGATGCGGCGGCTTCTGCCCGTGACGAGTGCCCAGTGCTCGAGCTATATGTTTATAAACAAACAAAATTATAAATAAGGAAGTAGATGTGCTCAGCATTGGGAACGAGCAACATGAGTCACACTCGCCGGCTTATGTTTCTGCTTATGTAGAGCTTGTATTGTTGTGATGAGTGTTGTGGCCAGTATTAGATAAATAAATAAATTATATATATATATATATATAATATATAAATATTTAAATATATAAGCTGGCCACAAAATAAGCAGGATGATCCCCATCAAAATGAACTAGACGAGAGATTCCTGCAGCTCATTTCACAAACTCAGAGCCGGGGCTTACTGTTTTTCCCAGATCTTTATAAAAAATATATATATATATATGTGTAGATCCTGGGAGAAACCCCACACTTTACGTATCTCACCACATTCATTATATGTTTATTCGAATGTGGTGGGTGCGAGAGAGTCGGGTTTTGGAAGATGCCACAGATGGACGAAGCTTTAGTGAGTTTTCTTTCTCCTGTTCTGGCATCTTTGCTTTAAGCCCCGGTGCTGCCCAACAAACCGTGCAGGGACACCTCTGCACTGGTTGGCTGGGCTTATATGGTGCAGGAAATCGATGTTGCTCTTCCCCCGTTAAAAATGTTTCGGGACACATCGGTTTCCAGCGAACGCAGGCTGCACTGTCCGCCCCACAGGCTTGCGGCCAGGCAGCTTTCGCGTTCGCCCATCGAGAATCGTTTTTCGGTCCAGCCCTGCCGGAAACCCGCTTCAGGGGGTCAGGAACGAATCCCGATTAATACCCGAAGCCAGGCTTGAGAGCCTGGTTCCTTTGGTAAAATATTTCAAAAAAATAAATAAATAAATAAAGGGTCAGGCTGGTGCGTGCCTGCACTCTATGACGATTTTGCACGCGTACCAGGCCGATCTTCTTAAAGATCTAAATAAGGGAATATTTCCTGTTGGCCGTTCCGCTATCTCCTTCTGGCCTGTTTTCCAACGCTGTCACTACAGTCGTTGACAGGTTTCAGGAAGCGAAAAAAAAAAAAAAAAAAAAGAGGGCTGCCCCCCCGCTGTGGAACAATCGAGGTTGTTCTAGCAGCAGGTGCCCTCGGGGAAGATGTTGTTGTCCCGCCGTCTTTGACGCTTCGGGTCACATCGATTTCCAGCGAACGCACACCATGGCGTTCGCCCAAAAGCTTGCAACAGGGCACCGACTATGGTCACAAAATCTGTATCGACTTTTTTCCTGCCGGTCCACCGCTTCAGGAAGTCGAGAATAGTGCTCGAAAAACACCCGAGGCCAGCCTCGAGAGGCTGGTTCCCTTAGTAGATTTTGTAGAAGAATGGCAACGCCTTCCGAACATATATCTATATGGGTCCTGTATATTATAAAATATTATAAAATATGGGTACAGATTGCAGTTCGGTCACCGACCTCCCTAGTTTGCTGGGGTGGTACCGACTGCAGTGGTTCCAGAACAGGCTCGGGTTATGGAACAAGAGGTACAGACTCTACTGGAATTAAGGGGCCATAGAATGTGTTCCCCTACCAGACAGGGAGTCAAGGTTTTACAGCCGGTACTTTATAGTTCCAAAGAAGGATGGCGGACTGAGGCCTATTTTAGATCTAGGGCTTTTTGAATCATTCTTTGAGGAGATTCAGGTTCAAAATGCTTACTGTTACCATTATCGTGAACCAAATCAGATCCGAGGACTGGTTTGTCACGATGGATCTAAAAGACGCTTATTTCATGTCTCCATCCTTCCATATCACAGGAGGTTCCTGAGGTTGCTTTCGGGGGCGAAGCATACCTATATTGGGGTCTTCCGTCGGCCTAGCACTCTCTCCCCGCACGTTCACAAAGTGTATGAATGCAGCTCTGGCTCCACTGAGGCTTCAGGGCATCCGTATACTGAATTACATCGACGACTGGCTCATATTGACCCAGTCTCAGGAAATGGCAGTTCGGCATCGAGATGTCGTCCTTGGCCACATTCAGAACCGGGGGTTGAGGCTCAACACTACGAAAAGGTGTTGGACCCAGCTCAGAAGACTACTCTTCTGGGCGTGGTACGGAATTCTGTTACGATGCGGGCATGTATGTCTCCCGTTCGTATCGAATCCATCCTGGCCATGGGGTCCAGGATAAAGCTAGGCCAGGCCATCATTGTAAAGCAATTTCAAAGACTGCTGGTCCTCATAACAGCGGCATCCAACGTAATTCCTTTGGGCCTGCTTCACATGAGTTCCCTTCAATGATGGCTCAAAAGCCAAGGGTTTTTTCCCCAAGGGGAATCTGTTCCGTATAATAAAGGTTACGCGCAGATGCCTTCGTTCCCTCTTAATATGGAAGAAACCTTGGTTCTTGTCCCAAGGTCCAGTGTTAGGGGTGTCATGTCGCCGGGAAACTGTTTCGACAGACGCTTCCCTCGCTGGCTGGGGCGCGGTCTCGGACGGCCGCTTTGCCAGGGGTCTGTGGCAGGACCATCATCATTCTTGGCATGTAAATCGCCTAGAGATGTTGGCTGTGTTCAGGGCTCTGAGGAGCTTCCTCACAGACATCAAAGGTTACCACGTCTCAGTGGTATCTTATCTGAATCGACAAAGGACACTCAGATTGTGCCCTCTATCCAGATTGGCGCATCTGATCATTTTATGGTCCCAAGGGAAATATTATCTATAAGAACAATATATGTCCCGGGGGTTCTGAATTAGGGAGCAGACATCCTGTCGAGGCAGGGGCTGAGGCCCGGGAATTGAGACTCCATCCAGAGGTGGTGGAGTTGATATGGCAGAGGTTTGGACCAGTGGAAGTGGATCTGTTTGCCTCTCGAGGGACTTCCGTCCAACTATCCACTTTGGTTCTCCCTGACTCATCCAGCCCCGCTGGGGCTTGGATGCCATGGTACAGGCCTGGCCGAGGCTTCGCCTGTACGCTTTTTCCCCGATCGCTCTGCTCCCGGGAGTCCTGGAGAGGGTCAGTCAGGAGGGCATCAGTCGTCTTCTGGTAGCCCTGTGTTGGCAAGCCCGAGTATGGTTTTCAGACTTAATTTCACTCCTAATAGCTCCGCCATGGCAGATTCCTCTGAGGAGGGATCTGTTGTCTCAGGCGGAGGGCACTATATTCCATCCTCATCCAGAGCTGTGGAAATTGTGGGTCTAGCCTCTGAGGGGGCTCAGTACCTAGATGCTGGTCTATCATCTGGGGTGGTCGAAACCATACTTATCTCTAGGGCTCCGTCTACTAGGAGATTATATGGCCTCAAGTGGAATGTTTTTCCACTTGGTGTAGAGAACTTGAGTTAGGCCCAGTTAACTGCCCAATGGCTTCAGTTCTGGAGTTTCTTCAAGATCGTTTCTCTGCGAATCTCTCCCCATCCACACGTAGAGTGTACGTGGCTGCCATTGCGGCATTCCATGCACCACTAAATGTTGGGCCTTTGGGGAGGCACCAACTGGTCATACTATTTCTCCATGGTATTGGAGGATGAGACCGACAGTCAGGTCCAGGGTTCCTTCCTGGGACCTGACGGTGGTTCTCGAAGGGCTATTCCTGGCTCCCTTCGAATACCTCCAGTCGGCTTCGCCTAGGACCTCACGTTCAAGATAGCCTTTCTCTTAGCTATTTCTTTACAGAGACTGGGAGATCTCCAAGCCCTGGCATTATCGCCAGCTTGCTTGGGATGTGCCCCCGGCGGAGTTAAGGCCATCCTGCATCCGAGACCCAGCTATGTGCCTTAAGTGCAATTTATCATGGCTAGGTCCATGGTCCTGCAAGTATTTCATCCTCCACCTCATGTGTCGGCAGAAAAGGAGAGGTTCCTTGCTCTGCCAGTCAGAGTTCCGAGTATTTACCTTGAGAGGTCCTCTTCTTGGAGGAGGTCGGACCTACTGTAGTGTGTTTTGGATCACCTATTAGGGGCTCCCGGCTTTACAAACCATAAGTAGGCCTACAAGGTGCGCAATTTGCCTTCACCTTTGGCCGTTAGGGCTCTTTCTACTAGAGGCATGGCGTCCTCTAGGGCCCTCCTTTCGGGAGTTCCCATCCAGGAGATCTGTGAGGCAGCCGGTTGGGCTACCCCACACACTTTGTTAGGTTCTATATTCTGCTCCTCCCTAGTACGCCTGGCGCACATGTGCTCTCGTCCTAGCTGAGTGCCTGAATCAGTTTCACTCCGGGGCAGGCCTGTTTTCAGTGCGTGGCCTAGTGGGCATTCGTTCCCCAAAGTGTCGATTCTCGATGCATTGTCGAGTTTCCTCGATAGGGAACGTCTCGGGTTATGACTATAACCCTTGTTCCCTGAGAAGGGAACGAGACAATGCATCGCTCTGCCACGCCCCTCGAGGCCTTAGAGCGTCTTGCTTCATCGCGAGGCTGGCATTCTATGCGTCAGCGTCACCTTTATGCTTCCGGTAATGCCGTCACATGTTACGTCACGACGCAACACCAATCAGGATTGGAATAGTTTCATTTTTACTTCAGAGGCGCACGCTAAGGGAGCGTCCCCAAAGTGTCGATTCTCGATGCATTGTCTCGTTCCCTTCTCAGGGAACAAGGGTTATAGTCATAACCCGAGACGTTATTGTTGTCCTTATTCTGTAGCTTGGATAGTAAAAATATATTTATATGGCTCCTCAAGGAAGTAACCTACAAAAAAAATATTCAATGAACTAGTCCTTTTGGTTCTTTGATTCAAAATCAAAAAATTCTAGTTATATTTTTTGCTATCTGCTTTAAAGTAATCTGTGTTTATAAATAATCCACCTTTAATTGTAGCTATGGTTTTCAACACGAAACTGGTCATTTGCTGGCCCAAGCTGGTTTATTTGTTTGCTTATCTTGTTTAAAGATGGTGGACCATCCTGGCTAAGCTGGGTTGACCTGGTTAAAAACATCTGGTTGACTAGTTTGACCCTATAATTTGGCTGACCTGTTTTCGTAAGCTGGAACAAACCTGTCAACATTTGTATCTTTAAATAAACCCACCCAAACACACAAACGTACACGCTTATAAACACACACAGAGCTTTAAACATTAAATGGCAACATTTTTCAGCCCTCCAGCGTCTTCTACTCTCTCTTTCTTGTGCCAGTGTTAGGTCACATTAAAAGCAAGGTGACGTGAGCTTGGCACAAACTGTTATTTGGTCTATGTGAGCGTGCATTTGTGCTACAGAGCTTGATGGAGTAGAAGTAGGCCATTCGCAGCGTGCATATAGACGTTAGAGCAGGTTTTGTGCTACGGGCTACAATCAACCACAGTCTTCTCACTTAATAACGCTCCAGGAGCCAGGCAGGAGAGAGATCAGACCTGATGCCCAGGCAGGGTGCTACGCAAGGAGGGTGCGAGGTGGGGGGGTTGGGTGACGGTGCTCCTAAAAATGTTGTGTTTGAACCAGAGGGTGGCCCCACGGGTCAAATAATTTGTTGTATGCCACTTTTGCTTTTTCTCCCTTCACTTAGCAGAGAGCTCTGCGAACACACAGGGGAAAGTGGCCAGCAGGCGCTAACAAGGATAGAGGGCCAACTGGGGGAGCCGCACTTCTTCTGTTATCCAACTAATGAGTCTGCGAGTGAGAGAAAGAAATGAGGATGCTTTAAGAGCTTTTTAAACTAGCGCGATAAGGGCTTTGTTTGTGCCAGCAATTTGGAGCGTTTTTGAGGATCTGTTTGTTTCTTCGGTAATTGTGTGTTTGTGTGTTACTGAGTAGACCTATTAAAGGATTAAAGTGGCACGGTTTTCTTTTCGCATTCGTGTTTCTGTCAGTTATTTGCGTGCAGGCCCATCTCTGTGCATGTGCTCTTGTGTAATTGTTTTAGATTTCACCTTGTTTGCACAGCTCTCGAGTGTGTGTGTGTGTGTGTGTGTGCGTGCGTGTGTGTGTGTGTGCGTGGTGTGTGGGGTGTGTGTGTGTGTGTGTGTGTGTGTGTGTGTGTGTGTGTGTGTGTGTGTGTGTGTGTGTGTGTGTGTGTGTGTGTGTGTGTGTGTGTGTTTTGTGTGTGTGTGTGTTACATGCCAGAGCTCATCAGCCCATTTTAAGGTCCCTGTATTCTTTCTGCTCATTCATAAAGCACTTATGAAGCTCTTGTCAAGCTCAGGCACTTTAATTTGATAATTTAGTACATTGGCAAGAAAATTAACAGCTTGATTTAGCTTAACTAGCATTATTTCAGCAAAATTGTGCAGACAAGAAAG
This sequence comes from Chrosomus eos, assembly GCA_036326025.1. Classification (NCBI taxonomy): domain Eukaryota; kingdom Metazoa; phylum Chordata; class Actinopteri; order Cypriniformes; family Leuciscidae; genus Chrosomus; species Chrosomus eos. The sequence goes on from CM070819.1 coordinate 42,087,616, forward strand.
GTCAATATATATTTTTAGAGTGTATTAAGTCTAACTTTCAGGGATAATTTTCAAAGAGTTTTTGATGATGGTGACGTTGAAGTCATGTGACTGTGGTGTGGTTTGTTTACAGTCTACATGTAGCTTTTGACTTCTGACAATTGTATTTACAATTCAAAAAATGTGTGTTCATGTGTGTAGATTATCATGATGAACAAAGCATGTAAGAATCATAAGCTTTGGTAAGTCATAGACCTTATTTTCTGCAATAATCCAAAAGCCAATGGAAAAATCTAATTGGGTTTTGGTGGAAGGAACCAGTGTGATGCTAACTTCTGGTTTGGCCTACGAAAACGCCATCCTGCACCGCTCTCTAGTCCCAGTATGTAATGCCCAGTTGAGTTGACTCAGTAGACATATTAAAGAATCAGTTGTTTGCGTGCAGACCCGTCTCAGAGCATGTGCTCTTAATTGTAATTTGTTTGTTTATTGTAATTGTGAGCTCTTGCTTATGTGCGTGTTTTTGCGAATTATACGCACTAGAGCACATCACCCCTTTTAAGGGTCCCTGTTTTGTTTCCGCTCATTTTTCTTATCATTCTGCCTCTTTGGTTGTTCTTCACCTCTGCCCTGTTTGCTCTCTTTTGCCTTCCTCTCCCCTCGGGGGACTGTTAACCTTTGTCATTCTTTCATTGGCCTCAGGCTGTGATTTGCACGCAACAGCGCGGACCCGCTGCTTTCTAACATGAACGTGCTAGCCGGCATGCAGCACCAGTGCGCTGCTTCAGGATAAAGATTATTGTATGGCATGTGTTCAAACATTAGAGGCCCTTGTAGCAAAACAGTCATGGTCGCCGACTCAAACATCAGTATGCTAGTAGATAATGCATTCACAGTTAAAGTATGCTTGTGTTCTTCTGATAAACTAGGAAATTAGCTGGCATTAGAATGGAATGAAGACACTTGTGATGGGAACATCAGTAGAGACATGTTGACAAGGTTAATGCTCTGCTATTTGTTGTATATTCTCATAATCTTGTCATTAAATCTTTGATGGATTCAAATTTTTATTTAGTTATGGAGGGTATGAAAATACACAAAACATTTGGGGACATTTTTGGTGCATTATGTTGATATGAAAAATGTGTGGGATGATAATGATAATTGCATTGCGATTGCGTGAGTTTTTAGAGTCTTTCAGTTCTCCTCAAAGTGTCTATCTATAATTTTGAATTGTTGGTTGCCTTCTCAGATGTAGCCTTACAAACAACACCTTTGATTGTTGGAATGAAGATTGGTGCATATTGTTGCTTGTTCTGGCCAAGAACTGCTCACTTAGACAAGAATAGACTGGCTAACCAACTTGTAAAGTGAACAGTCTTCTTGAACAGTTATACAGTGTAAAATATGTGTAGAGTTTGTGGTCACAATTTCTTATAAGTAGGGAAAAGCAGGGATAATTGTAACACTTAATAAATGTAACATCTGTAACAATTGTATGTACAATGCAGACAGTGCCAATATCAGATTAGCAAGCACAATTTAATCCTCATTATTACAATAAAAATTCCGATGTGATGAAATGGAAAAAACATTCTGGGTTGCTCAAAGAACCTTCCAGTTAGCAATTCTTTAAGTGTGTGTGTGTGCACTGTAACCCCTAATAAGTTGAGACTACTCAAAAATGATTTTAGGAAAGTGGTTACGCAAGTAAAGTTGAGTAATGGGAAAATTGAAAACTCAATTAATTGAGTTGACCTAATGTGGTTGTAACGGGGTTCAGATGTTATGGGAAGAAGGAGGCGGGAACTGGCGAACACTCAACACTTTTTAATAATTAAACAGAAACAAGAGAATCCGCCAGCAGCCCCTCACGGACAACTGCTGGCTACACGAAACAGAAACAAAACACAACATAAAATCAGGCCTGTTCCACTCTCGATCTTCAGCGTCGTCGCTCCTCCTTTTATGCTTCCGTTCCTCCGTGAGAGATGCGAGACCGGTACGTCTCACAGGTGATGTTCATTAACACTCACGCCACCGGCCTCGCGACGTTTTCTCATGTCCCTCGGTCTCGTCCTGCTCGCCACAGTGGTCTTCTCATTTATGCTTAAGTAAAGATAACTTAAAAGGCAAATGGACTAAACTCAAACTTGCCAGTTTATATGTTGTTTACTTATTAAATAAATTATAAATCATTAAACCAAGATTTGTTTTTTACATCAACAGCTTTATTAGGGTTACATTAAATATCTTAACTTCTATAATGCATACTGACTGAAATTCATATATTAACATTTAATCAGTAAAAAATATAATTACAATATTCGCATTAAATGAAATCAATTGATTAAAATTTTCTATAGAAATTGGTAATTTAAAAGTGAAATTGAAGTGTAATGAACAACAACAGACATGTTTGTCATCTACTTTAACTTATCTCTCACCCTTTGTAATAGTTGTGTTTTCCTCTGTGTGAATGGATTGATCTACCAAAAAAAAAAAAAAAATGTACATGACCTGGATTTTTCTTAAGAACAGTGGGCACTTTAACTACTCAGGACAAACAACTGACACATGAACATCCTTTACAAAACAAACAAAAAACAGTTGTCTATCATCCAGGTAACGATACAGAATTAAGAATGAAAATGATTTAAAAAAAATGAACAGGGTCAGTTTTAAATGCTTTTTTAAAAATTCAGCTATAATTTTGTAGCCTGGATGCCAGCCCGAACCCCGCCCACAACATTTTTTGGTCGGGAAGTTCGGTCTGGACTCGATCCATTGAGGAGTAATTATGATCAGCCAAAAAATGGTCGGACCAATCAAATTGCCAGGGCGGGCTTTATACGATGATGGACAGATAATCCATCCAATAACGTAATCATCACGTCCTCAAACGTATTTTTTCTTTCAAAAATGCTTTTCGTGTTTGCATGCAAGTAGGCCTACTCCGCGAATCCTTAAGTTCTTTTTGCAACACCGGCAAAGATTGTTAACAGTCCTTATTTTTTTTCATACTTTTTCCAGAGTTCTGTTTGATAACTATGCGTTGCTCAACATACGTCACTTACTGCGTTCCTCTGATTGGTTGTCGGTCTATCCAATTGAGTGCAGAGTTGTTGTTTTTCCTGGTTCGGTTAAGACACGCCTCATAATCAAAGCCCTATGGACCAGTATCAGACTCATGTTCTGACCAGAATATGAGTATGACGAAGTCAGGCTAATAATTTTGACTAAATGTAAATATATGGTAAGTGAAATAGCTTAATCAGGGCAGTACTTAAAAAAAAAAAAAAACTCCTTCTCTTTTTTTTTCAGATTCTGCGATGTGATGTCAACTTTTGACCACAACTGTATGTGTGTGATAGAGTGAGATCTCATCCTGTGGAAACTGCCTCTGTTGGGTCAAAGGGTCTCATTGCCACAGTCTTTCAGATGAATGTTTTGGGGCTGGGAACGGAGGATCCTGTGATTAAAATAAATAAATTTATTAAGACACATTTTCTCTAAATACATTGTACGGTTCTCATTGTTTAAGCACAGGTTAGAGTGATGCAACATGACATTTAATAATACAAATTTAACAATACAAAGCAATTTTGTTAGTTGGACAGCAACAATAATGGAAATAATCAAAGCAATTCAAAGTGCTTTCTTGCCATTTCAGTAACTAAATAAAATACAAGATAACTTGGGAAACTGAATGGTAAAAAATCTTGAGATTATCTTTCTCTATTAATGACTAGCAATAATCTGGGCTATATATATACATATCCTAGGTATTCTCTTCCATTTCAGTCTTATGTTGTTGTTGTTTTCATTTAGCACATGTTTTTATCCAAAATGACAGTACTTTCAACATATACATTTTATGGAGAATCAAACCCATGATATTAGCAATTGCTAGTGCAACACTCTGCCAGTTGAGCCACATGAACAGTCATGTGCCATTTCAGTAACTAAATAAAATACAAGATAACTTGGGAAACTGAATGGTAAAAAATCTTTCTGTGTGTGTAACCTGACTGATGACTCTGTTCTTTGAAGAGCAGCAGTATTCGAGAAGAATGGCAGCCTTTACCACCCATTACTCATTCTAATACTTAGAACTTAAAAAAAATTCAACCCAACTTTGGGTCAAATATGGACTAACCTAACCGTTGGGTTACATTTTTAAACCAACATTTGGGTTTGTCCATATATGACCCAAAGTTGGGTTAAAACAACCCAGCATTTTTTAGAGTGTATGTATATATTAATTTGGCTAGTTAGCATGACTAGTTATCCCTTTCTGATAAAACTACATTTTGGTCGGAAAAGATTATCTTTCTCTATTAATGACTAGCAATAATCTGGGCTATATATATACATATCCTAGGTATTCTCTTCCATTTCAGTCTTATGTTGTTGTTGTTTTCATTTAGCACATGTTTTTATCCAAAATGACAGTACTTTCAACATATACATTTTATGGAGAATCAAACCCATGATATTAGCAATTGCTAGTGCAACACTCTGCCAGTTGAGCCACATGAACAGTCATGTGCCATTTCAGTAACTAAATAAAATACAAGATAACTTGGGAAACTGAATGGTAAAAAATCTTTCTGTGTGTGTAACCTGACTGATGACTCTGTTCTTTGAAGAGCAGCAGTATTCGAGAAGAATGGCAGCCTTTACCACCCATTACTCATTCTAATACTTAGAACTTAAAAAAAATTGCAAAGTAGACAGACTGTAAATATAAAGCTCTGTCATGAAACTCTAGATGGCACAGGATAATAGGTCCTTAACTCATACTGCTTACAATCATATCTTTCTCTATAGAGCACAGCTGATTGGTCCCTGCTGTATCAGTAGCCAATGAGCTTGGATGCTAAACCTTCAAATACTTGGTAAGAATTTGCCTTAGCAGTGCAGCATGCTTTCAGAAACCCTCCACCTTCCCCAGCTCCACCTGTAAGATCTGCTATGGGTAATTCACGTACACTATATATTGTACAGCAGCAGCATGTCTTACTTGCTCACCAGCGTGTTTGTACAATCTAAAAAAGGCTGGGTTATTTCAACCCAACTTTGGGTCAAATATGGACTAACCTAACCGTTGGGTTACATTTTTAAACCAACATTTGGGTTTGTCCATATATGACCCAAAGTTGGGTTAAAACAACCCAGCATTTTTTAGAGTGTATGTATATATTAATTTGGCTAGTTAGCATGACTAGTTATCCCTTTCTGATAAAACTACATTTTGGTCGGAAAAGATTATCTTTCTCTATTAATGACTAGCAATAATCTGGGCTATATATATACATATCCTAGGTATTCTCTTCCATTTCAGTCTTATGTTGTTGTTGTTTTCATTTAGCACATGTTTTTTATCCAAAATGACAGTACTTTCAACATATACATTTTATGGAGAATCAAACCCATGATATTAGCAATTGCTAGTGCAACACTCTGCCAGTTGAGCCACATGAACAGTCTGTTGAGACTTCTGTTCGTCTGTGTGTCATTGTAAAGTCTCTTCTCAACTCTAGGTGATTGAAGGTTACCTTTGCAACTGCAGACCCAGGAGTAGCATGCGATTTGATGCTCTCTCATTGAATTGCTAGGGTGTACTCTGGGATTCACTGGCTGCACACTCTCTCTGGATTCTCAATGCTCCCTCATCGATTACACAGGTAAACAATGTTTATTCAACAGCAGATGTTTGATGGCACAGAGGTTGGAACAGACCTGATTTGGCATTCATAGACCTGAAGATCAGCTTCACAGGACCTGCTGTGGATCCAGACTTGTATGGTTCTGTAATCTAGAAACATGTTCATGATTTGATGCCATTGGTTTAAAGAAAGTTTTAGACTATGCACATTTGTGTGCGTGTTCTAGTAAATTAGCTGTTAACCCTTGGCATCACCCTTCGGTTCGTAATCATCAGCATTCAGTGTTCAGCTGTGTGTTTAAGCCGTATCCAAGCACCATGTGCTCATGGGAGATAACTCTTGTCATTAAGCACAGCCTACAACCTGGACAGCTTAAAATGAACAGTTTTCTGCAAAGATGATTTGAGGTGAAGTCAGAAAATCTCCAAATCTCTCTCTCACGCTCAGTGGCATCTGCTTCTTTGTGGCTTCCTCAGGCAAAGTCTTGTGCCTGTGTACAATATGTGCTTGTTTGGAATGACCTGATTTATTTAGCAGAATACATACAATTGGCATATTGGATTTGGATTGGATTGTTAAAAGAATAGTTCACTCAAATATAAAAATTCTGTCATATTTCACTCTTTTGTGTTAAAAAAAGAATTGCATGCCTTTGTTGTGTAGAAACACAAAATGTTGTATTTAATACAGATTAAAGCTGGTCTTTACTGTATAATGAAAGCAATCATGATCATGACTGTCAAAACTGTTTTTGTGTGTCTGTGTGAATAACTAAAATTTTGCTCTGTTTGTCACACAAAGCTATTACATGGATTAAAAACACTTAATATGCTACCACTCAACATTTCGAAGTTCGTAAGATTTTTTTTACTGTTTTTGAAAGAAATATATTATGCTTGCCAAGGTTCCTTTATTTGATTAAAACAAATACAGTAAAAACAGTCATATTGTTAAAGGAGAACTCCGGCGCAAAATGAAATTTGGTCTAATTACACTTTGTTACCTAGTCAACTGTTATCTGAGATTTGTTTTCATGATTATCGAATGTAAATAGTTTAATCTCTAAAAACAGTTTAGCCTATAACACTAGTATAACGCTAGTATATGGGGCAAAGAGTAATGACAAATAAAAATCGCTAGTTAATACCACTAACAAGGCTCAAAATAGCCCAACACTAACACGGCAGCATAATCAGGGTCCCTACATACAAACCGAAGCATTGAGAACGTTGTAAGTGTACAAACAGTTTAATAAGAAGATATTTTATACATACAGTCAGCTTCGCGAAAACAGATAGGAGCCATCTTTGGAAAACAGTCTCGAGCAATCGAACCACGAACGCCGAGCCAAGTTCGCTGTTGAGATGTGAACGAGCCAGTTGTTGTGATAAGGTGGCTCGGCGTTCGTGGTTCGATTGCTCGAGACTGTTTTCCAAAGATGGCTCCTATCTGTTTTCGCGAAGCTGACTGTATGTATAAAATATCTTCTTATTAAACTGTTTGTACACTTACAACGTTCTCAATGCTTCGGTTTGTATGTAGGGACCCTGATTATGCTACCGTGTTAGTGTTGGGCTATTTTGAGCCTTGTTAGTGGTATTAACTAGCGATTTTTATTTGTCATTACTCTATGCCCTATATACTAGCGTTATACTAGTGTTATAGGCTAAACTGGTTTTAGAGATAAAAGTATTTACATTCGATAATCATGAAAACAAATCTCAGATAACAGTTGACTAGGTAACAATGTGCAATTAGACCAAATTTCATTTTGCGCCGGAGTTCTCCTTTAAGTATTATTACAATTTAAAATTCCTGTTTTCTATTTTAAAATGCAATTTATTTCTGTGATCGCATAGCTGACTTCCGGCTCAAGTAACATTTCTTATTATTACCAATATTCAAAACAGTTGTGCTGCTTGATATTTTTGTGGAAATCGTGATATTTTTTTAAAGATTATTTTATGAATAGAAATTTCAAAATATGTTTTATGTTGTTTCACAGTAAAGTTTGGAATTTTGGGTGAACTTTCCCTTTAATGTTGAGACAGGACATTTGTAGTGTAATTAAAAAAAAATGTTTGTTTTTTTAATCAAGTTATTCTAGAGTTTCATTAAAAGTTAATTTGACTGTAAAGAACCCTGTGAAGTGGAAGTAAGACTCTAACAAATTATCATCTTGATGTTTATTAAGCTTTGATGAAGTGGGATGTGAAATATGGCACATTTTTCAAATCCTGCATTTGTTGTATGTTCATCTGACGGCTCTTCCACACTGTTTATCATGTAGCAGAGAGTAGATCGCATTATTTATGTGGAATATGAGGGTGGGTTGCATCTCTTGCATGCTGTCAGTGTCCTGGTGAAAGAGCTGTGTTCATTATCCAGGCATATGTCTTCAGTCTAATGCACTAACAGGGTGATGCCTGTTTGCCGTCAGTCCCTCATAAACAAACTAGCTCAACAGAAAGAGACAGTGAATGATAGAATGCCTGTGTTTGACCACAGGCTGAAAAACACTGATTGTTGTCCTTGTCAGTCATGGTTTCCACAGCTCACTTTCTAAAAAGTACCACGATATTAGCTCTTGGCTGTTTGCCACTTTTATTGATATAATAATACAGAAAGAAAAAGAAAGGGTGAAGAATGTCACAAGTTGGATGTGATCTCTTGTTGCCCACATGAGCTCCACAGCCCAATATGTCAAAACAACATATCACTACACCACAGCTCAGACCTATTTTTAATTATAAGTATATAACTATATGTCTAAATATGAGTTTCATTGTTTTACTGTAAAGATAATTAAATGCTCTCTTTTTTGTAGCATATTAACACACTCAGTCTAGTGTAATTAAGTAATATCAAATTATTGCAAGGCAAATAAAATTGTTCTTTGGCTTTCCCATTCTCATGCACTGCAAAATAAAAGCTGTTAGGAAACTAGTAGTGGTTACATGCAGTGCTTGTGACGGGTGACTGTCAGAGCATTACTATACTCTTAAAAACACAGGTTCCAAAAGGTTTTTTTTTTCACAGCAGTGCCATAGAAAAACAAAGTTTGGTTTACCAAAAATGTTTCGGTGAACAGTTCTTAAAATAACCATTTAAAAATAAATCTAAAGAAGCAATTTCCACTTTAAAGAACTTTTTGTGCAGTGTAAAGGTTCCATGGATGTTAAACATTCGGTTACACTTTTACACTTATACTAACTAAAAGTAACTTTGCAATTACATGTCAACTAACTCTCATTAGAATCTAGATTAGATTAGTAGACTGTAGTAGACTGTTAGGTTAGGGTTAGTAGAATAAGTTGACATGTAGATGCAAATATACTTATAGTCAGTGGGATGTCTGTTGCTGGACAATCAAAATAAAATGTAAGCAAATATTACGCTTAGGTGCTGTAGTTGCAATGCAAAGGTTTAGTATAGTTAGTAGAATGTCTAAAGTTGACCATCGAAACAAAGTGTTACCAAACATTTTTCATGAAACCATTGATGCAAATAAAGTGTATGTGGTTTCTAGGATGTTTCTAGGGTGTTCTAGGTGGTGTATGCCTAGAATGGGTGTATGTTTGGGGGGGGGGGGGGGTATGCTTTCTCCTCCTAGGTAGGGGTGTCACGATTTCGATTTTAAATCGAAATCGATCGAAATTAAGTTACAATCTCGATAATCGAATTCAAAAATGGAACCGTCGATACTGCCACGCCCCCATGTCACGTCCAGTCGCTATATGCAAAGCGGAAAAAAACAGCGTTGAAGTGCTGCGAGTCCTCTACCTCAGTTACAGCCAGTCAAAAGATAGCATGGCTACTGCATATGCAGGAGACCCATCGACAGGACTTCTGACCTCCTCTTTCACTGAAGTCGCCGGTGTGGGACAGTGGGAGTATTTCTGATTTCCAGTGAGTTATATTGACAACGTTCACATTCGCGTTCAAAGTTCACGCTTCAAAAAAGCCACAGTTTGCAAGCTCTGCTACTGTATGTGCATCAGTGCGTGTACCATATTCTTCCACTTTTTAAATTAAAACTTTAAATTGACAAAAACAGCAGACTCAGAACAGTATAAATCTTTATACAATAAATCTAGCATGTCACAAATAACTTGATTCTCCACCTCCACGAATGAGACAAGTGTCGTTCATTTCCGCACCGAGTCTATTTTTGCTGTGCTGCACGAGTTAAAGTGCAGTTCGTGGTCAAAAATGAACATGACATGAAAATGTTGTAATTTCATCATAAATGCATTTAATTAAATTCTACATTAAATACTAATATTTTTCACAGTCAGTCATGTTTGTACTTTAAGACCGAGGTAAAGCAAGGAAAACATAGATGTATCTGTTAAACCGTGTTTGTTTTGTTGTGAACTTGAATGTCATCTTCTGTGAATAAGACTGCAGTTACAAAAGAGATAATACATGGCAGGTTATTTCGCTTAAGTTTCTAATTGACTGAAGATATAAGTTATTGTAACATTATTTTGTTAATAAATGTTTTAAATTTGACAATGTAGTGTGGCACATTGCGAACAAAGGTCATATATTATATTACATAAAAGTGTAGTCTAAAAATGGCATCGCAAACTGTGCTTAAAAAAAATACATGTAAAAATCGAGAATCGAATCGAACCGTGACCTTAGAATCGAAAATGTAATCGAATCGAGGATTTGGAGAATCGTGACACCCCTACTCCTAGGTATGTAGAGTACAGTAAGTAAGCCATTTTAGGTTGATTTCCCAAGAAAGTTTAAACACTGTGATCCTGTAGCGCTATAAAAAAAATGCTGTATTGTTTATTAAAAGAATATTTCATTCCGATCAGCCACACACAGCAATTTAAGGCCAGGGCTAGCTATTTGTTCAACTAATGACATACATTGCAGTATATTTGTGCAATTCCATTTGTTGCCAGAGATTGAAAGAGATTTACACTTATAAAATTTCGGTTTTGAGTTAAAATGATCTTGTTTTAAAGATGCTTAAATATTTTACTTTGATTAACAATGGGCTTTTTGCCATTTATGTAATTGTTTTGGAAGCCGCAGATACTGTATGACTTCAGCTAGTAATGTATCTAAGGGAAATCTCTTATTGCTTCTGTCATAGGTGATACATGTGTATGTAAATGTATCCAACTTTAAGACAGTTTCTTGTGTCTGTGTGTTCTCTGTGGAGTCCTTTGGCATAAGGGTTTTCCAGTCCTCTTCTTCCAATCTTGGACAGGTAAGAAAGAGAAACCTGAGGAAAGAATTGCAAAAACAGAGGAATAAAGTCAACATTTCCTAGTGGTGCATTTCTAGTGGGACATTCCAACATGAGAGGAAACTAGTTTTTTTTTCTTAGTGTCGTCCTGGGTACAGTTATTTCTGCTTGGCTGGACGTGGGTAATATGTCATCCTGAACAGAAGTTAAAACTTCAAGTCATGTAGCAGGAGGCTCTGTAATCTGTGTTTGGTTGCATTTCCCAAAAGCATTGTGAGCCATGTTGATCGAAGAGAACATTGGTGACAATGGTCTCCACGATCAACTTGGGCTTACGATGCTTTTGGAAAATGCAGCTCAGGGTGGTAGATGTCTTTGAACATGTTCAGCATGGGAGTCATGTGTTTAACATGCCTTTACTACAGCTCCCTGATGATACAAGCTCTCCATATGCCATCTTGCATTTGTTCAAGGTGCGTGAAGTGCTGGTAAATACATTTAAACATGTAAGTGCTACTTTAGTATGTAGATGTTCTTTTTACCCTGAGGAATTGCTCCTTCAGGTACTTGTGTGTTCCTTCCTCTGTCTCCTTTGAGACTGGAAATATGCTTTGATGGGAAGAGCTGGCAGGAAAAAGACAGACATGTTTTCACTATGACTTCATGGTCAAACACATACACGCATGCCACCGTCATTAGGAATCGACACATGGTTCTGACCCTAGTGCAGATGGCTATTTAGTTCACATCTTTTATAACATGCTGAGAGTTAGTGTTACTAGAAAGCCAAAACATTTTTCATCCAACATTTAAAGGTCACCATTGCTCTCTAACAGTGCTAAGAGCTAGCTGGATGCCTCTCGTAATGTGCTGTCCCTTACCAAAATGTACGATGAAAGTACCATGTCAGACTATAATACTATCATCCTAATGTATTCCATGGTACTGAATGATTACCATATTCATACTTCTGTCATGACAACTCTTGGAGTGTTTGGCCTGGTAATGGGTTATGATGTTGATATGTTTGGTTTCGGCGGAATAAATCTGCTACGCTGCTGCTGCTGCTGTTAGTTATTGTCAATGCAATACAAAATGCCAATACATACTGTATGCAACATGCTGCTGCTGTACAATATAGCATTAATGAATTACCCATAGCAGATCTTACAGGTTGAGCTGGGGAAGGTGGAGGGTTTCTGAAAGCATGCTGCATGTTTCTACAGCAAATGCTTACCAAGTATTTGAAGGTTGAGCAGCGAGCTCATTGGCTACTGACACAGCAGGAACCAATCAGCTGTGCTCTATAGATATGAATTGATTGCAAGCAGATTGAGTCAAGGACCTATTATCCTACGCCGTCTAGAGTTTCATGACAAAACTTTGTATTTCACAGGTGCTTCAAAGAATGAAGGGATACTACCATGTTTAAAAACATGATATTAAAATTAATTACTAATTTAAAATGATCATTTTTATGAATTTATTTAATTCCATTAATATTCAATGGTACTGTATACAATTTGTATTGATTATATACCCTACTGGAAACTGGGATCATTTTTTTCAGAATTCTTTGATTATTAGAAAGATCAAAAGAACATCATTTATTTGAAATCTAAATCTTTTGTAACATACATTAGACCGTTTTGATCACTGTAATGCATACTTGATAAATAAAAGTATTACTTTACTTTTAAAAAAAAATCTTTTGATTAACTGATTAACATTTGAATGGTAGTGTATCATGGTTTCCACAATTAGGCTACAAATCAAATGATGAAATCTACAATAATTCTTTAAATATATCTGCACTTATGGTGGAAATGAGCTAAATCATATAAAATAAAATAAAATAAAATAAAATAAAATAAAATAAAATAAAATAAAATGTGTACGACCAGTGCTTCAATGGCAGGTATTAGACATACTCAAATGAAATATATAAAAATAGTATAATAAAGAATGATAGTAATTGTAAATAAAACAAATGTGTTGGGATTTATGTCTTTATTGTTGTAGTTTACTAAACCAGGGGATGCTTTTAAAAATATCTCTTCCAGAGAAGGTCTGTATATTCATTAGTGTCTGTGATGAACAAAAGGACTTGGTTTACAGAAAGATTATACAAATAAGACTCTGTTAGCATTAGTTTCTCTCTTGTTTTACATTCTTCCTGTGGATTTGGGGTTTGTCGTCTTTTGGCACCACACTATTTTATCCGCTGTACCCTTGAGCAGAAGCCGTTTGAGATACAGACTAGCCTGTGGTATTATTTGTCATTTCAACATCCATTACGCTGTAAAACCCCTCATTATTTACCACCTGCAGTATGCTGCTCACATAATCTCTGGCTAATGACACTCTTATCTCATCCATGTGTCAAGTTTGTGTAGTCTGCATGTCATGTTGATGGTACCCTCACTGTTTGTGTCATTATGTGGACAGTTCAAGCTGGGCTTGTCCTTTTGGCCTGCCCCACTCTAAAATGTTTCACGTCACATGCAGAAGTTACTCCTACTACTGCTGGTGTGAGTGTGCAAGTGTTTTTACTCTTCCATTATCGTGCCTGTCCTACACTAATGAAAATTACTGTTCCCAGGCCAGTACTGCTGATCTTGCGCCTTTAGGCCCAAAACATTATCAATCACAAAGCCCTGTTTTTACAGGCAAGGTCTTTTTCAGCCATCTTTTCTTATTTTTATTCAAATCAAAGCTTGCCTAAATGGCTGTTGTGTGTGTTTTTGTCAGGGCTGAGCATTTTATGTTTTCGTATAGTGCAAGTGAGTAAAGGCCCGTTCACACCAAGCACGATAACTATAAAGATAACGATAAAGATAACTATATATGCGTCCACACCAACTACCGATAACGGTCTTTATTCTAAGCACGCGCGCGCCCTCGCTGCGGTTTCAAAATAGATGCGCGAGACCTTTAAATCAGAATGGATTCTGATTGGCTGTCAGTGTTTTATCGTTTGACAGCTGGAAAAAAAAATCGTTCTGAAAGTGATCCCAACGATATCGTTCCTCATATCTTTATCGTTATAGTTGTGGTGTGAACTCTGTTATTCTTTAATATGGAGAACGATTTTTAGAATTATATCTTTATCGTTATCTTTATAGTTATCGTGCTTGGTGTGAACGGGCCTTAACTGTGCAAATATTAGAACAGGAAGGAGCCTGGTGCTCTCGAAAAACTCATTGCAGTTTTGTTGTTAGCTGTTTGTATGACTCTGAAGGATTTTCGTAGTTTTAGTTTCCATTAATGGCTCTTGAATGCAGGTTTGACTCTGGCGATAAGACATAAGGGCTCTAAGAGTGGACCAGACAATTTGGAAGGAAAGGTACGAGGTTGCCAGGCAGCTCATGGTTAGGCGAGGTGGGCAGAAAACCACTCCAAGATACATTCATAAAACAAATGAATAGCAAAATGTTACCAAAATGACTCAAAATGAATGTACAAGGTTATCTTGGCCAGCAGGTCACCCAATAGCAGTGTAGTAGAAGCATCACACTAGAAACCTGGAACTAACCCTAACTTAAAAAAAAAAAAATTATAAAAAAATATTTTTATATCTTTGATTCATATCCGGACAAAAGAAAATAAACCAAGTGACTGTAATTGTTGTGTATGTGTGTGTGAGAGAGTGCATTCTCTGTTTATAATTACTGCTGGCTTTTAGACTACATGAAATGTTCCAGGGCTTGAGCTTTTAGTGTCAATTTGAGAACTCCTAACCGTTAGTCAGACTCTTTTCATTGGCTTAAACGATCTCGCACTGTAACAAGCTTTAAATCAATCGCTATAATGATAGAAATCATTACAGCCTGTGCTTTTTTTTTTTAATCAGAGAATAATGACTGTAGTCCTACATGTTTTTACTCCCTCACACATGCACACAGTATTATGTACTGGGAGTACAGCAGTTTAAGCTGTACACAACGATGTTAAATTCTTGTAGGAAAAGAAAAAAATATATATTTATTGCCCCAGTAAATTGTATCTGGATTCAATCCAGATGCAATATTTTCAAGATTCCTTTTAACTCATAATCAGTGTAAGTGAACTGGTGTGTGTGTGTGTGTGTGCGTGTGTGTGTGTGTGTGTGTGTGTGTGTGTGTGTGTGTGTGTGTGTGTGTGTGTGTGTGTGTGTGTGTGTGTGTGTGTGTGTGTGTGTGTGTGTGTGTGTGTGTGTGTGTTTCCTGTTTTGTTTCAGTCTGTTCTATAGTGTGTGTTGGGTGAGTAACCGTGTATGCGAGCAAGATCCTGTATTGAAGTAACACCTGGTACCTGTTATTGTTATCTACTTCTCACTGTGGGTTTTTTTTTTTTTTTATGAAAATTGCCATAAATTTACTCCTAAACTAAAGGCCCCTATATACTCATGGCAAAGTTTTTTTCAATCTTCACTCAGGAGTAAAGAGAAGTTGGAAATGCCTTTGCTGTGGTATATTCTGTTGGTATACTATGTGCTGCATACTTTCCTTTTTAATAACAAAATAAACACAAATTAAAATGCCAGCAGTGAGAAAACAGCAGTTACAAAAGCATCTGATCATAGTGACGTAGATCACAATTCATATATTTATAATAATATATATGTATACGATAGATTGTTTTAAAGCAAGCAGCTTTACAGTTTTAAACGAGAATACAATTTTAACAATAATAGAAGAATAAAAAGTTTAAAAAAGCAGCTCTCCAGTGTTTTCATGTTTTTACTTGAGTCTGACCTCAAAAGACTGAACAGAAGAAATTAACCTGAGAAGATTTTCACAGTGGAGCCTCCTAACTATTACATAATTGCCAATGACCAATGGTAGTTTTAAGGTGTTTTCCGAAAAGTTTGCTTAGGCAAACTGTTTCAAATTCCCGAAAAAATAATCCAAACGAATGATTTAGGCTGATTTTGTTGAAAATGTCACACCAGTTTATTCTTTGATTTCACTTGAAGTATATCGGGGCCTAAGTACTTAAGTAATTTGCAATGCTTACAACGGCAAATTTCACCCTTTGCAACCTTACATATTAAAATTTGGTGTTAAAGGATTAGTTCACTTTTTAAAAAACTTTTGCTGGTAATTTACTCACCCCCATGTCATCCAAGATGTCCATGTCTTTCTTTCTTCAGTCGAAAAGAAATTAATGATTTTGATGAAAACATTCCAGGATTTTTCTCCATATAATGGACTTTAATAGTGGCCAAAACGGTTCAAGGTCCAAATAAGTTTTCAGTGCAGCTTCAAATGACTTCAAATGACAAATGACGATACCAGACGATGAATAAGGGTCTTATCTAGCGAAACGATGCCCCATTTCGAAAATAAATAAAACAGTTAAAGTATTATTAGCCCAAATGCTCGCCTTGCTCTGTCCTGAGATGCACGTTTGTGATTCTCCTGTTCGAACTCGTTCATTAAAGTGAACAAATCTTTTTTCGAGTCATTTTATTCATTCAACGAACGAAATGACATGAAAAAAGATTTGTTCATTTTGAACGAGTCTTTTTTCAAGTTATTTTATTCATTCAACGAACGAAATGACTCGAAAAAAGATTTGTTCATTTTAATGAACGAGTTCGAACAGGAGAATCACGAACACGCATCTCAGGACAGAGCAAGGCGAGCATTTGTGCTAATAATACTTTAACTGTTTTATTTATTTTCGAAATGGCGCATCGTTTCGCTAGATAAGACCCTTATTCATCGTCTTGTATCGTAATTTGTCATTTGAAGTCATTTGAAGCTGCACTGAAAACTCATTTGGACCTTGAACCGTTTTGGCCACTATTAAAGTCCATTATATGGAGAAAAATCCTGGAATGTTTTCATCGAAATCATTAATTACTTTTCGACTGAAGAAAGAAAGACATGGACATCTGACATGGGAGTGAGTAAATTATCAGCAAAAGTTTTTTAAAAAGTGAACTAATCCTTTAAACTCATGGCTACTTTCTGCTACAAACACGAATGACATCTCAAATTGTAAGATGAGAGGTGCTTCTGTCTTATTCTTCTTTCAATGTAAAAAATGGGCAAACATAAATTATTTAGACCTTCTTTTGGAATAGAAAACTGAGCCATATGTGCTCTTTTGACTTGGACCAGTAAATAACCACCAGAAGACCCTAGACACCACATACATGTATCCTTCACTAAGAATCCCATAACACACTGCAACAAGCTCAGTAAAAAAACAAAACAATACCAAAAACAGCCATTTAAAATAGTAAATGTTTCTGTGTGCAAAATATGTTTATGCTTTTTTAAAATGTTGTGCCATTAGCTTAACAACATGCTAGCACCAAACTCCATTGGAATCAAATGTGTGTTGAGTCTCCTGTGTGTCAAAGGAATGTTATTTGAATGATGCAGCCAATGAAATGTCACTTAAAAGGTTTCATTTCAGTTAGAACACCACCTATGTATGCAGTACACAGCAGGATAGCTCACAAGATTTTGGAACAGAGCTAAAATGTCACGTTCAGAAAGAGAGATATAAACAGGAAAAAGCAGGAAAAGCTGTCAAATGTAGGTTTATAAGGGATTAGGCTATGGCTCACACCAGACTCCAAAGTTTAGAATGCATTAGTCCTGTTTACACAGGCTTTGGCAAGATTATACTCACACCCACAGAGAAAGAGAGAAAGAGCTTGCGCACACTTAAATAACAGGAATTTTGCAGATCCAGTCACAGATGGTAGGGCCTACACAGGGGGGTTGACCTCAGTGATGGAGGGATATAAAGAGGCGAGACGGGAGGTAAATAATAGGGGGGTGGGGGTTGATAGAGGAGAGGAGACAGATATAGTATACTGAGATACATACAGAAAAGAGGGTTTTTTTTACAGAATAATCATGAATTGGATTTCAGCACAAACTCGCTCCTAATCTTCTTCTATCTTTCCCGTGTAATTTAATTCAGAGGACAAATACATTGACAACGGTCTTAACACAAAGCAGCTGTATCAGTGGGTTTGAGGAAGTTTTGGGAGGCTATTACACTGTTCAACCAAATTAGTTTGGGGCTTTTACAGGGTGAATAATAGTTCAGCAATGAACATCTCCTCACGGTCAGTGTATTTGTGTCCTGTTTGCTCCCCACGTAGGCACCTCTAGCTAGACTTCAGTGAGAAATAGTCCTGACCTTTATGCCAAAAGAGGGCCTTGGATTGTGGGGGGAAATTATGTTGTATTATTATGGTGTATAGACTTTTATTTGGCAGTCTCAATGAACATGATTTCCCAGAATGAAATAAGTTAGAGGCCCTTTTTGTAAAGACAAATTATTTAGTTCTGTATATTCAGTTGACAGCATATAATTTAAATATTTCTAAGTGTATTGACAGTTATGTTTTTGTTTTGTTTTTTGACAGTAGAGAAACATTCCCTTAAAAAAAACAGTCTGCCATATTTCACATTAAATTTACTGAATATCTAAAGAAACAACACGTCATTTAATGACATTTCCCCAGAATTTTTTTTAATGTTCCTTTTTAATGTTGGCGTCTGTAACCATTAATTTGTCAGGCACCTTCATTGCTGTGATTGCCTCTGGTTAAAATTAATAACTGACAGTTGTGTTCTTGGCTGTTTGAGCTTGTTATCTGTTGACACAGAGTTGACTCGCTGCCACGTTTTCTGTGACGAGCTCTGTGTTTTAGCATAAGCAGGAGTCTACAGTCTGATTCATTATAAAGCACATATAGCCTTTTATTTTGTCGCCATGGTGATTTTTGTATTATATGTTATCAGAGTGTCTATATTAACTAAGTGCAAATAGCCAAAGCTATTTACACTAACTCCGCCCACCAATGTCTGGTTGGGCCAGGCAAAAATACAAAAAATGCATGTGACCTGTAGTAAGGCGTGTTGAAAGTACTTTTGACTCGAGTTTGAATCCGCTTTTTGTCAAATTTGTTCTTCTCCCTTTTCCCATCGCATATCAAATTGGAAAGGCATTCATTTTCAATAAATACGTAGAAAATATGTGAAAAGTGGAATTAAAGTGCCTGAAGGTTATTTAATAATTAAGTGTTTTTCGGGTAGGGGAAGTTGCAGGGAGGGCTTTATTGTCCCGATAAGGTGGCATTTATTTAAGAATCATTTACTCTCAATATGTTATTGCATACTGTTTTATACTGTGCTAAAATACTGAGGTGCAAATAGTATCTTACTACTACTATGTACACTTATTGGAAAAAAATACTGCTATTTTTACATAGTGTAAAGAGTCTAGCGCTGTTTGCACTTAGTGTAAATAGCATTTAAAAAGCCGCTGCAAATAACTATTTTAAGTTTTGCTGAATTGAGGGCTAATTCATACGATCTTATTCATACGTTTTCATTCAATCTTTTTAAACTCTGTGACGGGTAGGTTTAGGGGTGGTCCTTCATAATAAGATTAGTTTAAAAATGTTACTTTTTTGTACAAATCAAATCATATGAATTCATACAAAATTGCCACCTTGTAAAATACTAATGTTTTCCCATTGGGTCAAATGTTGTGTACCTTTTAAAAGGTTACTGCCCCAGTGACCGTAACGACCAACACAGAAGAACCCAGTTGTGGGAGTTTATTGCAAAACAAGGTAATAAAACAGGTGAGTAGCATGAGATAAATATACAGGCAAGTCCTTTATTAGTTTTTCAACATCAGTGTCATGGTCAATAAACAGTGGATTAAAATGCAATTAAAACTTCTTTTTTTGATGTATAGTTGATGGTAATATGACTAGTCATAAGCTAGAGTCCAGGAACAAATGCCTTTGGTAGCGCAGGGACGATGATGGACAACCCAGTCGGTAATGGACAGCCCATTCTCACCCCAAGGCGTCATCTAACTGACGCCTTGGGAATCAGTTTGACCATGCTTCAATATTCGACGTTAAAGGTACCCTTTAGCGTCAGTTAGTTGACGCGATCCCAGGGCGTCATCTAACTGACGCGTTACCCTTAGCGTCAGTTAGATGACGCCCTTCTACCCAGACCTAAACCTACCCGCGTCATCTAACTGACGCGTTACCCTTAGCGTCAGTTAGATGACGCCCTGGGATCGCGTCAACTAACTGACGCTAAAGGGTACCTTTAGCGTCGAATATTGAAGCATGGTCAAAATTGTCAGTTAGATGACGCCTTGGGGTGAGAATGCGTTGCAGCGGAGAAGGCTGATGAAAATCTGATGCACTGGCTCCCAGGACTCGGGGACCCGAAAAACAGAGCCTCCGTGGAAGAGTGCAATGAACCGGACTGGATTCTGGTGTAAACACGGAAGATACAAGGACAGGCAGGAGACAAACGCAACGGGAACCACCAGCAGCGATCTGACAATGACAAGGCGAAACTGTGAGCATAATTAGGCGCCGCTGATCAGATGCAGGTGGAGCCGCTGATCAGCGGTACTAATCAGTGAATCCGTCCACCTGCACATACAACAACATGTAGCAAGAAAGAGTCTATTTTCTATTTCTAGTAGGGTAACTGATTCAGTTAATGTTTGTAAAGGAGGAGACATTAGACGTAAGGTAGAGGTTATTATTTCTAGAATGAGGATTGGTCACACGTTTCTAAACAGCACTTTATTTATTTTAGGAAAACACCAGAGTGGCTTGTGTTCATGTCAGGAACCTGAGACAGTGCAACATGTTTTGATTTCTTGTAGAAAATATGACCACTAAAGACAAGATCTACTCAGAGAAATGCCAGTAATCGGCTTGGAAGAAGTATCTCTAAACTATATTTTAGAAGTAGGGTCAAGCACAAGGGGAAAGCGGTGTCTTTTTAAACTTCTAAAATATACTGGATTGTATAATAGGATTTAGTGCACTTAGGTGCTAGTACCATAGATGGCAGCAATGCAACTTATTGGATGCCGGCTGCCGTAAAACCCCAAAGAAGAAGAAAAAGAAAAAGAAGAAGAAAGAGTCAGTGAATTCATGAAGCGTGACAATCAGGATCATACACAGAACATGGTTCCAAGATCACACAGGTAAATCTATCTCAAACAGGGACTTAGACTATAGGTCATTCATAAAAACAGGTAAAAAAAAAAACTTTCTCCACAAGAAAGAGGTCTACAAAATTTCAAAAAACAAAGAGCAGGTAAGCAATTCCAAAACACAGTTTATATCATAAACACAGAGAAGATAGTCCATAAACGGTTTACACAAACAAGTATTTTCCAACAAACAATAGCAAAAAGATGAGTACAAGTAACAAACAACAAAGGAAAGACATTGGCTGTGTCTAAAAACGTACTCGGTTACTAACGTAACCTCGGTTCTCTCTAGAGAGGGAACGAGTACTGCGTAATATCTTACGCTATGGGGAAAACTCTTTTCCACGAGATATTGAAGCCAAAAATTATCCTTAATTTTTTATTAATGTAAAACGCTTTGCAGCAGCAAGCAGACATAGGCGAGACAGCTCGCGCGCCTATTGGCTGCCCTGCGGCAATAGCAGCAGCCTATCGAGAGAGGCTCTGCGTGACGTCACGACGAATGGGGGCCTTTCGCGCCCATATCGTCACGTCCCGCCAGAAAGGGCGTGGTCTCGCCCCATATCTAGGCTCGATAGCTGCTCTTACGTTGGTTTTCATCGCCGAAGCGAACCAGAGCGTATTCCAAGCACGGCAAGATACGCAGTACTCGTTCCCTCTCTAGAGAGAACCGAGGTTACGTTAGTAACCGAGTACGTTCTCTTACGAGAGTATCTCTCGTACTGCGTAATATCTTACGCTATGGGGAACACAATGCAACACGCCGTGCTGGTAGGGATCCAACACCAAAGTCCCAGGGGCCGAAGCCCGGGGCGCATATAGTGCATAATCATCATAAACTCACAGAGAGTGAGGGAAGAGAGGCTAGAAGCATCATTCCCTGTAAATAGCATCCGAAGGAGCTGATCATGTGACAAATAGACCATACCGTCAGGGTGAACATTCAGCCTGAACTGGGTGGCCACAAGTGTGTCGACATTTTAATGAGCTGCTGTACCGGTCAGTGAGCAATACGCAGGTCAAACTCAGTATCTGAGCCGCACAGCGGGCAGATAGCACTGAACTTTATACCGCCAAAAGCTTAGCTTGCAAGGCGGGAACCTCCAGGTTATAGTATTTTATAAATGTAGACGGCGAGGCCCAGCCCGCGGCCATACAATATCTTGCAGGGTAACCCCGCTAGACCATGCCCACGAGGAGGCCATGCCTCTTGTGGAGTGCGCTCCAACACCCAAAGGGCACTGTAGGCCCTTAGAAGTGTAAGCCAGCGCTATGGCACCAACTATCCATCTGGATAGGCTCTGTTTCGAAGCGGCAAGTCCCTTAGCACGGCCGCCAAACGAAACGAAAAGCTGCTCAGTCTGTCTGAAACCAGACGAGCGGGACACATAAACCCTTAGTGCCCTAACAGGGCAAAGGAGACTCGCGTCCTTCTCCTCATTGAGAACCGGACGGGCAGACAGGGAAATCACCTGGGCCCTGAACGGTGTGTTGAGGGATTTTGGCACGTAGCCGTGCTTCGGTTTGAGTATGACCTTAGAGTCATTAGGTCCAAACTCCATGCATGACGCGCTCACTGAGAGCGCTTGCAAGTCCCCTACGCGCTTCACTGAAGCGAGAGCCATAAGAAACGCTGTCTTGAAGACAAGTGTTTCATGTCTGACGACTGGATTGGCTCGAATGGGGCACCTTTCATGGCCTCCAAGACCGTGGAAAGGTCCCATGTCGGGACTGAAGGGGGCCTGGGAGGGTTTAGCCTCCGAGCTCCTCTAAGGAAACGCACGACTAAGTCGTTCTTTCCTAGTGACTGGCCAGACACCGGTTTTACAAACGTTGCTATGGCCGCCACGTATACTTTGAGCGTGGAAGGGGTCCTGCCCTTATCCAGTAGCTCCTGAAGGAAGGAAAGCACTTCCGTAACCCCGCAGTCTACAGGTGAAAAGCTCTGCGCTTGACACCAAGCAGAGAACACAGACCACTTCGAGGTGTAGAGCCGTCTGGTAGACGGGGCTCTAGCCTGCGCGATCGTGTTTAACACTCCCTCTGGGAGGTCAGTGGGTACCCGTTGATGGCCCCTGCGTGCAGGGACCACAAATCCGGGCGAGGATGCCAAATCGAGCCTCCCGCCTGAGAGAGGAGGTCTCTCCTCAACGGTAAAGGCCATGGGGCAGCGCTGGTCAGCTGCATCAGGACAGGGAACCACGACTGGTTTGTCCAGAGCGGAGCTATGAGTAGCACTGGGCATCCCTCCCTCCTGATTCGCTCCAACACCTGAGGCAGGAGTGAGACAGGGGGAAAAGCATATAGGGGGCGGCGGGGCCAAACATGGGCCAGCGCCTCCCGGCATTTCGAGAAGAATCTCGGGCAGTGAGCGTTTTCTTGGGACGCGAACAGGTCCACCTGCGCTTTGCCAAACGTTTCCCACAGCAGCTGGATCGTCTGCGGGTGCAGAGACCATTCTCCTGCTGGGACGTTGTTTCTGGACAGCCTGTCTGGCCCCACATTTAGGTGACCAGGCACATGCGCCGCTCTCAGCGAGAGCAGGTTGTGCTGAGCCCATACCAGGAGGCGTTCCGTCAGCCTGTAAAGGTTTCGGGACCTGACGCCGCCCTGGTGATTTATGTACGCCACCACTGACATGTTGTCCGACCGGACCAATACGTGGTGGCCTTTTATCTGGGGACAGAAGCGCCGTAGCGCTTTGTCGACTGCTATTAATTCCAAGCAGTTTATGTGAAGGAGCTTCTCCCGTACTGACCATAGGCCAGCTAGCGGTCTGCCTTCGAGCAGCGCTCCCTGCCCCGAAGTGGAGGCGTCCGTAGACACCACCTTCACACTCGAGGGGATCCCCAGACTCACACCTGACTGATACCAGTCGGTTGCTTTCCATGGTTTCAGAGCCGAAATGCACTGAAGGTCGACCCTGAGGCGAAATAGACCTGCGGTCCACGCCCTGGGGGGAACTCGTGCTTTTAGCCATAGCTGCAGTGGGCGCATGCGGAGCAGGCCCAACTGGAGTACGGAGGCTGCTGAGGCCATCAGACCCAGGATTTTCTGAAACCTTCTGAGCGGGACTATAGAGCCGTGGCGGAAGGATCTCGCGACGTGCTGAATATTCAATCCGCGCTCCGGTGACAGGCGTGCTGTCATGGATAGCGAGTCCAACACTGTTCCCAGAAAGGAAATTCTCCGACTGGGGAGCAGTGAGCTTTTCGCCCAACTGACTGTAAGGCCCAGCTCCTCGAGGTGCTCGAGTAATGCGGCCCTGTGTTTTATGAGCTCCGTTCGTGAACGAGCTAGAATCAGCCAATCGTCCAAGTAGTTCAAAAACTCGCATGCCCCGAAGTCTCAGGGGGGGCGAGGGCCGCGTCCATGCACTTCGTGAACGTACGGGGTGCTAGGGACAGGCTGAACGGCAGGACTGTGTATTGATATGCCTGGCCCTCGAAGGCGAATCTCAAGAATCGCCTGTGATGGGACGCTATTTGTATTTGAAAATAGGCGTCTTTCAGATCTATTGACATGAACCAGTCTCCTTGGCGCACTTGCGCGAGGATTTTCCTGGTCGTAAGCATTCTGAACTGGCGCTTCACAAGCGTTCTGTTCAGCAGTCGCAGATCTAGAATGGGTCTGAGCCCACCATCTTTTTTCGGTACCAGAAAATATCTGCTGTATAAGCCCCCTTCGCCCTGAGATAGAGGTTCTATAGCCCCTTCTCTCAGTAGTTTCGCTATCTCGGCTCGAAGTAGATGAAACACTTCGCTTTACACCGTAGTTTCGACTCGCGCCGTATAACGGCGGGGGCGTCGAGCGAACTGTAGCGAACGGCCTCTCGTTATAGTGTTCAACACCCATTCTGATACCCCGGGAAGCCTTGACCACGCATCTGCGTGAATAGCTAGGGGTAGAATGAAATCTGGGCTCTGGCCGCGGCAGGACGGTGGCTCGAGAGCCCCTGTGTACTGGGAACACAACACCGTGTTTACAGCGTTCGAGGCGGGGGGCGCGCTGATCACAGCGGGCAGCCTGGCCGCGCTCAGCTTCTCTATGGCGGGACGCGCAGAGAAAGCGAGCGGGGCGAATCCCGTGGGATTCGGCGCGTGTGAGGGAATGTGGGCACATTTACTACATGCGGGCACATTTACTACACTGAGAATACTGTCAGCTCGCGCCGACTAAATCACTGCTGTGTTTACAGCGTGCGAGGCGCGCGCTGATCACAGCTGGCAGCCTGGCCGCGCTCAGCTTCTCTGTGACGGGTTGTGCAGAGAAAACGAGCGGGGGCGAATCCCGTGAGATTCGGAGTGTCTGTGAGAAATGCGGGCGCGAGACAGCGGGCACATTTTCAGCACGGAGAACACTCGGCTCGCGCCGACTGAATCAACGCTGTGTTCACAGCGTGCGAGGTGCGCGCTAATCACAGCGGGCAGCCTGGCCGCGCTCAGCTTCTCTGTGACGGGTTGTGCATAGAAAGCGAGCGGGGGTGAATCCCGTGGGATTCGGCGTGTCAGTGAGGAAATGCGGGACAGCGGGCACATTTACTGCACTGAGAACACTGTCGGCTCGCGCCGACTAAATGTGTGTTAGTTTCGTTTTTACAGAAACCAAGGGACACGCATCATGTAGTGTAAGCGGGCATTGTATGGGCGCGTTCACTACATTTTCTGCACAACCAACATGAGTTGGTTTTATTTGTGCTAGCCCTGCACCATGGCGGGCTGTGTCTGGGTGTGGGAATGGGCACTGGGACGTGGGCATTCTTACAACACTCGTAACACCATCGGCCGTGGCCGGGACACCAGAAAATGCACTCTTTATTGGATTTATCTGGGTAGCCATAGAAACGGCTTTTGTGCGCAGGCAAGCGGGCTGAGACACCGGCTGCTTCACTGTGAAATACACTGGGACAGTCACAACGCATGGAACTGAACGAGCGAGAAGTTTTGGTGGAAATCCGGCCGCAGCGGGATCTGAACACCGTCACTTTCCTAGAGAGACTAGGAAGGCCTTGAGACCTCGGGCTTTACCTCAATCCTCGGCCGGGGCCCGCGCTGAGGGGGGCGGCGTCCAGCAGAGCGAGAGCGCGGTGTTTGATCTCGGGCCTGGCGGCGCTGCTAGTTAGCCGAAACGACGGCCTTTGTGCGCAGGCAAGCGGGCTGTGGAACCAGCTTGCTCACTGCGAAATACACTGGAACAGTCACATTGCTTGGAACTGAACGAGCGAGAAGTTTTGGTGGAAATCCGGCCGCAGCGGGAACTGAACACCGTCGCTTTCCTAGAGAGACTAGGAAGGCCTTGAGACCTCGGGCTTTATCTCAATCCTCGGCCGGGGCCCGCGCTGAGGGGGGCGGCGTCCAGCAGAGCGAGAACGTCGAGGAACACGGAGTGCTCAGCTTCCGTCATCTCGGATAGTTAGCCACAAATGTTTCTCACCATTCAGGGGGGAAAGGTGCGGGTCTCGACTGTGACGGAGCTTCGTCTTTCCCGAGAAAGCGTCCGTCCAGCCTATTGCGCGTTAGTTGCGCGAGCGCCTTTCAGTCGAGGCCGATGTAATCCACGGCTTGAGAGAGCGGACGCATCGGCTCAGTTTCAATGCCGTCTCCGGTAAGTTCGTCGAGCTCAAGTGCGGACGCGGCTGCAGACGGCGGCCACTGTCCGTCCGTGGGCGACTCGAGCGAAGCCGGCGAAGCTGGCGGGCGAACCGGCGAGCTTTGGCGGGCTGGAAATAGCTCGGGCGCGCGCTGGGCGCGGCGCTTCTTGCGGCGCGGCGTCACGGCAGGCTGGGATGCGGGCTCGGATAACGCAGCTAGGCGAGTCCGCAGAGTCACCATAGGCAAACCTTCACAATGATGGCATCCGCCGTCAGCGAGCGCGATGGCCGCGTGATCCTCACCCAGGCAGGACACGCAGATGACATGGCGGTCCTCATCGCTGAGTGGGGCTCGGCAAGAACCACAGGAAGGCATCTTTAAAAAGACGCCGCTCTTTTAGAGGGGTGGGAAAAAAAGGCAGATAATGCAATCACACACACTCTAAGCAGAGGAAAGGATATGTACGCCGGAAAGCGCAGCAGGTACGGCGGCTGAAGGCGGCGAGGCCAGGGACTCCAGGCTCGATGGCACGTCCCGCTGAAGGCTACAGGTCGACGGCGCGGCTTCTCACTCTGGATTCAGCGATGCGGGAGGCTTCGCTGAAGAGATGAAAATCAACGTAAGAGCAGCTATCGAGCCTAGATATGGGGCGAGACCACGCCCTTTCTGGCGGGACGTGACGATATGGGCGCGAAAGGCCCCCATTCGTCGTGACGTCACGCAGAGCCTCTCTCGATAGGCTGCTGCTATTGCCGCAGGGCAGCCAATAGGCGCGCGAGCTGTCTCGCCTATGTCTGCTTGCTGCTGCAAAGCGTTTTACATTAATAAAAAATTAAGGATAATTTTTGGCTTCAATATCTTGTGGAAAAGAGTTTTCCCCATAGCGTAAGATATTACGCAGTACGAGAGATACTCTCGTAAGAGAACTTGTTGCCTCACTGCCCTATCAGGCAATGACTTTGCTCACAGCTTTGCGCATGAATGTGCCTTACGAAAAAAAATTTGGACATGCTGTGGCAGAGTTTGAGGCAGAGTGACGGTTTAATGATCTACAGCAAAATAGAGATATTTGGCGATAACTAATACATTTTTAATTAATACAATAGTAATATCTCACTTGACATGACATGACATGAAGTTGAAAACGTTTACACACAAACTGACCACCAACCGCAACTTTCAGACGTCATCTTTATTTTTTAGCTTAACTGTCACAGAATGGAATAGGCCTACAGGATTGTGGAATATCAAAAGCAGCAAGGACACATCTTTGCTGCCTTCAAAAATCGATCAGATGAAGGTATCTCAGGAGACGGGGAGCGAAGCTAACACTGGATTCGGACATGCTTTCATGCCTTGGAATGCATCCTTCCGAAGGCAGCATTTATAAGCTTTTGGACTGTGTGCAAGTGAACAGTTTAAGTCTAAATGAGAAGCAGCAGGTGTGTGAGAGCGGCTGACTGTAGAGTGTCTCATTTCGAAGGTTGCATTCTCAGGAGGTCATCAATATGTCATTGAGGCTGCTTCATTTCAGTAAACTGACCACTACATTCAAAAATCATAAGGGCATTCCAACAATTTATGCTTTACTAGGAATAACAGTCAATTTTATATAATGCTTACTTTTCTGAATCAAGACATCCTTGATGACGTATGTGGCCGACAAATGTGACCTCTGACTGAGCTGGCGGACAGAGTCCAGAGTGTGCATGTGACAGAAACAGCTTTTGTTCGACAGTGTATAACAGAAGTGTATGAAATCCATAGAAACTTTCCACTGCACAAAAGGTGCTAGGTTCTTCTCTTATAAGGTTATTTAGGATATTAAAAATGTTCTTCACACTGAGAAAAACATGAAATGTTCACTGGAAAGTAGACAGAATGCTTCTTAAATGGCATCACTGCTAACCCCCATTTTGAAACCTTTAGTTTTAAGAGTGCATTATAACTTTTCTTGGGTTTTTTGGTAAATCAAATAGATTAGTGTGGTGTGTGTGTGTGTGAGAGAGAGAGAGAGAGAGAGAGAGAGAGAGAGAGAGAGAGAGAGAGAGAGAGAGAGAGAGAAGAGAGAGAGAGAGAGAGAGAGAGAGAATGTATATAAAGGAGAAAAAGTCTAGATCTTTTACATAATAATTATGTAAGCTGCATATTTGAAATATCACCCAGATCTTATTTATTGACTATAGCCTACTCTTTTTTTTTTTGCCTTCACTTGGCACTTACTCTATCAGTCCATCTTTTCTATGCGTCTCCACGTATACCTGCAGAGTAAACAGGAAATGGGGAGCATATAAATGCACTACCTTGCCGTTGAAAAGGTCACAGTGGTGATGAGAGTTGATAGAGTTCCAATAGCAAGTACGAGAGGACTGAGCTAGCATAAAGCTAGCCGATTACTGATACATTACAGAGACAGAATAACAGTAGAAAAACACAGAGATTACAAGACAAAAGCCCTTATTTTCTCTTCCTCTTTCACAATAATAACACACAGGTCAAAGTAAAAATATTACCCACAGTGCTGTAGGATTGCAAGCCCACGTGATATTTGATGGTCTTAGCAATAATAATAGTAGCAGTAATTAACGACAGCCTTCTACTTTTATTTTAAGAGGTGGTGCAGTGGTAGCAACATGCTCAATACAAGTAATGCTGCTCCCATGAAGCTGTGGGTTTGAATTAAGCTCTCTCGTTTTAATTTGGTGGGAAGTGTGATGAATGGTTAACTTCTTGGTTGTTAACTGAAACGTTGTGTGTTGAAAGTCATTAGTAGGTGTTTTATAAGCCATCCCTAGGCCTAGAACGAATCTTCAGATGTTTGTATTGATTTTTGGGTAAAATATGATTTTAAACTGAAATTAGACCTCTACATTCTTACTTGTAGCTGAAAATATTTAATCCAGCCAAAATATGCAAGGACTTTAAAAAAAAAAAATGTATGGTATGCAGAGCAAATGTATGGAGCTTTCTGGTATCATTGACTATGATATTGTCTATGATATTATCATTGACTATGATCATATTGACTATGATCATTGACTCGGCAAAAACCCGAACATGATACCTGGGGTACCCCTTTTCTGACACGAATTTTTGGTCATGTAAACGCATTTCGGCATATCACCATAGTGATTTGTGTTCTGCGCATGTTTATTCACAAGGAATCTTGGTCTTTTGAGTAGAGGAACTTCTCAGCGCATAAAAAAAACTGCGTGCCGTATACCGGAAGTAAACATGGCGAGACGCAGCATAACATACTTTTGGAGCGAGGTCAGTACCAGCACTAAAGCGCAAACAAAGGCGATCGCTATCTGCCCCGAACTATTCATTATCACACTAATTCTCACACTAAACTGCATTTAAACGTGTGTTGAAAGTTATAATGTTATTCTACGTGTTAGTTCGTTTTCTATACGAAACTAACAGCTAGATCAAAATTAGAATAACGTACTGACCATATTCTAACATGTCATCATGTTGAGCTAACGTTAACATTGATTTGTTTTATGTACATTTGCTCACCTGTCTAATAAAGCTGTCAAGTCGTGACTCGTGAAGCTCTGTCGAGTCCAAGTTAGTCGTGGACGTGGAGCTCTCGGCATCTCAAAAACGCCACGCTGATATTGATCCTCATTTTAGTTCTCCTTGTTTGTCCCAAAGTCTGCTTGTCATGGTTTATGTTTGAACGAAACAAGAACTTTGTGCCGCTAAACGTCACGCATTACACAGTTGTCCATGTCTGTCGCCATGGTTACATCATGGCTATGGCATTTCGAGCGGAACGAGGATAGCGCGGATATTGCGTCATTGACAGGCGACATTTTTTTCCGGGAAGGCCACTTATTTAAAATTGGAATTTCTCTGAAATAAAAAATCTTTGGAGACTTTTGGGATATTGTAAGTACACAACTGCAGGAAATATATCACACTGTGCAAGTGATTTTTGGATATTTTATTACAAAATTCTTACATATTGGACCTTTAAATCGGGATATTGCCAATTGATTACAAATTCCATGTATACAGGAGTAACTCTCTCTGCTCATGCATGTCAAGTGTTCCTTTTGCACCAGATATCAACACCACCAACACCAATATGTATTAATTCAAGGACGCATTGAATTAATCGAAAGATTTCCATCATTCATTGATCTTTCTTTTAAATATCGCAAAAATATTAAGTAGCAAAAAGTGTTTTTAACATTGATAATAATAAGAATATTAATAATTCAGCACCAATAATAAGTGAGCACCAAATCTCTAAAGGATCATGACACTGAAGACTGGAGTAATGGCTGCCATCAATAAAAACAATTCTAAATATATATTTAAATAAAAATAAAAAATAAAAATAAAACATTTTAAATTGTAATAATATTTCACAATATTACTGTTTTTACTATATTTTTGATCAAATAAATGTAACCTTGGTAAGCATAAGAGACTTTTTTCAACAACACGATTTCAAAATCCTAACTATTCCAACTTTTGACAGGTAGTGCATAGAGTATATAAATGATTTTAAATATATAGATGTTTTATAGGATTATATTGAACCTATTTTGCATCCCTGGCTGGAAATCATGTTGTATGACTACCATTTAATATATCATTCTGTGTTTGTGAGATATTTCACAATTAATCACCAACTATCATAAGTTTTAGTAAGAAGAACAATCAAAAACCAAAGACTGGATAAAAACATGAAATAGGCTAAATATGGAAAATGCGAGTTATAGGGAGGATAGAGGATAACGTTGTACGGAGAGAGGGCTGCAATGAGAGATACGCACAGCATATCGAAAACGAGATGCGGTAGATTGAAGAGGTGGAAAGAGTATTTTGAGAGATACTTACTGAGGCAGAGGAAGAAATGGGAGAGAAAGAGAGAGTACAGCTGGAAAGCAATCTGACATTTCTCTTAAAAGTAGCGTATCTCTCTATAAAGTGATTGGCTATGCAGAGGTGAAATGTTCTGTTCTTTTGCTGAATAAAATCACTCCGCCAATTTCCAACCTGGCAGCTTCCGCAGATTCCTTTAACCTCCCTCTCTGTTTTTCTCTCTCTCTATCCCATCGCTCCCCTCTCCTTGTTCTTGTGAAAATTGCTAGCAACATGACAGAAATACGGGTTTTCTTTCCAGAGGGCCCTGGGGTTGAGTTGCATAGAAACTGAAAAGGAAGAGCTTTACAGGAGTAAATGTTTTAATTTGTTCAAAAAAACTATCATTACCATGTGACATGGACGAGGCTTTTCTATCTGCATGTTTGAGGCTTACGAGTGTGTGTTGTTCTCGTAAAAGATCCCTTCAGTTTATAGCTATTGATATTCAATGTTGTAAAGTCATGCTCAAGCCATCGTGTGTGTTTGTGTACTTTGAAACATGGGTAAAATTGAACTCCGCCGACTACCTTTCTCACTGTGAAAATGAAAGCTTTAGCATAAGTTCTGCCAGGAAGACTCAATCGTTACACATCTAACTACCTTCTACCTTCACATCTAACTAATCATGTTCTAATACTTTAGTATAAAAGATCGGTACTTACGCATGTCTGAGTTCCATCCTCCCCACCACCAGGATGGTCCCTTCTCTCCTCCCTCCCCACCACCACCAGGATGTGTATTGTGGTTATTTATAACAATGAATGCACAATGTTAGTGGCTAATGTTACCCAAACACATTGTATATCCACTACACATAACAAGCAAAAACACATCATATGATCATAGCCTCACATCTTAAACACATTATACACAATACCGAGTATGCATGATATTGGTGTCGGTAAACAAGATGTGTTATGTGTGTGTGTGTGGTGTGTGTGTGTTGTGTGTGTGTGTGTGTGTGTGTGGTGTGTGTGTGTGTGTGTGTGTGTGTGTGTGTGTGTGTGTGTGTGTGTGTGTGTTGTGTGGTGTGTGTGTGTGTGTGTGTGTGTGTGTGGTGTGTGTGGTGTGTGTGTGTGTGTGTGTGTGTGTGTGTGTGTGTGTGTGTGTGGGGTGTGTGTGTGTGTGTGTGTGTGTGTGTGTGTGTGTGTGTGTGTGTGTGTGTTTGTGTGTTTATGTGTGGACATGTTTTTCTATCCTGGTGGGGACTTAAACCCGAATGCACACAGACTCATGGGGACTCGAGTCACTGTGGGGACCTAAATAGAGGTCCCCATGGGCACAAAAGCTTATAAATCATACAGAATGAGTTTTTTAAAAAATGTAAAAATGCAGAAATGTTTCTGTGATGGGTAGGTTTAGGGGTAGGGTTAGTGTAAGGGGACATAATGTACAGTTTGTACAGTATAAAAACCATTATGTCTATGGAGAGTCCTCATAAAGATAGCGCACCAGACTATGTGTGTGTGTGTGTGTGTGTGTGTGTGTGTGTGTGTGTGTGTGTGTGTGTGTGTGTGTGTGTGTGTGTGTGTGTGTGTGTGTGTGTGTGTGTGTGTGTGTGTGTGTGTGTGTGTGTGTGTGTGTGTGTGTGTGTGTGTGGTGTGTGTGTGTGTGTGTGTGTGTGTTTGATATAGTGTACACAGTGTGTGTGTGTGTGTGTGTGTTTGATATAGTGTACACAGTCCATTTATGATCATGGGGTTGCACCGTGACAGAGTGTCTAAGGAATCTCCAATGGGGCATTTGATAGAAATGCACAAGGTTAATTTAAGGAGTGGAAAAAGCAGAATCAACAAGGAATACAGACAATAAGCTTTCTGGCAGCACAACTTGACCCAGTGAAATTCTCATTGGTCAGCAGAAGTCCACTGGAGTAAAAGTTAAGATGTTGTTTCTTTCTGAAATCAGTGGATTCACTGTGTTCTCTAACACAGTTTAAATTCGTGTTTATAAAGTGCTATATCACAATTGGTGAGGCTTTGATGGTATAACTGTCAAAACATTGAAAACTGAAATGGATATATTTAATATTATTGTATAATTTTCATAGGCAAATACAGTAAACTGAAAGGACTAAAAGAGAATGACACTTATTAATTGCATGGTGTGCATAGTGTGCTTAATTCAAATAATTGCAATAAAAAATGTTCAGTTTCTATTGAAAATACTTAATACGGACCTATTAAGCTCACCGAAATCTACATTGCGACATTTTTAGTGCACAAGATATTGGTTTTAGTACAAGAAGTTATTTATAAATAAAATATTAATCTCTAACACTATAATATTTCATTTGATGAAGAGGTACATCATTAAATATAAAAAGTCTGGCTGTGCTTAATGGGTACGTTTCGTACCCTTTAAGTACACCCCTGTGACCAATAAGCTCACAACATGTTTTATTAAAAATTTGTGTTTATTTTAAACAAACTTTTTAAAGAATAATTGAAAAATAATTGAAAAATGTTTTATTTTAAGGTACAGAGTCAATCACACACAAAAAACAGAACTCTACAATCAAACACAGATTCTAAAAGATCAGATCTGGTACTCCACTTGCGTCTAAAGCGCAACTTACGCAACTGGTGATGTCAGAAGTAGTGAAGTGTGTCATGGCGTATAGTGTAAATATCAGCAGTGCATCAAAATACTCGCACAAGTTGCGCTTTAGACTTAAGTTTAATTCGTATCCTAGTTTGGCCGTAGCTAGTTACTTTACTTCATAAAGTTTGAAATATAAATATTTTTCTTACACGAACTCATGGCTTTGCTTCAGAAGGCCTTTATTAACCCCCCAGAGCACTGTGGAGCATTTTTTATGATGGATAGATGCACTTTTATGATGGATAGATTCGTTTTATGATGGATAGATGCACTTTTATGATGGATGGATGCACTTTTTTGAGCTTCAAACTGATGTCTGTGATTGGCTACAATGATCAACGCTTCAAAAACATGTCTTCACCAAGCGTTTTTCTTATCAGTGTTTGAAAGCAGGCGTCTATCAGAGGATCCCTATCCACTGATAAACTGATCCGCTGATAGACGCCTGCTTTCAAACGCTCCCGTGTGTATGTGTAAGAGCTCTGAAGTTGGTAGTTCAGAATAAACTATAGTTCTGTCTAGATTTTGTCATCTCAAGGCTGTGAAAAAATAAATTATTAATTATCTTATAAAGATTAACTTAAAGTGACAAGCATCAGTTAATATTTAAAGTCTGTTTATGAGATATTTACATAGACGTTCAATGTGGATGAGCTTAAAGGGGGGGTGAAATACTCAGTTTCTCTCAATCTCGTGTTAATCTTGAGTACCTATAGAGTAGTATTGCATCCTTCATATCTCCAAAAAGTCTTTAGTTTTATTATATTTATAAAAGAAAAATAGTCTGTACCGAGTCTTTCCGGAAAAACCCGAGCGGGTGGAGGCGTGCCGTGTGGGCGGGAGCGCGCTAAGTTTTTGCGTGAGTTGTAAACAGACAGACTTGTGGTTTATGAGGACATGATTTAGTTTTACAATAAACAAACTGACACCTACAGTGGCCAGCTAAACAAATGTATTTAAACACACAAACACACACCATACATCGCATGCTCCATCGATACATTAACTGTACGTGATCATGTTGTTTACTTGCTGTGCTTAGCTTACACGCCGATAGTTAACAACACACAGACATTTGAAGCAGTTTTACTCACAGCCTGCGGTTCCGTGAACCTTTATCGTTGGGACTGCTCCATATTTAAGTATTAGGCGATCGTCGAACTGTGCCTTGTTTATAAAACTATTAGCAGCTACCGCCGAAATGAAGGGAACAAACAAGAACACAATTGCGCAACTCCGTTGCTGCTCTGGAAAAACAAAATCCATCCACAGGTCCCTTAACTCTGGGTTCTTTGGACATTTGTGCAGTGTTGTCTTGCCCTGGCAACCAAAAACACACTTTTTGGTGCCATTGTTTTGATTGCAACGCAGCAGAGCACAGCGCTCTGATGGACGCTCTCGTACGCCCTAGGCTACAGATGCGCGCGCACACTTCCGGGAGAAGTGCCTTAAGACCTGTATAAGGAAATTCCGACCACTCTGACGTCACGTAGTTACGTATTCGAAAAAAACTTTCCGAAACTTGTGACAAACCGGAAGGAGTATTTTGATTTTTGGATATTCAACAGAAATACTCCATCAAACTTACAACTTCATTTTTGAAACTTTGTCCATGTTTAGCATGGTAATCCAACTCTTTAACAGTGTAAAAAACTCACTATGCATGAAACAGCATTCCCCCCCCCCCCCCCTTTAAAGGGAGCACACTGAGCTTAATTGGAGCAGCAACAATTTTAATGAATAAATATTACGTGAAATTTAAAGGACAAGATTTTGCTAAATAAATAATTTAGGTCATGTATATACGTTTATACATATTTTATGAACAACTATTATTTACAATATCTGTGAAATTATACTTTTTCTAATTGATGTCACACTGAAGCTCTGTGATTTGCATAGTAGTGCACCCTTTAAGCTCACCTTACAATAATATGAAGTCTTATTAAAATTAAAGCACTGTAAAATCACAGACCATCAATAAACTATAAATGTATAATATTTTGGATTTAAATGTACAAGCCATTAATGCCTGTGAAGTAATATATTAGTGTAGCAAACAATCTTATACAGCTAGTAATGTAACTATATTCTGTAGCATTTGTACTGTTGCTAAACTATCTATCTGTAATTAATTCCCACATTCATGTCACAGGTTACATAATATGTAAAGGTCTAAACAATCACTTAATTTTGCAGTAAGTAGTTATACTAACCCAAAATAAAGGCTTAAACGTTTAAAAAAAGCACATTTAAGGGGCTCTTTGGTGAAAGTTTTCAGACAGCTTTCAAAATGGCCACCAGTGTGAACACAAACTAGATACCCATCTCAGTGTGCAATGGAATTAGGAGGTATGTAGTAACAAACACATCAATTGTTTAATACATCAAAGGATAAAACTATTTTTTTTTTTTTTTAGAATCTGAGCTGAAATATGGTAGCGTGCTTAATGGGTAGCTTAATATGTACATTATATTGTGTCAGACAAGTAAATCATTATAGACATAGACATCAGTATTGTTTGCTTTATTGTTTTAAAAAACACTATCTCTAGACTGTATGCTGTTACACTGCATTCTTTGAGCACAAGCAAGTGTCGTGTGAATGGCTCTGCACTCATTCTGTGCTGTTTGTTTTCTTTGAAAATGTAGTTGCAGCTGGTGATGTGCTTTGGTGATACAGGTCAAGGCTGTTCGCATAGTCTTGATCCAGTGTTCCAGGAACACCATTTTCTTGATCAGATTTTGGTTACACTTTATTTCGATAGTCACTTTAGACATTCTACTAACTATAAGTAACTTTTCATCTACATGTCAACTAACTGTCATTAGAGTATTAGGCTGTAGTAGACTGTCAGTAGACTGGTAGGTTATGGTTAGGTGTTAGGGTTCGGGTTAGGAGAATAAGTTGACTTGTAGTTGCTAAGTTACTTATAGTCAGTAGAATGTCTGTTGGAGGACCAACAACATTAAGTGTTAGCAGATATTAAGCAGACAGTCTACTTATACTCTAATGACAGTTAATTTACATGTAGCTGCAAAGTTACTTATAGTTAGTTGAATGTCTAAAGTGGACTATCGAAATAAAGTGTTACCCAGATTTTTTGTAATAATCTTTTCTAGTATATAGGTTTTACTCCAGGACTTCTGCTGACCAATGAGAATTTCACTGGGTCCAGTTGTGCTGTCAGAAAGCTTATTTATACAGATAAATGTATCCTTGTTTTCAAACTGATTCTACTTTTTTCCACCCCTTAAATTAACCTTGTACATTTCTATCCAATGCCCCATTGGAGATGACCTAATGTGTAGGCGCTCAATGTATTATAACAGTCAGCGGAGTTAAATTGTATAGTGTTAATTGTATTGTGTATACTAATTTTCTTGTATTTTTTTCTTGTTTTAAGCATAAATAAATTATAAATGGGGAATAATGTTGGCCCATATTGATAGGATAGCATCTTGCAGTTGATGGAGATTTGTGGGATGCACATCCAGGGCACGAAGCTCCCGTTCCACCACATCCCAAAGATGCTCTATTGGGTTGAGATCTGGTGACTGTGGGGGCCATTTTAGTTATTATTTATTTATGCTTAAAACAAGAAAAAAATACAAGAAAATTAGTTAACACTTTACAATAAAGTTCAATTTTAACATTTACTAATAGCTACATTATTCAAATCAAATGTTGTATCTGTCAATATTATTTGATTGAACTAACATGAACTTTTTTTTTTTAACCAAAACAAAGAGCTTATGCTGTGTTCATGCCATAACTACTGTAATTTAGAAGAAATGGAAATCTGTGACGGTCTACTCAGAGAGGTTAGTGACTCGAATTTATTCCTTTCAATGGTAACTCTATCAACACCAAAATTAGTCTGCAGCAGTCAGGTGGTACGTACAGGTCAGTGCTCTTAAAGTAGTTTATGTTCTTTATTATTGTAAAGTTGTGTGCTTTGAGACATAACGCCGTCTCTCGTGACGCTTTTGTTTGCTCCCTGCTGAACGTGTTCATGTGTTCTGGAGGAGGTGTGGCTTTGGAAACGCTCTGAAGGGACTGTGGAATCTTATGCTTTCCATGAAAATTGCCTACCCTATATAAAAAAGTAAACTTATTTCATTTCGGCTAGTTGCCAGAGCAACCTTTCTCATTTTCATTTATTTTAACTCAAACTTAATAACAATTAATGAAAACTATGAAAGAATAAAAATTAATAAAACTTTAAATAAAATGAAAATTGAAAATACAAAAATAAAAATAATTAAAGCTGCAAGCAGCATTGAAAGGGCCCTCGCACCCGTGCCATCGCCACCCGGTGGCTTTGGGAAGACAGAGCACGGTGGGCTATGTGCATTTAAGTAGATAAATATAGTGGGAGAATGTCAAAGTCAGTTACAAAAATGTCATTTATTATGGGGATAATAGCATGCTGTTAAACATGTCACTTCCTGTTGCCAGCAGGTGGCGCTATGACTGTAACTGAATATGAGCATGCACATGTGTTCAGGGCAGGACTCTTATCAAACGTGTGAAGTTTGGGGCAGATTGGACATTGCCTTCTTAAGTAACAACAACTTCCTGTTTCATTTCATTAGCATGCTTTAGCACTTAGCTAAGAATTGCTAGCATGTTTTAACATGTTTGTAACGTTTATAATTCAATGGCATATTTAATATGTTGCTAGTACTGCATCACAGTGTTAAACATGTCACTTCCTGTTGCCAGTAGATGGCGCTATTACTATAACTGAATATTGTCATGTAGATGTGTTCAGGGCAGGACTCTTATCAAATGTGTGAAGTTTGGGGCAGATTGGACATTGCCTTCTTAAGTAACAACAACTTCCTGTTTCATTTCATTAGCATGCTTTAGCACTTAGCTAAGAATTGCTAGCATGTTTTAACATGTTTATAACATGTTTATAACTCAATGGCATATTTACTATGTTGTCAGTACTGCATCACAATGTTAAACATGTCACTTCCTGTTGCCAGTAGGTGGCGCTATTACTATAGGTGAAAATTGTCATGTAGATGTGTTCAGGGCAGGACTCTTATCAAATGTGTGAAGTTTGGGGCAGATTGGACATTGCCTTCTTAAGTAACAACAACTTCCTGTTTCATTGCATTAGCATGCTTTAGCACTTAGCTAAGTGTTTGCTAGTATGTTTTAGCATGTTTCTAGTATGTTGCTAGCATGTTTAGCACTTGCTGGCACTTTTTTATATGTTATTAGTAGTCCACAACAGTGTTAAACATGTCACTTCCTGTTGCCAGCAGGTGGCGCTATGACTGTAACTGAATTTGAGGATGGATATGTGTTCGGGACAGGACTCTTATCAAACGTGTGAAGTTTGGGGCAGATTGGACATTGTTTGCCTGAGTTACAGCAACTTCCTGTTTCATGGCGAAACATCGAAATTTGTCAGGCCGCCGAGGACACGCCCTTCGACGAAAACTCAAGATCTTCGCAATTTAATGTCGCAAAGGCCTTAAGATTACACTCACCAAATTTAAAGATGATCAGATTAAAACTGTAGGAGGAGTTCGTTAAAGTACGAGGCCTGAAAATGGCAAAAACTGCACAAAAATCTGAGAGGAAGTTCAAAATGGCTGACTTCCTGTTGTGTTTAGGGCTACGCTCCAAGAGACTTTTTTGTAGGTATTGGGCCATTACATGTATGTACCGAATTTCGTACACGTACGAGAAACGTAACGCGAGGCGCACTCCGTTGAACCTTTATAGGTGGCGCTATCGAGCCATTTTGCCCCGCCCAATTTTGAAACGCATATCAGATGTAAATTTTCGCCAGTTCTGACGCGTGTGCAAATTTTCGTGAGTTTTCGTGCATGTTTAGGCCCTCAAAAATGCGATTCATTGCGGAGAAGAAGAATAATAATAATAATTAAAGCTGCAAGCAGCATTGAAAGGGCCCTCGCACCCGTGCCATCGCCACCCGGTGGCTTTAGGAAGACAGACCACGGTGGGCAATGTGCATTTAAGTAGATAAATATAGTGGGAGTATGTCAAAGTCAGTTACAAAAATGTCCTTTATTATGGGTATAATAGCATGCTGTTAAACATGTCACTTCCTGTTGCCAGCAGGTGACGCTATGACTGTAACTGAATATGAGCATGCACATGTGTTCAGGACAGAACTCTTATCAAACATGTGAAGTTTGGGGCAGATTGAACTTTGCCTTCTTAAGTAAAAACAACTTCCTGTTTCATAGCATTAGCATGCTTTAGCACTTAGCTAAGAATTGCTAGCATGTTTAACATGTTTATAACATGTTTATAACTCAATGGCATATTTACTATGTTGCCAGTACTGCATCACACTGTTAAACATGTCACTTCCTGTTGCCAGTAGGTGGCGCTATTACTATAACTGAATATTGTCATGTAGATGTGTTCAGGGCAGGACTCTTTTCAAATGTGTGAAGTTTGGGGCAGATTGGACATTGCCTTCTTAAGTAACAACAACTTCCTGTTTCATTTCATTAGCATGCTTTAGCACTTAGCTAAGAATTGCTAGCATGTTTTAACATGTTTATAACATGTTTTTTACTCAATGGCATATTTACTATGTTGCCAGTACTGCATCACACTGTTAAACATCTCACTTCCTGTTGCCAGTAGGTGGCGCTATTACTATAACTGAATATTGTCATGTAGATGTGTTCAGGGCAGGACTCTTATCAAATGTGTGAAGTTTGGGGCAGATTGGACATTGCCTTCTTAAGTAACAACAACTTCCTGTTTCATTTCATTAGCATGCTTTAGCACTTAGCTAAGAATTGCTAGCATGTTTAACATGTTTATAACATGTTTATAACTCAATGGCATATTTACTATGTTGCCAGTACTGCATCACACTGTTAAACATGTCACTTCCTGTTGCCAGTAGGTGGCGCTATTACTATAGCTGAAAATTGTAATGTAGATGTGTTCAGGGCAGGACTCTTATCAAATGTGTGAAGTTTGGGGCAGATTGGACATTGCCTTCTTAAGTAACAACAACTTCCTGTTTCATTTCATTAGCATGCTTTAGCACTTAGTTAAGAATTGCTAGCATGTTTTAACATGTTTATAACATGTTTATAACTCAATGGCATATTTACTATGTTGCCAGTACTGCATCACACTGTTAAACATGTCACTTCCTGTTGCCAGTAGGTGGCGCTATTACTATAGCTGAAAATTGTAATGT
The DNA here is from genome assembly GCA_036326025.1 of Chrosomus eos. Lineage (NCBI taxonomy): Eukaryota > Metazoa > Chordata > Actinopteri > Cypriniformes > Leuciscidae > Chrosomus > Chrosomus eos. The sequence continues at coordinate 42,128,774 of CM070819.1, forward strand.
AGATGTGCTCAGGGCAGGACTCTTATCAAATGTGTGAAGTTTGGGACAGATTGGACATTGTCTTAAGTAACAACAACTTCCTGTTTCATTTCATTAGCATGCTTTAGCACTTAGCTAAGAATTGCTAGCATGTTTTAACATGTTTATAAGATGTTTATAACTCAATGGCATATTTACTATGTTGCCAGTACTGCTTCACACTGTTAAACATGTCACTTCCTGTTGCCAGTAGGTGGCGCTATTACTATAGCTGAAAATTGTAATGTAGATGTGTTCAGGGCAGGACTCTTATCAAATGTGTGAAGTTTGGGGCAGTTTGGACATTGTCTTCTTAAGTAACAACAACTTCCTGTTTCATTTCATTAGCATGCTTTAGCACTTAGCTAAGAATTACTAGCATGTTTTAACATGATTATAACATGTTTATAATTCAATGGCATATTTAATATGTTGCTAGTACTGCATCACAGTGTTAAACATGTCACTTCCTGTTGCCAGTAGGTGGCGCTATTACTATAACTGAATATTCTCATGTAGATGTGTTCAGGGCAGGACTCTTATCAAATGTGTGAAGTTTCGGGGTTTCGGGGTTCGAAGTTACAGCAAATTACTATTTAATTGCAGTAATAGCATGCTTTAGCACTTAGCTAAGTGTTTGCTAGCATGTTTTAGCATGTTTCAAGTATGTTGATAGCATGTTTAGCACTTGCTGGCACTTTTTTATATGTTATTAGGAGTCCACAAAAGTGTTAAACATGTCACTTCCTGTTGCCAGCAGGTGGCGCTATGACTGTAACTGAATATGAGCATGGACATGTGTTCAGGACAGAACTCTTATCAAACGTGTGAAGTTTGGGACAGATTGGACATTCCATACCTGAGTTACAGCAAATTCCTATTGAATTGCAGTAATAGCATGCTTTAGCACTTAGCTAAGTGCTTGCTAGCATGTTTTAGCATGTTTCAAGTATGTTGTTAGCATGTTTAACACTTGCTGGCACTTTTTTATATGTTATCAGGAGTCCACAACAGTGTTAAACATGTCACTTCCTGTTGCCAGCAGGTGGCGCTATGACTGTAACTGAATATCAGCATGCACATGTGTTCAGGACAGAACTCTTATCAAACATGTGAAGTTTGGGGCAGATTGGACATTGTTTGCCTGAGTTACAGCAACTTCCTGTTTCATGGCGAAACATCAAAATTTGTCAGGCCGCCGAGGACACGCCCTTCGACGAAAACTCAAGATCTTCGCAATTTAACGTCGCAAAGGCCTTAAGATTACACTCACCAAATTTGAAGATGATTAGATTAAAACTGTAGGAGGAGTTCGTTAAAGTACGAGGCCTGAAAATGGCAAAAACTGCACAAAAATCTGAGAGGAAGTTCAAAATGGCTGACTTCCTGTTGTGTTTAGGGCTACGGTCCAAGAGACTTTTTTGTAGGTAATGGGCCATTACATGTATGTACCGAATTTCGTACACGTACGTGAAACGTAACGCGAGGCGCACTCCGTTGAACCTTTATAGGTGGCGCTATCGAGCCATTTTGGCCCGCCCAATTTTGAAACGCATATCAGATGTAAATTTTCGCCAGTTCTGACGCGTGTGCAAATTTTCGTGAGTTTTCGTGCATGTTTAGGCCCTCAAAAATGCGATTCATTGCGGAGAAGAAGAATAATAATAATAATTAAAGCTGCAAGCAGCATTGAAAGGGCCCTCGCACCCGTGCCATCGCCACCCGGTGGCTTTAGGAAGACAGACCACGGTGGGCAATGTGCATTTAAGTAGATAAATATAGTGGGAGTATGTCAAAGTCAGTTACAAAAATGTCCTTTATTATGGGTATAATAGCATGTTGTTAAACATGTCACTTCCTGTTGCCAGCAGGTGACGCTATGACTGTAACTGAATATGAGCATGCACATGTGTTCAGGACAGAACTCTTATCAAACATGTGAAGTTTGGGGCAGATTGAACTTTGTCTTCTTAAGTAAAAACAACTTCCTGTTTCATAGCATTAGCATGCTTTAGCACTTAGCTAAGAATTGCTAGCACGTTTAACATGTTTATAACATGTTTATAACTCAATGGCATATTTACTATGTTGCCAGTACTGCATCACACTGTTAAACATGTCACTTCCTGTTGCCAGTAGGTGGCGCTATTACTATAACTGAATATTGTCATGTAGATGTGTTCAGGGCAGGACTCTTTTCAAATGTGTGAAGTTTGGGGCAGATTGGACATTGCCTTCTTAAGTAACAACAACTTCCTGTTTCATTTCATTAGCATGCTTTAGCACTTAGCTAAGAATTGCTAGCATGTTTTAACATGTTTATAACATGTTTTTTACTCAATGGCATATTTACTATGTTGCCAGTACTGCATCACACTGTTAAACATGTCACTTCCTGTTGCCAGTAGGTGGCGCTATTACTATAACTAAATATTGTCATGTAGATGTGTTCAGGGCAGGACTCTTATCAAATGTGTGAAGTTTGGGGCAGATTGGACATTGCCTTCTTAAGTAACAACAACTTCCTGTTTCATTTCATTAGCATGCTTTAGCACTTAGCTAAGAATTGCTAGCATGTTTAACATGTTTATAACATGTTTATAACTCAATGGCATATTTACTATGTTGCCAGTACTGCATCACACTGTTAAACATGTCACTTCCTGTTGCCAGTAGGTGGCGCTATTACTATAGCTGAAAATTGTAATGTAGATGTGTTCAGGGCAGGACTCTTATCAAATGTGTGAAGTTTGGGGCAGATTGGACATTGCCTTCTTAAGTAACAACAACTTCCTGTTTCATTTCATTAGCATGCTTTAACACTTAGCTAAGAATTGCTAGCATGTTTTAACATGTTTATAACATGTTTATAACTCAATGGCATATTTACTATGTTGCCAGTACTGCATCACACTGTTAAACATGTCACTTCCTGTTGCCAGTAGGTGGCGCTATTACTATAGCTGAAAATTGTAATGTAGATGTGCTCAGGGCAGGACTCTTATCAAATGTGTGAAGTTTGGGGCAGATTGGACATTGTCTTCTTAAGTAACAACAACTTCCTGTTTCATTTCATTAGCATGCTTTAGCACTTAGCTAAGAATTGCTAGCATGTTTTAACATGTTTATAACATGTTTATAACTCAATGGCATATTTACTATGTTGCCAGTACTGCATCACACTGTTAAACATGTCACTTCCTGTTGCCAGTAGGTGGCGCTATTACTATAGCTGAAAATTGTAATGTAGATGTGTTCAGGGCAGGACTCTTATCAAATGTGTGAAGTTTGGGGCAGTTTGGACATTGTCTTCTTAAGTAACAACAACTTCCTGTTTCATTTCATTAGCATGCTTTAGCACTTAGCTAAGAATTACTAGCATGTTTTAACATGTTTATAATTCAATGGCATATTTAATATGTTGCTAGTACTGCATCACAGTGTTAAACATGTCACTTCCTGTTGCCAGTAGGTGGCGCTATTACTATAACTGAATATTCTCATGTAGATGTGTTCAGGGCAGGACTCTTATCAAATGTGTGAAGTTTCGGGGTTTCGGGGTTCGAAGTTACAGCAAATTACTATTTAATTGCAGTAATAGCATGCTTTAGCACTTAGCTAAGTGTTTGCTAGCATGTTTTAGCATGTTTCAAGTATGTTGATAGCATGTTTAGCACTTGCTGGCACTTTTTTATATGTTATTAGGAGTCCACAAAAGTGTTAAACATGTCACTTCCTGTTGCCAGCAGGTGGCGCTATGACTGTAACTGAATATGAGCATGGACATGTGTTCAGGACAGAACTCTTATCAAACGTGTGAAGTTTGGGGCAGATTGGACATTCCATACCTGATTTACAGCAAATTCCTATTGAATTGCAGTAATAGCATGCTTTAGCACTTAGCTAAGTGCTTGCTAGCATGTTTTAGCATGTTTCAAGTATGTTGTTAGCATGTTTAACACTTGCTGGCACTTTTTTATATGTTATCAGGAGTCCACAACAGTGTTAAACATGTCACTTCCTGTTGCCAGCAGGTGGCGCTATGACTGTAACTGAATATCAGCATGCACATGTGTTCAGGACAGAACTCTTATCAAACGTGTGAAGTTTGGGGCAGATTGGACATTGTTTGCCTAAGTTACAGCAACTTCCTGTTTCATGGCGAAACATCAAAATTTGTCAGGCCGCCGAGGACACGCCCTTCGACGAAAACTCAAGATCTTCGCAATTTAACGTCGCAAAGGCCTTAAGATTACACTCACCAAATTTGAAGATGATCAGATTAAAACTGTAGGAGGAGTTCGTTAAAGTACGAGGCCTGAAAATGGCAAAAACTGCACAAAAATCTGAGAGGAAGTTCAAAATGGCTGACTTCCTGTTGTGTTTAGGGCTACGGTCCAAGAGACTTTTTTGTAGGTAATGGGCCATTACATGTATGTACCGAATTTCGTACACGTACGTGAAACGTAACGCGAGGCGCACTCCGTTGAACCTTTATAGGTGGCGCTATCGAGCCATTTTGGCCCGCCCAATTTTGAAACGCATATCAGATGTAAATTTTCGCCAGTTCTGACGCGTGGTGCAAATTTTCGTGAGTTTTCGTGCATGTTTAGGCCCTCAAAAATGCGATTCATTGCGGAGAAGAATAATAATAATAATAATAAACAGAGCAATTCCAAGAGGGTCCTCACACCATCGGTGCTCGGGCCCTAATAAACAGAGCAATTCCAAGAGGGTCCTCACACCATCGGTGCTCGGGCCCTAATAAACAGAGCAATTCCAAGAGGGTCCTCACACCATCGGTGCTCGGGCCCTAAAAATGAATTCAGAATATTTGTTTAAAAATATAGTATCTCAATTATACTAAAATAGCACTGTTCTATACTAGAAAACAAGACAAAAATACTGATTAAGAAAATATAGTCCAATTTTTATCTTCATCTTTTTTTTCTTTTTTTGCAGTAAGACTATTCTGTTGGAGTGCCAGCAGTTATCTCTATCAATTTTGGTTCATTAGAACTTGTAGTTGAGATGAACATGGTCTCTTTGTGGCTTTGAAGCACAGAATTTAGGATGTCTAAATGGAAAGGCTTTTATCTCAGCTTCCCATGTGTGCACACGACGGATCGGTGCATTATCCACTTTCTGTTCCGCTGTTATCTGCCATTATATCTAATCATTATCATTATCATCATGCTTTGCGTACCTGCCTTGTTCCTGTTCTCCTGACGTTGGAACTATTTTTGTCATGTCAGTTTTTAAAACATTACATTTGCCATGCAAAAAAAAGCCTACAGTATATAACCAGACATCTGAATATAGGCTATATGCTGTTTGAGTGCGTACCGCTTTTGTCTAAGATTCCCTCAGAAATCTTCAATCCACAAAAGTTGTCTTTGCCCGTAAATTGAACTGTAAATCACAGGGCCCATTACACAATGTTCTTGTCCATTATCTGCTATACTGGCCTGCAGTGTGCCGTACGTGGTCTGGGTTTTCTTTTTGGTAACCCAGCAACCTTCATGGTGCATATGGTCTGATCAGACGGCTTACCTCCGCTGTGGTCTGTATCAAAGGTCCATCTCAGGACAACAGGCTTTACAGAATCAGGATCAGCCATGCTGACCTCACTGAGAAGGACGATGAGTAATCTCTACAACATGGACAGAGCCTTCAGTACATACGCTCAGACAACACTGTCCAGATATGATACATTCAAATCAAATGCATAAATAAAGATGGTACAGGACCTTGTGACTGCACATGAATAGAATTCTATATTAATGTGTGCATATGCCAATTCTATATATAAATAATAATAAATGAATTAGATATGATTTACACATTTATAAAATAAAGTGTAAAGTGTAAAGAAAAAGATATTGAAAGAAGTCTTATGCACACCAAATCTGCTTTTATTTTATCAAAATACAGTACAGAGCACGGTAAAATACAGTATTCTATACAATATTGTGAAATATCTTTACAATTTCAACCAACTGTTTTCTATTTTAATATATTTTAAAATGTAATTTATTCCTGTGATACTAAACTGAATATTCTGGATTATATTTCAGGATTTCAGAATAGCTTTTATTTTATATATAATTTATATAAAATCTTTACTGTCACTTATTTTGATCAATTTAATGAAGAATAAAAGTATTAAAAAATGTGTACGTAATGACTCAACAACAAAAAAAAGTATGGTAATTAGTATGCAAATTACAGACCAGACCCATTTGTATGATTGATCTATTTGACTTCTATTCCCTTTATGTTGCATTGTGATATATTTATGACAAAAAAAGTTCATAGGCTTGTTTTATTCTATAACTCTTACAGGCACTTTTTAGCACGGGTGTTGAGATATGAGGGCCCTTTTCCTTTGCTTTTTGTAATCTTAACATATTTCCGTCGCCCGGTTGAAACAAAATTGTACTAATTATTCTTCCTAATGCAACTCCATAATCGTAAACGTCGCTGACCTTCTGCCAAGTTTTTCGACTTTGGCTCACAGTTGTTTCTATAAAGCATTCGGGGCTGTTATTAAGTTACCTGACAACCAATTTCACATTATTAATTTAAGAGAAGCAACACTGCCTGCCTCCAGCAGTTCCTACCGGCTTTCACTGGTTCCATAATTGCCCATGTTCTTTGCTTATATGTGGCTTCTAGTATTGACCCGAAGCCCCAGCGAATAGGCCACCTACACATCATGCTAAATCATATCTATCAATCTGAGAGCTATTACAGAACAGACTGCACAAGCAAGGCCAGTGCTCATGACGCAGCCAGTTTGCCTTAACCCTACTAAATAGAAGTCATCCCAGAGATTAATAGAGCTGGCATGAGACATTTTGTTTGCTTTCACCTAGAGAGAGGGTGAGACTGGCGGATCAGGACCTACATGTTCTCCGAGTTTTACTGTTTCATTGTGAGTTGTGTGGAGAGAAGAATCCATCTCTCACCTCCTAGATCGAAGAGGATTTTTAATAAGCAATAACTAATGAGGCTGCTTGTATGAAGGTCATCGATTAATGAATTAATTAATCACCTAATCATCTGACCAAGATTCTGATGACCATCTAAATTAATCTGTAGTCAGATTGTAACGTAATTTGGTTCTCTCCAAATAGACTTTAATATTTATGACACATCACAGCAGCCTTTTGATACATTTAGCATGCTTTGTGGTAAATTCTGTCAGCTACATTTTTAGTTAATTAATGCTGAACATAAGAGTACTTGAATCATAATGGTGTGTGGAAATCAATTATAGGGCTCCAGATTTTTTGTTTCCCCTTCTGAATTTTTTATGAAATCACACACACATGATGTGCAGATGTCCACTAAAATAATTATAATTTAGCCACCTCTGGATGCTAATTACTTTTAAGGTCCTTGCACACTGAGTCCGAAATTTTCGTATTTGTGATTCGGTGATTCGGTGGCTCTGAACTGTCAAAACACCATTCATAATGCCTGCTACGGATGCGGAAAACACAGAAAATCGAACCCGATCCGAATTTTTTTATTACAGACGCTTATTGGCTTAATATCTCTTGAACGTTTAAACTGGCAAGATTTAAACCACGTGAAAATTATAAACTTTCTTGAGGAAGCAGGATGGCTCATCTTTCAGATAGGCGATTCTAGTATTAAGGGGCTGAGACAACAAACTAAAAGGGGCCTAGAACCGCCCCTAATCCAGTTTAAAATATTGACTACACACAGATTTTCAGTCACGCCGTTGTCTACGATTCTTTGCAGCCTTTAGCCACTGCCTACAATGCACTGGATCCTTTACTGTGAACCAAATGTAACTCGCTCCTGCTAAACATTTACACTTTAAATTCTTGCACTGGGGAATAATCAACACCACTATGACTACAAGTTTGCTTAGAAGTATTTCCTACTAAAGCAAGGCGGTATTTGACTCTGGTAAGCATATCGATAGCTGAATGGTGGGAGGGGCCTTGGATGGTAAACATGTCCAGTGCATTATGGGTGTTGAAGGTTTCCTACCTATTTGGCAAAAGGCAAGACAACATCCTTTTTTCTCTAGTCAAATAGCTAAGTAAAATACTCTAGTAAAAAAAAAAAAAAAACATAAAAAAAAATCACCTTTATAGACAGCCACATTTATTGGAATCACCCATTTTTAGGTTGTTTTAAATGACCTTGAATGTGAAATAATGTAGAATGTTTTTTGTTCAATATTTTGCACAGTTTAAGGCGTTAATGGTTTATTTATTTATTTATTTTTAATTTTGCTTAATTTTGATGTATTGGTTTATCTTTGTATGAGGTGTTCTTTACAAAAGCATGAGGCTTTAAACATTTGCTGTAATATTGTTTTGTGTCAATCTCTGGCTTAAATGTGTTGGTTAAAGCGTGTTATCACATCTGATAGTGAATAATAACCGATTGTCTGAGAGAGTAGTTATTGTTTGGATTTTGTCACTTTTTGTGGAAGCTGGTGCTATAATAGTGGCCAGAATGTTTATTGCATATATTCGCATCAATCTTTAAAAGGGATTACACAAAGAGGACAAATTTTAAAATACACAAAATGTTTGAATCTTCTGCCACTGTAAATGTTTTACTGCAAATGCTTTGTTTTGCACACAAGATGGTATTGTCTGTGATAATCGACAGGACTCCACAGATGCAATAGAGCTTAACCTGTGTTTAACCCCGGAACATTCCTGCGTGGTTGTTTGTTTTGGGTGGTATCTGTATTTTGATGTTGTTTAAGACTCATGACCCTGATATCCTTTTTCTGAGGGGCATGGGTCAGTATAAATGTTTTGAGGTGAAGATAAAGGGCTTAGGGTTTGGTTTACAGGGACATCGTGAGTGGAGATAGAGCATCTGGCCTATCAGGAGGATTCCTAGCCTTCTGGTGCGACGGTCAAATCAGTCCCCCTAACAAGGTTGACCTCAGGCGGCAAATTAAGTTCGATAAATCGGATCAGAGACCTGCCGTCACTTTGGGTACTTAGAATATTGTAACACGTAATGTGACTGTCACCAGCTGGATGTACTGTGGGGTTCAAAGTTCTGAGACCACATTTACAAAATGGGTTGTTTTCCTTGTCATTCTCAGGTTAAGGTTTAAAATGCATAGAACACCCATATATGATTCTATCTATCTGTCTGTCTATCTGTATATCTGTCTGTCTGTCTGTCTGTCTGCTAGTTGTCCTTCTTCTATTCCCACCAGTGGTCTCAGACATCTAGACCTCAATAAACACACGTACACAGTATTTAGAAAAGGTACAAAAGCACACTGAGAGAAAACAGGTTTATGGTATGGTGCAATCCCTTGTGAAAGGAAGTATATTTTTAAGTATTTATGTATTATATACTAATATCAATGTATTAGTAAACTTGTATGTGTACTATATAAATACTGCTTGGGACTAAATTGGCCGACGTTTTAGTACACGTTTAAGTATAAGTGTAACAGTATACTTTAAGTGCACAACTAGTTCACAACTACATTTCACTTTTGTACTGCTGTTTTGTACTACTGTTGTTGTTTTTTTCTGTAGGCCTATATGTGTGCAGGGATTGATTACCGACAGAGGATCCTGATTGGTGGATCTACTATTGAAGATGGTAAGCTCATTCTGGAGTTGTCCTTGTGGCGTGAAGACCTCCAGATTCCTCCCGTCGACAGATCCCAGAACCTTCTTTTGATTATGCTTCTTTGTGTAACTGCCTTATACTTGTGTTTGTATGATTTAATTAGATTATTTATGTTTTAGGAGTGTAGGGGTGTAGGGGTGTCCTGCCATTTATTTTGACTTTGTGATTTTTGTTTTTCTCCAATTAGGTAATTTATATATGTTGTAGTCTATTTTGTTTATTATTTTGACCTTGGGGCACCCTGAAGCCATGGCCCCTTAATTTAATTTATTTTAATTCCACCTTAATAAATTATATTTTTATGTGTTGTGTCTTTGGTGATCTGTCGGCTGGGGCTGGATTCCTGTTTAGCAACTGAAAATTTCACACATCAAGCCCTTCTCTATAGAACAGGTCATAAAATTAGTTTTATACTGCAAGTACTTGTAAGTTTTAAGTCAACTTATCATACATATCGTTTACTGTTTATATTCTTTTTGCACATAAAGTACTACTATGTTCCTATTTAGGTATTGATTTTTCTATACTTGAAATATACTTTTAACTGTACTAGAATTATTTCCCTTTTAAAAACATTTTATCCTAGCATGCATCCTTTTTTTTATCAACACTTGAATGTGAGTAAGTTTTATAAAAAAGCAACATTTCAAACAAAAAAAATGAGAAAATCATATTTTTGTCAAAGACTACATCTGGAACAGATTCAGAATGATGATCACAGATGGAGTAGATTGAGTCCATCAACACCCAGAAAGCTTCACAGTATTTTCCACTTCATGGGTTTGACATTTGATTCTGTAACATTTGGCCGTTTTAATTTATATACTGTTTAATATTTGATGATTGTGTTGTTTTACATTTGCGTAAGCACGTTTGAAAGATGCAATGATCAGTCTAGCACCAACACTGGAGAGCATTTCCTCGATGGTGAACCCCTTGTCTGCCATGACCTCATCTCCAGGTTTAAGCAGGTCCGGACTTCTTTGTGATCTCTTTGTCAGAGATTGAACCCCAGCTGCTCACTTGCATGGCTGACACCGCTGTCGATGTATGAATGAGAGAGTGAATGGGTGAATGTGAGGCAATATGTAAAGCGCTTTGATGGCCATTCGGTCTGTGAAAGCACTATATAAATGGAGTCCATTTACCATAGTGCTCTTGTAGCTGGAGAAGATCTCTGAGTGGAGTGTCAGAGATGTGGGACTCTCACGGTGGATTTCAGTGCAATCCATGATGACTTGCAGGTTTGGACTGAACAAACTGCAATTCTTTGGCATGGAGGAGCATATTTGTTGCCTGGGCATCCAAATGGGAACTGAACCCAACACAAAGAACAGGTAGTTAGCCCAGGTGATAATGGCCCTACTCACCATGGCCACGCTTACCCCGAAAATGTTAGCGATTACTTGTTTCCTCAATCCAGCAACTACCTGACAGGAATACATGAACAGTTCATCTATGAGCTGGATCTTCCGTGCAGGGCTAGGGCTTGGGGATGCTTCCTCTCCCATCCTCTGTGCCTTGGTCCAGTACACAATATTGCTAGCAGATGGACAAACAGACTCCCAGAACACCCTTCATGTGAGGGGAATGTTGTATAGTATCTGATTGTGTGATCAGAAACACAAAATCTGCTCATCATTGTGTGTTTCTCTAGTGACATTTTCTCCAGCCTAGCCTCCTGTTATGGGCCATGTCTCACTTCCGTATAATAGAGTCGGTCTTATAGCTGTCCTATAGATGAGTGTTTTTAACTTTGTTGGTATTTTCTTATCCCACAGAACTCATGTCAGCTCCCTTCATCTATTCCATGCTTCTCTTATTCTCTAGAGTTGTGACGTTCGCGAACGAATCGATTCTTTTGAACGGCTCATAAACATGAACGATGGGAGCCGAGTCGCGGCTGGTGGGGAGCCGTTCTTTCTGTCGTTCTTTTTTTCCTATGCGTGTTTCACATATATGCACACAAATTAGCTCCTCAGTAATAGGGGAAGGGGCGCACCCAGCGCAGGGGTGCTACTGCCTAATGGTGTGTTCACATCGAACGCGAATAGAGCAGCAAATACGCGTCTATCGCGTCTAGTTAGACGCTTGAACATTCGCTCAAGTTCAAATTTTTCAATTTGCGCGGAAGACATTCGCGGCAAACGCGCCGTCACATGGTTACTCCAGGTAAAAAAAAAAAAAAACACACACACGTGCGACTCGAGTGCCTCTCGGAACTGCTTTGTATTTATTTACATTGCATTTTGTGTTCATGTTCATGTTATTGTATCTACAGTATATATTTACAACTTTAAATATATATATATATTTTTCAAAATGTTATTGTGGTATTGTATGAATAACATAAGTCAACATAGCTTTACACATACACACACTTTGTAGCCTACTAAAGGTAAATCCAAAATAGTGATGTCACTTTCTAAAGCAGAGTGATGTTGTGCAACCCTATGGAATATAGTCCACACATGACAAATTAGGTAATAATCAATATTTCAGAATAATTCAAACTCAGATATTGGTGTGTGATATCTGAGTTTTAATTATTTGACTACAAATCTCACCTCATCATTCCTCCCAGTGATTATTTCCAGGATAAAGTGAGATGCCCCCAAGCTGGCTTCTTAAAACTGACTAAATATTTAAAAAGAGCCAAAAGAGCCGTTCTTTTGAACGGATCTTTGAAAGGAACGGATCGCCAAGATCCGGATCCCCTCAAAGAGCCATAAATCCCATCACTATTATTCTCAACTCTACCTCTTTCCCACAGCCTCCATCTTGGTGGAGGGTGGTTCCCAGGTATTTGAAGGCTATTTGTTGGGGAAGATTTGCATGCTTTGTGCTGTCATACTCTCTCAATCTTCCAGTAGGTGGCAGGTTTGGTTTTGCTTCAGCTTCTGCTTAGCTTCAATCCATCTACTTCTAGTTTTTCCCTCCATATCTCCAGTCTCCTCTCTAATTCCTCTCTATCCTAATCACTTATAACAATGTCATCCGCAAACAGCATTGCCCAGGGTGTCTCCTCTCGTATATCTTCTGTGATCACATCCATAATTATTATGAATAGTAGTGGGCTGAGTGCTGAACCTTGGTGTGGTCCAACCTCAATCTCCATCCCCTCTGTCTGTCCAACATTGGTAATTTCCTGCATCGTGCAGTCCTTTTACATATTTTGATGATATCAATGTATATCTCAGGGACCTGTCTTAACCTGATCAGTAACCTCACAATTATGTAGTCAATCACGAATTGATTTGGTCCGCTCTTGAATGTGTAGGTCTGCTCTTCTCCATGGGCGAAGAAGGTGTTCACCAATGCAAGGTCTGTTGTTCTCATAAAGTCCAATATTTTCTTTCCCTCCTCATTTCTCTGCCCTCTTGTCTTTCCTCCTTGCCATCTAACACACTCCTCTCTATCTGTGCCGACATGTCAGTTTAGGTCACCTGCCAGGATAATTTCTACTATATGTGAGATGTTGTGGATAGCCTGTGCCAATTGCAGAATCTCTGTTACTCTTCCTCCTCACATCCCTGTTGTGGTGCATTTGCTGTTACCAGCCTCATTGCCATTATTCTGTCTTATTTCCTAGTTGTTTCAATCACTTTATTCTGCCATTCCTCACTCAATCATATTCCACGCCGTTCCGTAGTCTTAGCCCTCCATTGTAGTACAAGTTGTACCCTTCTCCTAGATTACTCACTTTTCCTCCTGACTGATATTTCCGGATGCTGATATTCCTCCTCTGCATCATATCTGCTATCTCTCTGCTCTTTCCAGTGAGCGTCTCGATATTCAGGGTTGCCACTCTAAGTGTTGTCTGCCTCACTTGCTTACTTCTCACAGTGTCATGGCCATTTTACCGCTGTACGTCACTTAACATGGGTTACGCCCTAGCATGGTCTGGTTGTTGTCGAAAATCTGGCATGATTAACTATGTGGCATAGGCTTTTATGGGCCGGATGCTCTTCCTGACGCCCAACCCTCTGTCTTTACCCTGGCTTGGGACCAGCAGGAGACTGTGCTGGCTTTCACAGGCCCCAGGTGATTAAAGAGCCCCCAGACAGAGCCTCATCGAATGCACCTATAAAGAATATAGTTAGCAACTAATGATGCTGTTTTTATTTTTGAATTTCCCGTCACAGCACAGTCTACACTGTTTTGACCAAAATACACAAGCAAAAGTTAATATAAGTGCTTACCGGCAGGTGGGCGTGCTGCATAGTCATCTTCTTCATCATGACTAGATTCGTTGGGTGCCTCTTCTGAGACCACCGGATGCTCCTGAACACATTCATCCGCAACAAGTCGAACGGCAGATCACTCAAAACTTAAATACGGTGGTTTTTGTTTAGAATTGCTGCACCGAGGGACGCTACAGCAACACTTATTCTTGGACTCGGCCATTGTTGTTGTCACCAGAAGTAAGTTTAGCTGGCGTTGGTGAGCGCCGGAAACACAGAACTCGGACGTGTGAAAAAGGCTAATCTTCTATCACTTGTTTCTGCTTCTTCTTCACCTGTTCTTTGATCCAGAGATTCTGTACTAGAAGAAGCGTAATAGCGCCCCCTACCTTATAACAGTAAAAACACGGATAGTTGGAAATTTCCATCAAATGCGGGAAAAGAGTAAAGTAGATTTGAAGTAAATTCCTATGTACACTACCAGTGAACTAGCCTACACAAAAATTCAGAATTAGGAACATATCTGTTTTCATAAATCAATATTTTCAAACAATATAAGTTTATAAGACACAATCTAAAACTATGTAGAAAAAAGTATTTAATAGGCTACTCAATCAAAAGAGTAAAGACAACTACAAGCCAAGTGTACTTAGAATACTTAATTTTCAGTATATCGTAAAGGTGCCTTGTGTAATGTCCGCCAAAAAATAAATTCATACTCCACATTCCATACCAGATGGGGGCAGTATACCTCCAGAAAGTGAGTTGGTCTACTCTAGAGTAACAAACGAGAAACGGCATAGTCTATATGCTCCGCCCCTACCTTCACAACGACCCTAGAGCCATAGCTGAAGCCGAGCCAGCTCGCTTCGACTCGCTTTAAATGGTACGACCTCTGATGAGGTTCCAAGCGTACCGTACCGATACTAAAATGTGACGTGAAAACACTGCAGATCACTGATTGGTCAGACAGAATCGTCACTACCAGCATCATTGTATTTGCGAGACATCAAACCCGCTAGATTTAAATAGCCAGTAACAGCCACCGCTGTAGCACCTGTTACCACGCAATGGAAAAGCAAGCGAGCCGAACCGTGCCGCGCCGCGCCGAGCCGAACCGTACTGAGCCGTACCATGCAGTGGAAAAGCGCCAAGAGGACGTTTTGACTCCAGAGGAACGTTGGTTGATGTCAAGTGATTTTTAAATATGACATCTCCAAGCTAGGCTACTCCTCTTCACCTTTACCAGTGAATATGTTCTTATTCGTTTTGTTCATATTACATTTTTATTGTTAGTTTGAATTACATTCAGTTGACAGACAGCATTCGCTGATGTCGACAAAGCTAGCGCAATTCATAGCTAGCAACTCTCACGAATTCACCGTGAGACACACCCAATTGACACTTTTCACACGCTCTCACGCCACACATCAATTGACACGCACTGAAAAATCGCAAGGACACGGAGACCGACGGACTAGACAGAGCAGGTTAGTTATGATATAAAAAAATCTCAGCTCTCAGATTCTGACAAACAATAAATACCGTTTTGGCGCTTGTTAATGTTACACGACAGATCCCTAGCGCACGTGAACCGATCATCTCTAACGTTACTAGCTAATAGTAAAAAAACACGAACACTGTTGAAAGATACAGTAGGCTACAACTTACCAAAATGTACTCCTCATACATGATATCTCCGCTCTCTTCCCTGAACTGAAATGTAGCCTGTAGTTTCCACACGATTGACATCAGGTTCAAGTATGCCCACAAGCCGTGCGAGTTATTCCAACGCATTCTCATCCTTGGCTGGTGGTTATGTTGCCCGCATACCACCTCCCATGGTCGAAACTGCTATTATGACACCTGTCGGGCCGTGGCTAATAATTTAGCATGCTAATTCAGGTTGATATCTCTGCAGCACTATAACTTGTCATTTTTTTAATGACATCATCACCCTTATTTCTTCTCATTCTTTTGATGCATGTAGCTCATTTTTTGGATATTTTTACCTCAAGTCTTACACACCTTTAATCAAAGAGTACAAGGCAAATATACATAGACCTTTCTGTCAGAATGAGTCAAGTATACTTAAGTGCAATTTTAAGTACATTTCTGAGAAATACATAAAGTATATTTTCTGAGAAGTATACTACATAAAAAGTAGACTAAAAGTATACTTTCTAGTTTAAAATAATTAAACTAATGGAACACTTGAATAGACATCTTTTCCGTAAGGGATACACAAATAATTAACCCAAGAAAGTATGCAGAAACAAAAACGTAACACAAAAAAACATAACATAGGCCTAAATAAAAACTTGTTTATTGGCATAATAATGACAAAGGTGAAGGGTCTCTCTCTCTTGTTGTCCTGCTCCCAAATTATTTGTCCTTGTTACCTCTCTCTCTCTCTCTCTCTCTCTCTCTCTCTCTCTCTCTCTCTCTCTCTCTCTCTCTCTCTCTCTCTCTCTCTCTCTCTCTCTCTCTCTCTCTCTCTCTCTCTCTCTCTCTCTCTCTCTCTCTCTCTCTCTCTCTCTCTCTCTCACACCCTCTGGGAGGTTTAAATTGTTTGTCCTTGCTCTCTTTCTCTCTCGCTCTCTCTCAGTCATTGGCCTGGCTGTGTTTCTGTATCCTAATGAGACAGTCCTGTCCTAACCTGACACAGCAACTTACTTCTGGCTAACCACTAATGAGCAATATGAGGTGCTCCACTCGTTTATTTACACCCTCGTTCTCTCTCTCAGTCTCTCTCACCCTTTCGCTCTCTCTCTCTCTCTCTCCAGCATCACAGACCCTGCAGAGGTTTTGGTGTGAGGTCAGAGGGACGGGAAATAAACGGAGGCTGAATAAATGACAGGGTAAGTGGAAGTACCCCAGCAGTCATTACCCATGAGTCTTCACTGATACAGTCATCTCTGATTGGCCTACAGAGATCTCACTCACAAAATGGCTTCTAGCGTGTTGTGTTGTTTTTCGTTTGGCAAGCACGAGGCAATAACTCATGCATTTGCTTTGGCTTAGGGCAAAACTTCATTTGACATGTGGGAAAATTAATTTACTTAAAAAATCTACCTCAGGCTACAGTAAACGCACAAAGAGGGCTGTGTTTTGCTGATTGGTGTAGTCTAAATTATATTGTCATTATAAGATTGACTTGAAAGCATTCATCTGTAAATGTGTGTTAGTGTTAGCTTTCTGAAAACAATGCATGCAATAACAGACACTTGCCTTGATTCATTCAGGCTGAATCACTCACTCTGTGATAAGTCAATGGAACTGAAATTGGTCTGTCTGTTACAGCACCAGCTCTTGTTCTCTTTGAATGTATGTGTATTGAATCTGGGTGAAAATACAGTAAATGGCCAAAAGGATGTGGATACCCTCTTCTAATTAATAGGATTAGCTATTCCAGTCATTTCGGTGAGGTCAAATGTTAGCTTTCTACTTAGCTGTAACAGTTAATGGGGGGTCATTTTCTGCTCCAAAATGCTAATAAGTTGTGTGGGTTAAATCTTGATTTCTCACAACTTGTGTGCTTTTTTCTGGGCGAGACTGAGTACACATGCATTCCGTCCAGCCGTGCAGAGAAGACCAACAGCCAAATTCAAGAATTTCGTTAAAGGTCCCATATTGTACACCTTTCTGGAGTTTTATTTTAGGTGTTGATGTCCTTAAGAATATATTTTTGCGGTATAAGTACCAAAAACCATCTCAATATAACAGCTCCTTTCCCAGGAGCTCTGCTAAGAACAGGTCGATTTTGGCCCATCTAATTAATATTCATGAGCCTTTCTTCTGATTGGCCTGTTGTTTTCTGAGTGACGCACAGCCAGGCCAACCACAGGTAACTAAGGTCATGTGTGCTGTAGCCTGCTGTGGCTTGGTGATGTTCACAAGAAGCCTAAGGTAAATAAAACACCTGTAATGATGGACATTGCTGAGGGAAATGTTATCTGGCCTTATATGTTCGAGCCAGACTCAGACCCAGAATCAGCGACAACAGCAGTGGCGTAACTATCGGTAAGCAGGGTACGCGGTTGCTTACGGGCCCGGACCAATCAGGGGCCCGCCGCCCGCGTGACTGGAAGATATTGATTGACAGCCGGGCCCCCCTATCGCATATTACTACTTTTAGTTTGATCGCATTTTACTTTATCACGATTTTATTTTAAATAAATAATGACAACAACATATTTTTTTTTACTGATCATTAAATACATGTGTGAAACGAACAATCATGGATTTTGGTGTAATTTGTTTTGAGCTGGGACTGGGGAATCCCCGGGTCGGCTGTTTAACGTTACACCTGCGCGCCACTTCATGCGTTTTCTCAGATCGGATAGCTGCCTACTGATTTATCAAAACGATTCCATTTACAGCTGGTCACATAAATGTGTTTTTTGCAAAACAGATATAAATCCGATCTTCAATTCCTGCGCTATATGCAGATTTAATAGAGTTCACGTCACCGAAAGCAGCATTGTATTGATCATTAGCTAAAATTTCAGAATCAAAGACCGAATTAGAGAGATTGGCAACAGCACTGGTAAGATCATTCCGTTTTAATGAAGATTATTGTGTGTTAAGCGTCTGCGACTTACTTTCACTTTGATTTGCGATAGTTTGCACGTTGGCTTGATGATGATGCTCATCTGCGGTGATGCGTGTTGCAGTTGCGCGCGCCGTCATATCTGACTATAAAATAGCCTATAACACGCTCTCACACGTTTTTTTTTTTTTTTTTTTTGCATTTTTAGAGGAGTTAAATTTACACATGTGGTTTCAACAACCAGATGCATTTATACTTGTCCAGTTTCGTCTGGAATGCGGCCCAGATCTCCTCCTGAAGTGGTTTGAGCGATCGGATTCAAATCCGTCTCGAATGCATTTCGAAGGGCATGCATTTACACCTTGTCTTTTCACGATCGGATAGCTATACGATCACAGAAAAAGCATGAAGTGGCCAGGTGTAAACAGTTGCGTATTGCATGCAAAGCCTACTCCTGGACATTGCGTCATCACGTGTAGTAGGGGGGCCCGCCTTGATAATCCTGCATAAGGGCCCGGTGTTGGCTCGTTACGCCACTGGACAACAGGAGACAATCAGCCACCTCCTCAAACGCGGATGTTTCAAAATGGTATAGGCTAATTAATGGGGTGGGGGGGGGTTACTTTCGGCATTATTGTAAGACTATAGGGTCGGTGTCTGTAACTTAAGAAAACAACGTATTTTGTAATTTTTTTTTACTTGTTTCCAGATATTCTATCAAAGCTTGTGGCAACCAGACTGTACAAAACTACACTTCAGCATTAATTTGTATCCGTTTACAAACTATAATTTCAGATTATGCTGGCTCCATAATGTAAGGTAAAATGTGTTAGATGTTTATTTACGGGTTGCGAGATCGGACCCAACATTGTAGGGACTGCAGCATCTTTGAGGAGTTGATTCTGTACCTGATTGACGAAGCAGTCACTTTATGTGCAGAACAGACGGTTAAGGTTGAACTATATTGCTGTGGTATTTCAGAATAAATAAAAATTAGGCACTGGTTTCTTAAATTAATGTTGTTGCCTGTGCAATGATGTAGTTTCCTGACATCCATCGACTGAACAGCGTTTTCTCGACATGTGTCCGTGTTGTTGTTGCTCAGCAATGATGTTGTCTGGTGTTGGGCAAAAGGAAGGCGGACGGTGGGCAGTGTTCGGGAGGAGACTGAAGGCGGAGTCTGAGTAGTTTTGACATCACATTTTTACGGAAGTCACAACGGCTCGTGAAAAGGCACAGCTACTTTATGCAGGCTGTGTGCATTTGTCTGTGGATTGACTGTTTTGAAAATGTATAGATTAGTTTCATAGCCCCTGGACCTCTGTTATCATAAAAATAAAAATAAACGGAAATTTCAGTTTTGACAATATGGGACCTTTAACTTTTGTTTTGTTTTTTACTAAACCCCGTATACACCCAGAATATTTGGAATGTACGGCACATGTCACATGGGATCATTCTGTGAAGCTTTTGCATATTAAAAAGCTTGATGCTGGTCGCTATTCACTGCCATTATATGGACAAGCACAAGTGTGATATTTTTTTTTATTCTTTTTTTTGTGTTCCATAAAAGAAAGAAAGTTACACTGCATTACAACAACACCAGGGTGAGTAAATGATGACTGTAATTTTGTGAAATATTATTATAATTTTAAATAATTATTTAAATGATTCCTGTGATGGCAAAGATGAATTTTCAGCATCATTACTCTTCGGTGTCACATGATCCTTCAGAAATCATTCTAATATGCTAATTTGCTGCTCAAGAATAATGTATTATTATTATTATTATTATTATTATTAATGTGGAAGACAGTGGTTCTGCTTAATATTTCTATTGAAACCGTGATGCATTTGTTGCAGCATTCTTTGAACATAATTTATTTGAAAAGTAAATATTTTTTAACATCATGAAAATCTTTAATAACCCATTTATTTATTTCCAAAATGATGATTAAAAAAAACTTTTTGAATGATAGTGTATGCCTTAATATTTGTGTATGGGTTGTTAATATTTGTTAATATTTATGTTTGAAATTTTTTATTGTTTTTTCAGTCTATAGAGTAGATTCATAAATGTGTTACTAACTAACTAACTAAAATTCTGTATAAAATGTAATTAAAAATGATCAAGGCATGTTTTTCCAATGTTATGTTTTTCACTATATTCACATATACAGTGTGGTCTCAACTGCTTTATTATTTGTATAAAAGCTAAAAAACGTATTATAACAAAAATATTAACGACCAGTGGCGGGCCGTGCATTTCACACCTAGGCCTTCTGTCCTATCTGAATTAATAACTTTTAATAGTGTAGCAGCGCAAAAACTCTCTATAATTGTTGTTTTCATTTTGCTCTGGCAGTTATAGGGTTAATGCGGTGAGTTCGGGAAAGGCCGGTAGAGAGAAACGAGCGTGTGAGTTCGGCTGGTGCGATTGTGTACAGTGGTTCTTGTGTTCCGAATCCGATTATAAGTTCAGAAACGGAGCCTCCCTTATCTTGTCGTTCAAGGGTTACAATAGTCCCTTTTCAGACGTTACAATAGTATGAATGTTTGATAAAAAATACATACATCTAAAAGAAAAATGAAGAAGAAAATCATATTTACCACGGGGAAAAAAGCATTATAAACTACTGATTATTTTTTACACAAAATCCATCCTTATTTCTTTCCTCAAGAAGACTTAAATTACAGTTGTACAGGTTCTAACTGCGTTGCAGTTCCAACAATGCCGTGTCTGTCTCGTCATATTTCTGGGATATGTTTTACTTCGCTTTAGGGCTGAGAGTGTCTGCTGGACAGAAGCACAGTCACCGCAAAACATGACGATGTGTACAGATGCTGCCCCATGCTCTCACACAGAGTTTTGAACGAAATCAATGAGATCAGCGGGACTTTTGCCTTCAAAATCATTCGTTGGCATAACTTACATTAGTCAGTTTTGTTTTTACCCGGACAGATCGAATAGAGTTCCGTGACTCTGCGTTTAGCTCAGGCTGAATAAGGGAACCCAGGCTCATTGGAAATACGTTACTCTGCCTACATTTTTGCAAAACCTGAAATACGTACCTCCAGGTACGTTTCCCTGCACTTTTCGGGTGAAACGTCCACTAGAGGCGCTAAGTGGTATACATTTTTATCCGTTCAAGATGCGCGTTTATTAAAGGTTATAAAAGCGTCAATATCAGTAAATGATGTTCAGACTTCTCAGTATACACTCATTTTACTACCAATTAGGTATTTGTCCCACGCTTTTGAGGTGCCAAGGATGCGTGACTGCAGATGTCCGATGAGCATACTTCTGGATCGCACTTCTCCGAGGTAACTTGCGTGTTTACCGAAAGAGTATGGTATTGCCTCCAATGCCTCGCAAACGGAACAATGAATTCTAAAGAAATGCATTTGTATGTTTTAGTTTTCTGTGTTTTATTGAAATTAAACGGCAGGGAATCGCGAGAAAGCGACCGTGTTGATTACGTAAGTTACCAAACTGCACAAAACTATTTGGCACTATTCTTGAACGACGTCGGACTCGGCGAGCAATTATTAATTTGTATAACGTTAGCTATGTGTCTAGTCTCACTACCGAGTATGAGTTAACTGTAAGCCGAATATATAATAAGATATCGAAGGCATAAAGAATTAGTTTAGCCAGAACGTTATGAATTTACGTTTCAGTCAGGTGATTGTTATGTACTCCGTGAAACGTACAGGAAGATTAGTAGCTAGTGGGCAGTGGACACCCTACTTCAATTAACCCTGGTACATAACATATTATATTAACCACATAACCTCAGTTGATCTGTCCTTTTGTTTTCAGTAAGCTTGCTTCTCTGCAGATTTTGGAAATTTCTCTCGTGTTACTAATATGCCTAAAATAGGCATAATACATTAAATGCTTATTTTTTAAATGATAAATTATTATATTTAAATAATTCATTGTTGTTGTTTTTCAGTGCACATGCCAACTTAAATGACAACTTTTATCATTTGGAAACGGATCTCTTTATTCTGGGTTTACTTTAAAAAAAAAGTAATTTTAACTTGATATTGCATTGTTCTGTCGTCGTTTGATCGCTTTTTATTTATTTTATTTTATTGTAATGTTATTATGTCGGTCTTATATAGCCAGGGAAGCTGGATTGCTTTGCTGTTTATTGATATTTCTTCAATTATATTTTATCAGTAGGAAATCGCGCTGAATAAGTCTCGTTCCGAACACATCGCGATATTTGGCATCAGTCAAGTGTGCCAGGTGTTGGTAAGTCGTAAATACCAAATACGCTGTCCTAATAATGTTTGATATAATGTATTTTCTGTTTGTCGATATTAATCAGATTAGCTCACATTCAGTCACTGCATTATATCTGTCATCTCCACGGAGGCTTTGCGTTTCATTGCGTTCTAATTCAACGTCTGTCACGTGACGTGCTATAGGCCTAGACCTGGCTTAATCATATTCATATCAGGTTTAAAGACAAGTAGTACAATTAATTCCAAAGTTGTATTTGTAGTAGAAGCACAGTAAAAACAACACTTGCTTTTACCACAGTGACATTAGTTTTAATGTGATAGGCTAAGTGTAGTAAAAAGACAGTAATCACAAAACATGATTTTACCACACTACTGGTAGTTTTAATGTGATACTTATTGTAAATGTACAGTAACCACAACACTTACCATGCTTTTAATGCTTAATAATGTAACATACAATATTTGTAAGGTAAATCAATACTTTTTCCTTTAAATAATCCTATATATTATACATAATGATATTTTCTTATCTCTTTTTTCAGCTGAAAAGACCAAAGAGGCCTTTCGGACTCAGTCAGCCCATTACTGTTTGAGGACAAGTTAACTGAGGAGACGGAAAGCTGCAAAGGCAAATATTCGCAATGGTATGTATGTATGTATGTGTTGGTTTTAACCCTAAAACAAACATTTTATCAAGCATTTGTTGTTTCTTAAACCTTTTCTCACAAAACCCATTGCCCAATCAGTACAAACATAGTCTCAAAGTCTTAATAATTCACAAGATTTAACAAGTTATACGATACTCGTACATATTTGTACACAATCCTGCAGCTTTTACTCCTAGTGCTGTCATTGGCTACTGCCTCAATTCCTGTACATATTTATCACAATATTTGTAAATCAGTTGCCCCTCTTTTTGGAAAGTAGCCGGATGTACCACACACTGTCAGAAAGTTTATATTAATTGCATTGTATTCATTAAAATATATGGATAAAGACAGAGGTAAAGTGATGAAATGAATGAACGTTTATCTAATTGCATAGCAGTAAGATACTATAATTTAATGGCAGTTATTTTTACCTTAAAACTTGCTAACATTTGTTCTGAGTTCTCCAGAGCCCCCAGACAATGCGATTTGTAACAATCATGTTAGTTTTTTTAGACGCATTTACTATCACTTTTATTATTTAATGTTTTAATACAGTTGTGCAGTTTTGAAGGGGATAGGCTATATGGCTTTTTTTTTTTTTTTTGCCAAAATTATTAACGATATTTATAGGCTACAGGTTTATTAAAAACGTTTTATGTAAAATTCACATTAATAAAGAAGACATTTCGCAGTTTCATTCATGTTGAAAACATGAAAACGTGCCATAATTTAGTGGAAGATTGCTGCCATCAATTCCCAAACAAACACTTTTGCTAGTGCTCAATGAATAGTTTGTGCATGAATGACATTTGGATGATGACATCACTGTTTTATCCAGAGCGGCTATATAAATTGAATATTTTTTTTTTTTTATTACAGCAAAATAAACCATCACTGAACATACTTAAACTGGATTAACACTATTTTCTTCTAGATCTGCTGTACAGGAGAAGCAAACTTTGTTGCATTATTTTCCTGTTATCACTGTAAAGCTGCCTTGAAATAGTATTGTAGGCTAAAAAGCGCTATATAAAAATAAAGGGGACTTGACTTGAATGCTAGATGTAATGCTCTTGCTATATATATATATATATATAGGCCTATAGACCAAATAATCACAAACACAATGATGGGGTGAAATGGGCTGTAATGCATGGGGCACCAGGTAAATTGGCCGCCCCTTCCTGTCTGTTCATGTTCCAATTATACATGATGTCTCTCCACACCTCATAACCTTCCTCTGTTTGCAAGAGTGGAAAAGCTGATCTGACTTGTCACATGACATCAGATACTCGATTATTTTGTCATAATCAGATCAGTTACACTGTTGATAACTGTCCCGTTTGCATGTAAATCATGTTATTTTTAAACTAGTTCATATGATTATTGCTTGCTATATTAAATCCATACTTTTATTCATAGAAATGCCCACATATCAGTGAACCTATTATATAGAAATGCTTTTAACATTTATTTTTGCGACACTCTTTACAGAAATAAATCCTGAATATTGTTGGCTATTGCCACAAATATACCCACGCGACTCGTGACTGGTTTTGTTATCCAGGGTCACATGGGTAAAACAGTTTTTGTTCAGTACTTAACTTATATTATGTGTTGCAATATTATATATTTATATAATACTTCAATGTGTATATTATATAATGTACTGACTGCTGCTATGTAAATTTAAAAAAGGAACAGGCAACTCCTTTTTGAGGTGGAGAGTTTACCTCCAACCCTAACTGAGCATACATCTGAAAATTTTAACCAAAGTCTTCAGGTTTACTTATAGACAGAAAGGCAGGAGGGTTTGATGTTAGAGCTAAATCTGCAGGACAGGGGACGCTGAGGGCCAGAGCCCATCACTGCTGTAAATAACACAGAATATAAGCTGACCTGACTGTCCATTAAACAACTTAATTTGAATTGTTTGTGTTTTTTGTTTTAATTTCAGACCAGGACTGGAGAACGCCTGACAATGGGATGATGAGACTTCTTCCTCTGGTTGAGAAAAAGCTACACCACATCAGTGATCACATCTTCTGTTCATCTGTTGTACTGTAGGGTACAACTGAACAAACTGTTTAGACGAGGAAGAAGAACATGAACATGATAGAGACATGTACAGGGAAGAGCAAGAAACCAGTTTAGCTGTGATAATGAATCATTATTTTCCAACACAATATCAAATCTGTTTTCTGTATCATAGGTGACTGAATATAATTCTCTGGCACTCATTTTGTGGCTTTAGCAGCTGTGAATGGATTAATATGATGTTAATATATTTTTGAAGACACATTTTTATTTATCTTGAATCTCATTTGTCTTTATGCTACTTTATCAACTTTATGCTGTGACCTGCAATAAATTGTGTAATAAAGTATGGTGAATATTGTGTAATGAAGTGGTGTTTGGTGCAGTAAATAAATTGATTTGAGAAATTTTTATTTCTTATTTCTTTAGTTTATACATAATTTAAAACCAACTGCATGTATTCAATAATTATAATTATTTTACGTATGACATACAAATTTAGATCTGGTAAATGATATTTGGGACAACAATGCAACAAAAGGTCAAGTCAAGAATATTTGTATAGCGCTTTTCACAATACAGATTGTATCAAAGCAGCTTCACAGTATTAATTAAAATAATAATAAAACATCCACGTTTGGTAATGCGGATCAATAGTATTATTGATTGATTAAATTAAATTGAATATCCCCAACTGAGCAAGCCAAAGGCAACAGTGGCAAGGAACCGAAAAAACTCCATCAAATGACCTACTGGTGACCTAAAACTCCATCAGGTGACCTACTGGTGACCTAAAACTCCATCAGGTGACCTACTGGTGACCTAACCATCAGTGACCTATGGGACTAAACTCCATCAGGTGACCTGAAAGGTGCACATGCATGTATGCCAGTTTTCAGTGAAATAAAGGGAAGTGAATAACAAAAGGGCTGCAGTGGGCTATCTTGCTATAAACAGTTCAAGCATAATTGAAGATGATCCATGTTGATCATTCTAGTAAATATGTATTGCATTTAAAATAAAAGAATAGACATTACTGTTGTCAGGCATATAAGCAGCAATCAGAGAGGGTGAAAAGGAAATGTTGGCACTGTTTTTTGTTGTTTTACTGAATAGTGCATTATCCCTGTGTAATAGTGATAGTGTGTGTAGATCTGTGTAGATTGAACTGCCCTTCCACCCCCAGGGGCCCAGGAATGGCCCCCAGAAGAGCAAAAAAGATTTTTCATTTATTTATTTTTTACATTTCAAATGGCTGTAACTTAAAGTCCGGTTAGTGTATCAAAGAGAAAATTGGCAGGATAACTGCTTATGCTTTATTTAATAAATAATGTTGGGCACAGTTTTCAGACATATATGGAAAGCTGGCAAAAAGGTTATTTTTGAAAGTGTTCACGGTAAAATATAAAATTTCAGCCTGTCCCTCATATATGTCATAAAGGTTTGCACAATGAACAAATTTAGATATCCAGTTGTCCATTAAAGATATTATTGATTTAACATTTATTGTTTCTTGTCTAAACGTTTTAAACTACATTACCCACATATCTCTGTCATTCTATCAATGGAACAGGAAACGTGGTGCTGTAGTTCATTGAAATGTGCTTAGGGTTAGGGTTAGGATTTCGGTAAAGGAGTGATTTCTCACAACATAGAGACACTTTATAGTTAACTTAATGTATAACTAACTTAACAATAACACCAAAACATACTTTGTAACATGAAACGCCGTTTTATATGGTTTAAAAGGATGGTCCAATCACAGCGAGTTCTGCGATAAAGTCACAGCCAATAACAACCCAGCTGAACAGATCCGTCACACTTACTTGCCCATTTATGGTAAACGATGACAGAGCTCTTCTGGTTCCGGTTGCAGGATAGATACTTTATATTTAATATTTCGGCTGTTAAACATTCATTCCTTCTAAATAAATTATAAAAATCACATTTAAAAACAAAACACTCCTTTGTGTGGTTACCATCCAACAACGAGTTCACATGATCAATGACACTAATGTGCCCATTTGATTAGAGACTGATCCATAAATACATTTGAATAAATAAAATACCTTTTTCTAAGCAATGGCCTACAGCAGTATGTTAATTAAAGATGAGTACATGTACTAAAGTGGTTCTAACATTTACAGTGTATGTATAGTATATCAAATGTATATCAATTATATTCAAATAAATGTAACAAAAGCACAATGAATGCACACAATTTTGAAAGCATATTCCAATATTTAATGTCAAACTGTTTAAAGACCAATGTAGCGCCAAAACTACCGCACAACAGTGTAAAAATCAGTTAATTATAAATAAAAAAATATCCAGATACAGGGGCAATCTATTATAGTGACACATACAGTAACGTTAAAAAACATTGCTATGATGACGTTATATTTGTACAAACCAAGAGATGAGATTCAACTTTGTTTTGTGAAAATATATTTGTTTCTCTTTCTATGAACAAATAGGCAAACCGTAAGCACAACATTTTACATTCTCAACTTTAATTCTATATCCTTGTGATTATTGGTCACTTTTATTGTAACTAAATGAAAGGCAACTTAAAATAGTGGATTATTATAAATGTCAGCAATATAATAATCCAGTATGTCAAGTGTGTAATTTCTGTAATATTCTTTTAGCACCAAAAAGAATTCCAAAAATATTGATAGTTTTCAAAAGGTTTTTCAAAAACACTCTCACTATCTTCAATTGTTTGGACAAACACCTGCAATGGATGGCAATGAATATGTCCTTTACCAAAACTCCTGATGAGTACTGACGCTTATTCGATAAAGGCATTAGGCAGATATCAAGTACAGTTTATGAAGCTGAAACATAATGCTTTATGGGAAATAATGACTATAATGACAGATAAATTACTGTTTTCAATATTGGTTCTGCATAATATCAAAGAGATCCTGGAGGAGTGGGACTTCACATGAAGACTTTCAGAAACTGTGACAGAGCAAAGGCTGCACCTCGCTGGACACATCCTACACATGCCCAAACAACAACACCCGAAGACACTTATGAAGAGGACACCACCAGGAGGATGCAGGAGACAGGGATGACCAAGGAAGACACGGAGGCAGATGTTTCACGAAGATCTGAAGAATGTCAGTGTCCCATGGGAAGATGTGGAGAACCTGGCCACAGATCGAATACGTTGGAGGACACTTGCTGCCCAATGTGCCCAGCACAGGACTTGATGATGATGTGAGTTTATCCATAACTGTAGGATTTATTTCTGTAAAGAGTGTCGCAAAAATAAATGTTAAAAGCATTTCTATATAATAGGTTCACTGATATGTGGGCATTTCTATGAATAAAAGTATGTCTTTAATAGCAAGCAATAATCATATGAACTCGTTTAAAAATAACATGATTTACATGCAAACGGGACAGTTATCAGCAGTGTAACTGATCTGATTATGACAAAATAATCGAGTATTTGATGTCATGTGACAAGTCAGATCAGCTTTTCCACTCTTGCAAACAGAGGAAGGTTATGAGGTGTGGAGAGACATTATGTATCATTGGAACATGAACAGACAGGGACCAATTTGTAACAATTTTAATGAATACAATGCAATTAATATAAACTTTCTGATAAACTTTCTGACAGTGTGTGTGACATCCGACTACTTTCCAAAAAGAGGGGCAACTGATTTACAAATATTGTGATAAATATGTACAGGAATTGAGGCAGTAGCCAATGACAGCATTAGGAGTAAAAGCAGCAATTGTGTAAAAATATACAAATATGTACGAGTATCGTATAACTTGTTAAATCTTGTGAATTATTAAGACTTTGAGACTATGTTTGTACTGATTGGGCAATGGGTTTTGTGAGAAAAGGTTTAAGAAACAACAAATGCTTGATAAAATGTTTGTTTTAGGGTTAAAACCAACACATACATACATACATACCATTGCGAATATTTGCCTTTGCAGCTTTCCGTCTCCTCAGTTAACTTGTCCTCAAACAGTAATGGGCTGACTGAGTCCGAAAGGCCTCTTTGGTCTTTTCAGCTGAAAAAAGAGATAAGAAAATATCATTATGTATAATATATAGGATTATTTAAAGGAAAAAGTATTGATTTACCTTACAAATATTGTATGTTACATTATTAAGCATTAAAAGCATGGTAAGTGTTGTGGTTACTGTACATTTACAATAAGTATCACATTAAAACTACCAGTAGTGTGGTAAAATCATGTTTTGTGATTACTGTCTTTTTACTACACTTAGCCTATCACATTAAAACTAATGTCACTGTGGTAAAAGCAAGTGTTGTTTTTACTGTGCTTCTACTACAAATACAACTTTGGAAATAATTGTACTACTTGTCTTTAAACCTGATATGAATATGATTAAGCCAGGTCTAGGCCTATAGCACGTCACGTGACAGACGGTGTTTAATCACCCTGTTTTGAATTAGAACGCAATGAAACGCAAAGCCTCCGTGGAGATGACAGATATAATGCAGTGACTGAATGTGAGCTAATCTGATTAATATCGACAAACAGAAAATACATTATATCAAACATTATTAGGACAGCGTATTTAACACCTGGCACACGTGACTGATGCCAAATATCGCGATGTGTTCGGAACGAGACTTCTTCAGCGCGATTTCCTACTGATAAAATATAATTGAAGAAATATCAATAAACAGCAAAGCAATCCAGCTTCCCTGGCCATATAAGACCGACATAATAACATTACAATAAAATAAAATAAATAAAAAGCGATCAAACGACGACAGAACAATGCAATATCAAGTTAAAATTACTTTTTTTTTAAAGTAAACCCAGAATAAAGAGATCCGTTTCCAAATGATAAAAGTTGTCATTTAAGTTGGCATGTGCACTGAAAAACAACAACAATGAATTATTTAAATATAATAATTTATCATTTAAAAAATAAGCATTTAATGTATTATGCCTATGTTAGGCATTAGTAACACGAGAGAAATTTCCAAAATCTGCAGAGAAGCAAGCTTACTGAAAACAAAAGGACAGATCAACTGAGATTATGTGGTTAATATAATATGTTATGTACCAGGGTTAATTGAAGTAGGGTGTCCACTGCCCACTAGCTACTAATCTTCCTGTACGTTTCACGGAGTACATAACAATCACCTGACTGAAACGTAAATTCATAACGTTCTGGCTAAACTAATTCTTTATGCCTTCGATATCTTATTATATATTCGGCTTACAGTTAACTCATACTCGGTAGTGAGACTAGACACATAGCTAACGTTATACAAATTAATAATTGCTCGCCGAGTCCGACGTCGTTCAAGAATAGTGCCAAATAGTTTTGTGCAGTTTGGTAACTTACGTAATCAACACGGTCGCTTTCTCGCGATTCCCTGCCGTTTAATTTCAATAAAACACAGAAAACTAAAACACACAAATGCATTTCTTTAGAATTCATTGTTCCGTTTGCGAGGCATTGGAGGCAATACCATACTCTTTCGGTAAACACGCAAGTTACCTCGGAGAAGTGCGATCCAGAAGTATGCTCATCGGACATCTGCAGTCACGCATCCTTGGCACCTCAAAAGCGTGGGACAAATACCTAATTGATAGTAAAATGAGTGTATACTGAGAAGTCTGAACATCATTTACTGATATTGTCGCTTTTATAACCTTTAATAAACACGCATCTTGAACGGATAAAAATGTATACCACTTAGCGCCTCTAGTGGACGTTTCACCCGAAAAGTGCAGGGAAACGTACCTGGAGGTACGTATTTCAGGTTTTGCAAAAATGTAGGCAGAGTAACGTATTTCCAATGAGCCTGGGTTGGATTTTTCCGGTAGGTTTGAACCTGCTGGGGGTCGAGGAGGGAAAGAAACATTAATTTGTGGGTTGAAAAACTATTAAATCTACAGGAATATATTTTAGCTTACGCAGTTTGCTACAGATGCGAATACTATCAGTAATAGTACGCGCTCTGAGCATCCAATCAAAGAACGAGAACATGCAGACGTTATTATAGAGAGCCTAAGTCCCGCCCCTCCGCTTCCGGCTCATGGGACCTTGTTTCGGAAAAAATATGCATGGAAGTCAATGGGGAGAGACAAGTTATCTTTTTATTCCGTCTGAACTGTGCCCTGAATTACACATATGATGTTTGTCAATTTAAAAGAGAATTATCAAAGTCAAGAAAGTCGCAGTTTGTCATAAAACAGAAGAGTAACATTTAGATTTATGTGAAAATCGCGCAATGAACTACATCTCTCGTCTCGTCACTAAGCTCGTGTGTGTGATAACTTGTCTCTCCCCATTGACTTCCATGCATATTTTTTCCGAAACAAGGTCCCATGAGCCGGAAGCGGAGGGGCGGGACTTAGGCTCTCTATACGCCTGCTAGATGGCCCCGCTGCAGTCAAAGTGAAATCTGATTGGCTGATTAAATCTGACTGATTATCTGATTGGTTAAAGCAACAGTTTCATTGCCATTTATTTTAAGCTACAGCTGCCCGCACTGTCGATTCTGAAGGCCTCCAGGCAGATTTATTTGACCCGGCAACGCATGATGGCTGAAATAGGATTGGATAAAAGCTCTAACATAAAACCACACTACTGGAAGCAGCGCGACCAAGAGCAAAGCTATGAAATTAAGAGAATGAACAATTGGGAATAATTTAATACTCATTCATGGAAAAAAAATATTAAAGTGCAAGTCAGTGATTCTCATAGTGTTTAGGCCAGCAGAGAAGGCCTTGCTGGCCCTGACGGCCCACCACTGTTAACGACACATTACAGCATTATTTTATACAATTTACTGAATGTTTTCCTTCCGCTAAGCAAATAATTCTTGTAAACATTACCAGTGCTAACATTAATTGTTAGTGAATATTGTGCAGTTGAGCATGACTGTATTGACCAAGTCGCATCCAGGACCAGAACTACCCATCTTGTAATGTGTTTTGAACTGATTCTCTGAAATTAACATTTTGAAAGAACTTAAGAGTGCACTTGAACCACAGGACAAGAATGGTTTCTCTTTGTTTTTCGCGTGTTTGTGTGTGTGTGTGTGTGTGTGTGTGTGTGTGTGTGTGTGTGTGTGTGTGTGTGTGTGTGTGTGTGTGTGTGTGTGTGTGTGTGTTGTGTGTCAGACAGTATCACTGTTTCCTATGTAAATGTATATGCATGAAATGAGTGAAATTCATTGAACATATTCAGTACAGCAGCGCAGCGGTCGCTCTCTGTATCTCTCACAGAACTGCTGTTCTCCACAGTCTCAGTCGGAGGCAGGCTTTCATACATCACATCTTCCTGTGTGTGTGAAAGTAGTGCATGAGTGGATTAGGTTTAAATAGAGAGACAAGTCTTGTATCTTTTTTGTTTGTTGTGTAATCGTTGTGGAAAGCTGTCAGAGATGGTTGGAGTTTGTTTAGCTCTTTCATAAAGAGGCAAGACTCCCAGTTTTTATTCTCTCACATTCTTTTTCCTCTATTCCCCTGTTGTTTCTTGTTTATTCTCCCTTTGTGTGCGAGTGTGTGTATGCATGTGTGAAGATGTAGTTCCTGTTGATGTTACACTTGTGGGAAAAAAATAGAACTATTGGAATTTGCTCAAGTATGGATGTGGAATGGATGCCATTATAAAAATAGCATGTGTGTTTAATATGTTTGTACTGTATATTTCTATGCATTTTATATCATGTGTCATGGTTTTGTGTTTGAACACACAATGGCTGTGAAGTAGGATGTTTCTGGATCAACCAACAACGCCATTTTTTCTTCGTGGGCACTTCCTGAAACATTAAAGGAGAACTCCGGTCAGTTTTAACATTGAGCTAATTTTTTTGTAAATTTGGAGTGCTGTCAGTACAGAGAACAACGACAAAAATCGGTGTTGCCTACACCGTGTTTTCCTCTTTTCTTAAAATTTGCACCCTGTTGACTTAAACGGGGCAAGTTTTAAACCTGTGTTTAGCCTCTTAACAACCTTGATGTGTACTTTTAAGTGAACAGCCATGTGAGTGGTGTTATTCAGAGTTGAACACGATGAATCTGACTGCAGTATAGATCTGAAAGATATGAATAAAAATGATGTTTATTCAGCCTGCTCATACCTGTATTTACTTCCTGTTTTTGGTCGAAGTCCACATTAGTCGATTGTCGAGTTTGCGCGCGATCATTGGTAACTATGATAACTAATATTTGTAACTAAGATAATCTAAAAGTTAGATTTCTAGATTTGTTTATGTTTTTTGTTAGTCACCATGAAATCAAAATCGACAATTCCTATTTTTATGGAGTAGTGCAGTGTTTATTTTGAATGATTTATCCATGCATATCATTATTTATTTTTTTTATCTTTTAATCAAAACTTCAGTACTTCGCCTGATTTTTATTTCAGATTATGAAAATGTTGTATTTGTTTTAGTCTTTTTTAACAACATTGATTTTTAAACTAGATGCTAGTTGTTAAAGAGGGGTGAAATGCTATTTCATGCATACTGAGTTTTTTACACTGTTAAAGTGTAAAAAAAAGTTGGACTCCCATGCTAAACATGGACAAAGTTTCAAAAATTAAGTTTTACGTTTGATGGAGTATTTCTGTGCCAAAATATACTCCTTCCGGTTTGTCACAAGTTTCGGAAAGTTTTTTTCGAGTATGGGTGTGACGTCAGATGGGGCGTAATTTCCTTATACGGGCTTTAAGGGCACTTCTCCCGGAAGGGCGCGCGCGCATCCGTAGACCAGAGCGAGAGAGCGAAAGCAGAATACAATTATTTTTATTTTTGCAGTGCACATTTTGAATCAACTCGAGATTGAAAAAAATAATAATAATTTAAAGTTTCAGCTTTTCCAATTATTTGTATTTTAAAATTTTATTTAGATAATACAAATGTGACTATAGGATCTTCGTGACCCTAAAGAAGACAATCAGTCGGGATGTAAGGATGGATAATGAACATGTTGTTTTAGTTTCAGTTATCCATAAGACTGCTTTTTGGAATTGATGGAGTTTTAAATGCTGCGACATGCATGCCATAAACACATTCTGTTCAATCAATCTGACTGAATCTAGAAGATTTTAGCAGTTTAAGGATATTTTTTTTTAGGTTTGGGTTCCTTTGCGTGTCTTGTCTAAATCACAATTACTGTGAGTGGGATGCTTGAGTGTTTGTACAGTGGATTTGTTTGTGCATGTGTTGTTCACACATCTCTGTCCCTCTGCTGTGTGTGTGTGTGCGTGTGCGTGTGCGTGTGCGTGTGCGTTGTGCAAGTGTGTGTTATGACCAGTAATTGTTTCCTGAGAGAAACACAGGACAGGTATGAACCAAAGCCGTCAGACACACTCACAACACATTAACTCACACAAACAAGACTTCTGCTCATTAGAGCATGTTGTGGATTTTACTGCACACACTGATCATTTACAGATGCGCCTCTTTGTGTTTGTGCTATCTTCTTGTTCATGAGTGCCTCATACCTTTCTTTCAGCTAATGTTTAGGTGGTATTCCGTGTGTGTGTGTTATCTGTCTATTGACTATAATAAAAGGAGAAGGGAAGATAATCCAAAAATATTGTTGTGAAAACTCATATTACTATAAAGGTGAAAGTTTTTCTGTTTTCAAAATGATTGCAACACAATGTTTGTACTCTAAAGCATAAAGCAATAATTTTATATTAACCAAGTTTATAAGTTTTATGTTGTTTTGATATGATATCATTATGTGTATATATCATACCATTATTTGTGTACTTATTGTTACAGAACTTTCTGGAAACATCAGTACAAGTACAGACAGACTCTCTCAGCATCCGCTGCAGATGTCAGACAGGTTTATCACACTGACTCAAACAACATACTCTGGCTGTTTTTGTTTGTTTGTTTATTTGTTTAGTTCATGCATCAAGCAGTGCTTAATCTCTCTCTCTCTCTCTCTCTCTCTCTCTCTCTCTCCTCTCTCTCTCTCTCTCTCTCTCATCTCTCTCTCTCTCTCTCTCTCTCTCTCTCTCTCTCTCTCTCTCTCTCTCTCTCTCTCTCTCTCTCTCTCTCTCTCTCTCTTATATTATATATATATATATATATATATTATTATATATATATATATATATATATATAATATATAATTAAAAACATTGATGTAGATTTAACAGTAAAGAATATTACTAACTTCCTTGCTGAAAGAAAGATGGTCTATGTTCTTTGCATCAAGCACAAGCTTCTAATGTGGTAGCTTAATAAATATGAAATAATCCAGCACCTATTATAATATATACCACTAATTAATATTATTGATAACACTTTATTTTGATAGTCCACTTTAGACATTCTACTAACTAAGTAACTTTGCAATAATTAATATCTACTACTTTATTTTGATGGTCCGCCAACAGACAGCCTACTGTCAATACGTAACTTTTTTTCTCCTAACCCTAATCGTCTACGAATAATCTAATAAGAGTAAGTTGACGTAGTTGCAAATGAATGAGAGTTAGTTGAAGTTGCAAAGTTACAGAAGAATGTCTAAAGTGGAGTACCATGTTATAAATAAAGTGTAACCATGTTATTTATCAGTACATGAGAGATTACATAAAAAGGTGGATAAGCTCTTGGAGGTATAATTCAATGTCGACTCCAACTGGGATTTGACCTTGCGACCCTCCGATTGGCCAACACATAGTCCTAAACTTCAGAGTTTCATCCAACACATGTTTTGCCTTTAAAGACAATTTCTAAACGAGGTTGGTCCCAGTGAGAGTTCAGATGTCTTCCTCTTATTTCAGAGATCCACAGTGCAACAGCCTTTACCCTGCAGGAAGCTCTGGTCAGCCACAACACTGCCTTTTATGGGATTTTAATTTGACAGCGCAGCGGGCTAGTGTTGTAATTTCATTTTGACTGTATAGCAAATTTTTTACACTGAGTGTGACTAGGTGGAGCCAGAATCAATGTTCAGCGACTGTGCGCTCACCAGCAGGTGTGTGTGAATTAGCTGATGTGTGTGGCCGCAGACTGACTCTGTCGGCACTCTTTCTGTGCTGCTGCTGCTGCTGCTACAGGGCTTATTTCTGCTGTCTGCCCGCTATTCTTGTCCTTGGACAGGCACTGCATCATGGATCTGCTTGTATTTTCTCATGGGATGGCTAAAATACAATGTTCAAAGGTTCAACTTTCTCCTGGATTGCTTTTTGCCTCTCTGTCTCTCATTTGCCCAAGGTTTGCAAAAACATTGCAAACAAATTAAGATGTTTGGAAAAGTGATGTGAAGATAGCCGCTCATACCATTACATCCATTTCAATATGCAAGTACAGTGTATTCCATTCAAAGGTTTGGGGTCTGTAAAATGTTTAATTAATATGTATAATGTTAATATTATTATGTAGACTGGAGTAATGACTGCAGAACATTCGGCTTTACCATCACGGGAATAAATGACATTATAACAAATATTATTTTGTTTAATAATGTAGTCAGTCAAAAATAATCCCCAATGGGTGTTGAGGGGAGTCTTGTATCATCCTAAAGGGTTTTGTTTTGAGATAATGGCCATCTGACTGTGCATTATCCAACTTATTACGCAGCTACTTAGCTGATAAAAAAATTAATGGACATGAAATATTGATTTAAGGCAAAATTATTTTATTAAGAGGGAAGAAAGAGACATAGGTTGTATGAGAGTTACAAAACCAGCACATAAATCAGTTAATCATACAGTTTAACAATCATTGTGCAACATTAGACCAGCCAGATATGAGTTTCCCAGAAAGCTGTGTATTCATGAATCATTTATCTAGTTAGTCTTCAGTGGTTACAAAAGCTTTGGTCTTTCTAGTGTTTTTCCTTAAGTTCTCTGTTTCATCTGAAACTTAATTTACTGAAGTTCTTAGATGAGCCTGTTTTCATTTGCTGCAAATAGCACATTTTCTATTATTAATACAGTGCTTGCTAGGGAAACACTGGAAATCTCTCATATTTCTCCTACTTCACAGTAATCTCCATCTGGTGTTATGTAGATAATTTCAGCCTTGTGTTTTATGTATTTTTGTTTTTTGTAAACTCTCTTGGCTTTTTAACAAACTTAGTTTCTTTCTAATCTCTTGACTTGCACCGATAGAGCTTTCAGCACTGGCATTGATCTTTGGAAACATGGCCTTTGACCCAACTGCCTTTAGCTGCTAATGTTTACTTCCTCGCAAGCGCCGCTATTTCCTTCAAGAAATGCAAATGTGGTTCTTTGGTCATTCTTTATGCAGGTACTCAGAATATGGATGTAAGTCCAAATATATCTCTCTCTCTCGCTTGCTCTCTCGCTTATTCTCTGTATAAATGAGGTCCACCCAGGTGTTCATTAAGGTTTGATCGATTCATCTCTGGCTAAGCTCATATCATATTTCCCTCAGAAGGTGCTCCTGATGAGCGGCATTATTGAATAGTGTAGATGTGGATGAGGAGCAGCAGGAGCCGTTTCTGCTTACAGTACAGCATAATGAATGATGTGATATTGCTTTATAAATATGTGCCTAGCTGTGCTAGCTGAGGGGGAATTCTGTGTAGCAAACCATTGAGTTTCTGTCAATAATGCTGTGGTGGAGAGGAAAACGGGGTCGGATCTGTTTGACTCATACTCATTGGGAATTGTAGCATTAAATGATGAAGGCATCAGTCCTTGCCATAGGGCATTTGTGGATGTGTTCTCTTTTGTTTAGGTTTGTCAGATGTCTGTGATCTGCTATGTCTTATGATGGTGACTAGTTAGACAATTATCAGTAAGTTGAGGTCTGGTTTTGTTGCTGGAGGTCATCACATCGTGTGTGTGTGTGTGTGTGTGTGTGTGTGTGTGTGTGTGTGTGTGTGTGTGTGTGTGTGTGTGTGTGTGTGTGTGTGTGTGTGTGTGTGTGTGTGTGTGTGTGTGTGTGTGTGTGTGTGTGTGTGTGTGTGTGTGTGTGTGTGCTTGTTTTTGTGATATATGAGGACACAAATGTGTATAATGACATGGGTATTACACTGGTATTACAACTTACACGTGAAATATGAGGACATTGCATGCGTCCTCATATTTCAAACAGCTTAAAAAACATAAAAAACAATGTTTTTTTTTAAAATGTTAAAATCCAGCATGTCTCCTGTAAGGGGTAGGTTTAGGGACAGGGGCAGTGTAGGGGGACAGAATATATAGTTTGTCCAGTATAAAAACCATTACGCCTATGGAATGTCCTCATAAGTCACAAAAACAAACGTGTGTGTGTGTGTGTGTGTGTGTGTGTGTGTGTGTGTGTGTGTGGTGTGTGTGTGTGTGTGTGTGTGTGTGTGTGTGTGTGTGTGTGTGTGTGTGTGTGTGTGTGTGTGTGTGTGTGTGTGTGTGTGTGTGTGTGTGTGTGTGTGTGTGTGTGTGATATAAGCAGTAATTGTTTCCTGAGAGAAACACAGGACATGTATGAACCAAAGCCGTCAGACACACTCTTAACACATTAACTCACATAAAATAAGCCTTCTGCTCATTAGAACATGGTGTGTGTGTGTGTGTGTGTGTGTGTGTGTGTGTGTGTGTGTGTGTGTGTGTGTGTGTGTGTGTGTGTGTGTGTGTGTGTGTGTGTGTGTGTGTGTGTGTGTGTGTGTGTGTGTGTGTGTGTGTGTGTAAAGTGCTGAGTAGATTACTTACAAATTGTAGTTAGTAACGTAATCCATGTTTATCACATTTATTTGAAAATGATAATCTTGCACCATATTGATATAAAAATATTCCATTCTTTGTTATTGTCACAGTTCAGTTTAGTTTCTTTTTGTTTGGGTGTAATTCTCCTTGTGCACATTTCCCTGTGTTGTAGTTAGTTTCATTGATTGTTAATTAATCCTGCACCCGTTTCTGTTCTGGTTAGTGTCACGTTTTGATGTTTTGAGTTCTGTTTTGTATCTTGTCTTCCCCTGTTTTTTGTGACTTTTGGTTCAGTCCTGTTAGTTTTCCCGCCATGTCTGATTAGAAATTCCTGCACCTGTTTTCTGTTAATCATCCCATTAGTCCCTGTTCATTTAAGCCCTGTGTTTTCCCTCAGTGTTTGTTGGTCGTCGTCCTCGTATGGTTGTGTGTCTTCTGATTTCCTGGAGTTTTGTTTCTGTTTAAGTTTGGAAAGTTTTCATTTTGTTATTAAAACATTTATATTGAAGCTTTCGTGTCCTCGTCTTCAGCACCTGCACAAACCCTGACAGAACGATCGACCAGTACAAAAAAAAAAACCCGAAGATGGGCCGAAGGAGGAAGAAGAAAGAGGTGAGCCCATTTGAAACACCTATCCTCTTCCAAGAGGAGCGCTCACTTGAGGAATATGTGGGGCGTTACCTGGGTCTATACGATGATGTGACGCTGGAGGAAGAGGAGCTGAAAAAAAGTTTCTGGGGTGGACTAAGGGACCCTCTCGCCCAGATAATTTTGGTAAGGGACCTCAATCTATCCTTCCTGGAGTTTTTGGATCACACGCTGTGGGCCTGTGGATCCAGCTACCACTTGGAGGATCTCCCACTCCAGCCAGAGACCATCCAACCAGAGCCCGTCGCCAGCCCGCCAACACCTGAGCCCATCACCTGCACGCCAACGCCTGAGCCCATCACCTGCACGCTCACACCTGAGCCCATCGTCTGCCCACCAGAGCCTGCACACCGCATCAGCCCTGCCGCCAGATCGGTCCCTGGACTTCCCCGGATGATATCCGGTATGACTGATCCCCACTGATATCGGTGCGATTGGCCAAAAAGAAGGCTCCCAAGGCTGGGGTTCACGTCAACCACATCCAGCCAGAGCCTGAGCCCGTCGCCTGCCCGCCAGAGCCTGAGCCCGTCACCTGCCCGCCAGAGCCTGATCCCAGCCCCGAGTTTCCTGATATGCTGGTCCCGTCCAGCCCGAGTTTCCTGATATGCTGGTCCCGTCCAGCCCCGAGTTTCATGATATGCTGGTCCCGTCCAGCCCCGAGTTTCCTGATATGCTGGTCCAATCCAGCACGGAGCCCGTTGACCCAGCGCCAGAGCCAGAGCCCGTTGACCCAGCGCCAGAGCCAGAGCCCGTTGACCCAGCGCCAGAGCCCGTTGACCCAGCGCCAGAGCCAGAGCCCGTTGACCCAGCGCCAGAGCCAGAGCCCGTTGACCCAGCGCCAGAGCCAGAGCCCGTTGACCCAGCGCCAGAGCCAGAGCCCGTTGACCCAGCGCCAGAGCCAGAGCCCGTTGACCCAGCGCCAGAGCCAGAGCCCGTTGACCCAGAGCCAGAGCCCGTTGACCCAGAGCCAGAGCCAGAGCCCGTTGACCCAGCGCCAGAGCCAGAGCCCGTTGACCCAGACCCAGAGCCCGTTGACCCAGACCCAGAGCCCGTTGACCCAGACCCAGAGCCCGTTGACCCAGAACCCGTTGATCCAGCGCCCATTGATGTCAAGTCAGTTCCCGACCCTGAGCCTGTCCTCCCCAAGAAAATTTTGGGGGGGCGCTATACGCCTTCGCCGTGGCCGGCCAAAGATCCACGGAGGCCTGGAAAAATTACACCGCCGTGGCCACCTGATGGATCTTCACCGCCGTGGCCACCTGAAGGGTCTGCACCGCCATGGCCACCTGAAGGGTCTGCACCACCATGGCCACCTGAGGGGTCTGCACCGCCATGGCCACCTGAAGGGACTGCACCGCCATGGCCACCTGAAGGGTCTGCACCGCCATGGCCACCTGAAGGGTCTTCACCGCCGTGGCCACCTGAAGGGTCTTCACCGCCGTGGCCACCTGAAGAGTCTTCACCGCCGTGGCCACCTGAAGGGTCTGCACCGCCATGGCCACCTGAAGGGTCTGCACCACCATGGCCACCTGAAGGGTCTTCACCGCCGTGGCCACCTGAAGGGTCTTCACCGCCGTGGCCACGCCCACAGTCTGCACCGCCGTGGCTACGCCCACAGTCTTCACCGCCGTGGCCACGCCCACAGTCTGCACCGTCGTGGCCACGCCCACAGCCTGCACCGTCGTGGCCACGCCCACAGCCTGCACCGTCATGGCCACGCCCACAGCCTGCACCGCTGTGGCCACGCCCACAGCCTGCTCCGCCCTGGAGGCTTCCTGTACCTGCGCCATGCCCTCGTCAGCCTCCAGGGCGCCCACCCTCCCACCCCTTTGGATGTTATACGGCGCGAGGACGCGCCTTTGGGGAGGGGGGAGGTACTGTCACGTTTTGATGTTTTGAGTTCTGTTTTGTATCTTGTCTTCCCCTGTTTTTTGTGACTTTTGGTTCAGTCCTGTTAGTTTTCCCGCCATGTCTGATTAGAAATTCCCTGCACCTGTTTTCTGTTAATCATCCCATTAGTCCCTGTTCATTTAAGCCCTGTGTTTTCCCTCAGTGTTTGTTGGTCGTCGTCCTCGTATGGTTGTGTGTCTTCTGATTTCCTGGAGTTTTGTTTCTGTTTAAGTTTGGAAAGTTTTCATTTTGTTATTAAAACATTTATATTGAAGCTTTCGTGTCCTCGTCTTCAGCACCTGCACAAACCCTGACAGTTAGTTTGATCTCCCTGTGTATTTAAATCCCTAGATTCCTTAAGGTTTTGTCCGGTATCGTCTGTTATACATGGTTGTGTTTATTTCCCTCGTTGATCTCCAGTTACCTGTTAGATTTAAGAAAGACTTACATTTTAAAGACTTAAATTAAAGACTTAGATTCTATTTATATACACTCCGATTGTCATGCGCTTAATTGCAGACACTCTGACAGGTATTAACAACATGATGTGCATTAAATATTACATTATGCCAGACTGAGGTTTGTGATGGAACTTGCAGGGGGTTAACAAAAAGCTATAAATTAAATTTTTTAAAAAACTATCAAAATAAAACACGTTTTTTTTTTTTTTGTCTACCTGCATGTCATATGTCCATTAACCGACATCGGAGAGTCATAAACCTGTATTATTATTATTATTATTGACTACATTTTATTATTTGCCTAACTTATTAACTTAAAATCTCAGAGTATACTTTAAATAAATATTTTCAAAGAGGTTCAGCTGACAAAAAAAGTTGAGGAATCCCTATTGTAAGTAAATATGAAATGACTTTGTACATTTGAATGTGTTTGAAAGACAAAAGCCTTCCAAAGACAGTAATACATGGTTAAATGACTGCGTGATAATTCAAATTATAATTAATGTGTTTGTCAGGAGTTGATTAGATGTTAGTTTCAATGTTGAGAAAATACTCAATAGACAATAGATTTTCCTATTAGTTTTGCATATTCAACCACGAAACATTTAAATATTGCTGGCACAATTAAAGTTTGGTACAAAACATGTTTTGAAAATAATGGTTTGTCTATCTGTCTATCCATCCATCCATCCATCCATCATGATTTATTCCAAAGAACACAGAAACTGTGTGATGCCTGAATTTGCTCAGTTATTTATAGATTAAAAAAAATGAGTAATAGTCTTCTAATATTCTCCTAATCTTCTCTCCTTCACATTCCTCCCCCTATCCTTCCATCACATGCTTTCACATTGAAGATAGTCTTTCTGGTTAGTGGTATGTCTCGTGACGAACTCCAGAATGAAAGGAGATAAGAAGAGCTCGACCTCCTACAATCACTTACTTGTTGGTATGATCTTCCCCAGCTCTGACAGTGTCTGTGTGGAGCAGTCGAGCCCAGAGGAGAGGGCAGGCAGGCTGATAACATGTCTTTGTCTGTGGTCATTCAGTGTTTCGCTGATATCTCTTGACCTCGTTTTTATCTGGATGCTGTGCCTGTCTGACATTTCATGGTTCCGACCCCCTCTTTAACCCCCCATCCCCCCAGCTGCCATGTGACGTGAGAGAAAGCAGATATCTTATTCTTGGTATTTGGAGAATTTTGAAAACGAACTCAGTTTCCACTGGTCACCATACTCAAAATCATGCAGAGACCGCTAATAGCCAGAACCTCAAACAACACAGGCATGGCCTGAAAGAAATTTCAAGAAAGGCCAGTTCACGCTCTCTAAACCACTAGAATATTCCATTGATACATATAAATTGTGCTTTATAATTTAAATATGGATGTTTACAAAATTTTATTTAAAAAGGTAGCTATAATTATCTATGCTATACTTTAATTTCCTCAATATACACAATTTAATAAATTGTGCCTACATATGTTTTTTGTTTGTTTGTTTGTTTACTTTGTTAAACTAAAAAAAATAAACTATTTTTAAAAAGGTGGATAACCTATAATCGGGTCTGTCGGGTTTTTTTCTGTATTTATTATATTCTATTCTTTATTCTACTTAATTGCCTATATTTTTAAAATGTAATTATTCAAGTGATGGCAAAGCTGGTCTCCAGTCTTCAGTGTCACATGATCCTTCAGAAATCAATCTAATATGCTAAACATTTTATATTTTTACTATTATTATACTGTTATTATTGTGGAAAACAATTGTGCTGCCTAATATTTTTTTGTAAAAAAACAAACAAGATTTACATTTCAAATAAATGCTTTTCTTCTGAGCGTTCTAGTCATGAAATAATCTTGCACACATGTATCAACCTTCCCACAAAAATTTTTAACAGCAAAAAAAAATTTCAGCATTGATGATAATATAAAAAAAAATTGTGAGCAGCAAATCAGCATATTAGAATGATTTCTGAAGGATCATGTGACACTGAAAACTGGAGTAATGATGCTGAAAATTCAGCTTTTCCATCACAGGAATAAATAACATTTTGAAATATGTG
Organism: Chrosomus eos; assembly: GCA_036326025.1. NCBI lineage: Eukaryota > Metazoa > Chordata > Actinopteri > Cypriniformes > Leuciscidae > Chrosomus > Chrosomus eos. Next base: position 42,172,843 of record CM070819.1, read on the forward strand.
AAAATAGTTATTTTTATATTAGATTATAGTTATATCTTATTAGGTATATATTAATTCAAATAAACATTTAGTCAAGTAAAATTAACAACCACAAGAAAAAAAATAAACTTCCTAAATTATGAAAGATAAACCCCACAGGGATGCTGGTCTAAATGAAGACCTCATTTTTACTTAAAAGGTTTTCACACTGTTATTGTGAGGACTCATTGTGTCCATTCTGTGCAAGTGAAAAGTAATTTATATCATATTTGTTCTCGTAGTAAAAGGAGTGCTTGATGTTTTTCTGTTGCTGATTATTCATGCGGGAGTTTTCAATTCAAAGCCTTGTTTTTGCATGCTGATTTTACCCATGACACAAAACTGGGTGTGTGTGTTTTTTTTTTTTTTTTTCTCTCTCTCTTTTCTAATGGCCAATCAGGAACACTGGGGAAAAGGCCAGAGAAGTTTAATGTTCAAAACAGCTCTCTAATCACAGTCAGTGTGGCAGGACTGAATAAACATCCGCAATCAAAGTCTTTCATACTCGTGCTTATCATTTCGGGCCAAGAAGTAAAAGATGTTCTGAATTGCTTTGAATGAAACTATGAAGCATGTGAGCTAATGTGCGTTATATATAGAGAGAGGAGACCGGCTGTTGTCACAAAAGACTGTTTCTCGGTTAGTTTTGAGTCTAAAGTCTAATCATAAAAAAAAAACATTGGGTTTGTTCTTCTTCAACAAGTTAGTTGTCACATTTATTTTTGGGGCGAATTCTTTTACATTTTGTATTTGTATACAAAAGAGGGGAAAACAACATTTTTGTATTTTATTACAGATTAAATTGTAGAGATCCCATATATTTCATGAATTTGATTTTGTGGTTAAGACACAGATTTGACAACTAGTCCCGGTCTCAACTATATATAGTGTAATCTGCTATGGATGTGTGAGAGAGAGAGAGAATTATGTCAAATGACTACAGTATATCAAATAATTCTGCACTTACAGACAGAGAGGCCACACAATTTGAAGCCCCAATTTTAATGCAAGTCTTTTCAGCACTTTGTATTTGTTTATGGCAATATGGTGTTTAGGAAACTATCCAATGGGCTACACAGGTTCAGAAAAAAGTATATTTATATATTTGTATATATATATATATAGGTTTATATATATATATATAGATTTATAGTTATTTGAAGCTTAAAAAGAGAACAGTACACACTTGCACACGTGAAGATAACCACAATGTCAGATGAAGTATATCCGTAGGCCAATGAGAGGACAGAATCGTCTTTTTTTCTTTCTTTTTTTTTTTACTTTTTCCTTTTTTTGTGTGTCCCCCGCATCCACGCTTTTTCTAAAGATAGTAACTTCAGAAGAACACTTGACCACACTGATTAAGAAGAAAAAAAATAAACTACTATAGAAAACAATCAAGTCTAAAACGGATAGTTGAGTTTATAATGCACATAGTTTGGGCTCCTCTTTGTACAGTACGTTTGTACAAGTGTGTGTGTGTGTGTGTGTGTGTGTGTGTGTGTGTGTGTGTGTGTGTGTGTGTGTGTGTGTGTGTGTGTGTGTGTGTGTGTGTGTGTGTGTGTGTGTGTGTGTCGAAACGGGTAAAGGGCTCAGATAGTTGGTATAGTTTACAGTGGACTGTAAACAGAGACACATTGATCACAGAGCGGAGAGAGTGAGGAAACAACCGTGTCCATTGATCATTTTTCTCCTTTTGTCTCTCCATCACTCCTAATCCCCTTTTTGAGCTCTCTCCCTCTGCTCTTCCCTCTTCTCATCCAGCTTTTCGTCTGAGATTTGGCGAGGTTTCTCAGTCCTGCTGAGACTTCTCAGGGTCCTTACGTCATCGGATCGCATCCGATTTAATCGGTTTCAGACGTCCGAACGAGCTTGGAATGACCGGATAGGCCGTAATTGAGTTCAGTAAAAAAAAGAAACGGAGGAAAATTTAAAAAAGAAACCCTTGATGCTTTTGGCCGGCTGCGTTACTGTGCAAACTCACGCTTTTTCAGGAATGTCCACACGGAAGGTGCTAGGAAATCCTTTTGCGTGCTATAGGGCAAAGAACAGGCAGAGAACATATGGATCGTTAAAAGCATGTTCTTACTTATCCTTACATTTATTTCCCAGATTGAGTCTGATCTCACAAGGAAAAGTATTGCTGTTGCCATGTTTATTCATGCGCTTCTAAAACATCGCTCTGTAAGTGTTTCTTTTTTTCAGATAGTTACATAAATCTATCTTTAGATATTGCATTTGAGTGAGAACTGTATAAATTATCTTTGTGTGAATGTTAAATTAGTTTTCGGTGTAATTTACTGTATGAAGATTGAGCTTAAATGTAGAATCCTGACATAAAATTAGGTAGAGATACATTATTAAATATATAGCACATAAAATCCATTTTGTATAGCATATAAAAGTCATTGTGCATGTAAAATTTAATTAAAAATGTATTTATTATCAATATTTTTTTATATATATAATTCAATCAAATCAAATTAAAAGCAACCAAGGCGTTACAGAACCTTCTGAAACACATTTCTAGAGTGACATTTTGGCGGTGCGCTGATAAACATCAGTGTTGTGACGTTTTCTTGTTAGAGTTTTCACAAGAAAGAAAAAAGAAAACAGTTATGCAAATAGGATAGAGGCGGGGCTTGTGGATATAAGGTCCATCATATCCACAGTCGGCATGATTTTGCCAAGAAAGACATGTTCCTGAATCAACATCTTTTGTTGATCCAGGAACAACATTCCTGATAATCCTAACCCTATCCCTTCCCCTAAACCCCATAACTCTACCCATAACTTATCCTTAAAATCAGAGAAGCCCCTAACCCTTGTTGTAAGACTAAACTTGACATTAACTATAAACCTATCCCTCAAATGTTGTTCCTGGATCAACATCTTTGCGATGTTGTACTCGGTGAAATCACATTCACCCATATCCACATGTCTGAAAGGATACAAGCACATGCACATGCATACTTGGTCTTCACCTCACAGGAGAACACATAGTGTACACTTGCCCTTGCTTTAGTGCAGTACTGCATTAAAACAGGTGTAACAAATTGCTGGATGTTTCATCGACTGTGAGCGTTTACACTAGTTTGCATGCTATAATCAGAGGCGAGGAGGAAGGGCGCTATGACTGTCGCAAGTGTGATTACAGTAGAGCTATGGCATATGGTGATTAGAACAGACATGGATACAGTGCATGATGAAAGAGACAGGTACTTAATGTAGGATTTTGTCGGATGTATGAAAGCTGGGAAATTACCGCTTCCATTCCATATGGCATGCTGTGTATTTCTGTTTATTATGGCATAAAATGAAAATGTGATAAATCATGATTATAGGAGACGTAGAAGCGTGTGATGAGATATAGGCATGTTTTATAGACATACCATGTGTCTGAAGTGATTATGATGAAGATAGATTTCAGCTCAAGGAAAAGTCACAGCACAAAAGTATGTGTTATGTAGGTTTGGATGACAAATTAGTGTCTTCAGATGCTTTGGGTGGGAGAATTTAGAGGGCAGGGGAAGGACAAAATGTTGAACACAACTCCACGATTTCACTCCAAAAAAATCCTTTATTGATATGTCCATATATTATACATTTATTGTTTTTTTTTGTTTTTTTTTATCATTTTGCTTTTGAAGGAAAGGGGAAAACAAATTGGAAAGTGAGAGAATAGGTCAAGAAAGGGTGTTTTGAGAAATGGGATTACATTTTATATTTTTAGAAATATAAATAATTCTATACAAAGAGAGCCATGGTGGGTTAGATTTGGAACAGATGACGGCAGTGGATCAGATCTGGAGGGTTCAGAAATCGTACGTTTTGAGCGAGTACTCACACAGATAGTTGGGTTTGTAAGGCGCTCGGGCGCTTGGTAAGAGTGTGTGTAGCTCGTGGCGTGTGAGCGTGCCGTGGTGTGACTTGTCTTTGCCGAACGTAGAGAATGATCTATCATCGGCCCGATTGCACGCATCGTCCGGAACCACGCTCTCCTGTACCTCAGTGTCCGGCACCGCATCCATTCCCGGGACGTGCAGATTGCTACGGTAATCGGCGCCCTGGCGACCGTCGCCAGGCATGAAGGAGGGCATCCAGCAACGGTCGGAGTGACCCAGAGCCTTGCACTCTTCAGTGCAGTTGGAGAAAAGATCAGCTCCTGTGGAAGACAGAAAAAAGATGGGAGGAAATGTTAGCTTCATTCTAGTCAAAGTAATGTAGACTAGAATAAATAGAGTAATGTTACTATATTTACTATAATGAATATTCTCATTCCATCAGGGGTGTTTCCTCCACGCAGGCAAGGGAGGCAATGCCTCTTCAATAAAATAGGGTGAGAAAATAATCCATATTACAAAAATAAAACAACGCACATTTTTCAAAATGTGACATTAAAAAGTATTGCTTGTTTTTTTAAAGTAACACTGTCCAACAGCAACACCAGCAGGTAAAGTTACAGCGGATGTCCAATTCTTTCTGAGAGGACGCAATGCCTCAATTGCTCTATGATTGGATGTGATTGGTTATAATTGGCTATGATTGGTTCACGATAAATACCGTCTTTTGTTTCCGTGCGTGTTCCACGTTCACAAATCAATCTGAATGAACAAAATGTGTTAATGGGACGACTAATAAAAGCAAATGAACAGCTCACCCACTTAGGCTATGTTTATTTTTAATGAACATACTATTACAACATTGTTTTCTGTTATCTTGTAAGCTGCTTTGAAACCATTTGTATTGTAAAAGCGTATATAAATAAAGGTGACTTGACTTGACTTGACACGGAAACGATCTGATGAGAAACACAAGTGGCGTTGCGTTATCTTTTTTATTCTGCGTTTAGACGAGCGTTATGGTTGGGAAATCCCAACGCTATCTCACGACCAATTCATACGAATTTGTACGAGTGATTAAAAGGTGGCTAATTCGTACGAATTCATACGACTTCACTCGTAGGGGATTCGTACGATTTGTACGATTTGGTTTAGGGGCGGGGTCAGGGGTAGGTCATTCGTATGAATTCATACGAATTTGGAATTCATAAAATATGTACGATTTAGCAAAAATCCTACAAATTCGTACAAATTCGTACGAGTCAGGTCGTATGAATTGTTACGAATTAGCCACTCGTACAAATTCGTACGAATTGGTCGTGACATCGGGTTGGAAATCCGCGTGCATACGGTGACGCAAAAGTGTGTGAAATTCAATGTAGTTTGCACTCCAGGCGGCTAGGTGGCAATGTGAAGCACTGCCACACAACAACACATATCTGAGAATATTTTGTACAACTGGTGAAAAGACTCTTGTATGTTTTTCAGAGCTGCTAGGGAACTTGAAGGTCCGATGTATGGAAATAATCCGACATGTTGGTTGTTATTTTCCTGTACTGGCCCATGCCTGTGACGTAAACGCGTACGCGACAAGAGCCAACATTTGCGTTTTTACGCAGATTCGCGTTTTTACCGTTTAGACGGGAACGCGACGGTGGAGCATTTTCCAGATTTCCACTTTAGAGGGTGGTTTCACTTTTTTGCGTTTTTAAGCCCCCAAAACACCGTCGCCGTGTAAACGAAAGGCACATCCGATAAAATATTTTTACGTTTTCACCCGGAATCGTTCTCGTGTAAACAGGGCCTTAGATATCACCACTTTATGTCACGTCAAAATCAAACTTGAAATGGCCTGAAAACATGATGACTGTGGGTTTTCCGTGAGCAGTCATATTGGTGAAATTAAAGATACATCTCCGTGCCTGTGACCAGTGTTTGAGCCGAAAATATGTTGACTATTCAAAAGAACAGCTGAACATCAGTTCACAAATAAATATACATTGTTTAAATTGTTACTGCCTTTAGTTATTATTTTGGAATTAAATGTAAAAATGCTTAAAACACTAACTTTTGAGATTTATACTCTAGAACACTAATTACATTGTTAATTTAAAATACAAATTTTCATTTTTGAAGTAAGGTAATGTTTATTTAACCAGGAAAATGTGACAACATTAAGTGTAACTGGGGACATACATTTACATGTGTGTGTGTGAGCGGCAATGTCCTTATGCTCGTGTTCCTAGATCAATTTAACAAAAAATATATTTTGTGGAGTCTACATATTTCTTCACACTCTGAGATCTTCTGCTTTCACTTTATCCCCTGCTCTTCTGTGTAACAATCCAATGTCAACAAAAACACAAAGGCAAAATTACTATGAATTATCCAGAGCGCAGAGTCTGAAATTATTCATATTTGAATGAAGATGATTATTTAACCAGACAGATTGCGAGCTTTTTACTCGTTTTATAATCAGCTGCAGTCATTGTCAGGCTTCAGCAAAGCACGGTAATTGACTGGAAGGCGGTCCACTGAAAGAAGGATAGTTATATACATCCAAATACAAAGCAGTGAACTCTCCAGCCTTTTGTTTCCCCATGTCTGCCTCTCCATGTCCCTCCCACCAACCGATATTAAACAAGTCTGTCTTTTCATCTTGTTAATTTCACCGTGTCTCTCTATCGGCCGGTCTCTCAAGTCCTTCGTACAAACACTATAGCCAACGCAAGCAAAACTAACAACACTGGGAGAAACCGTCCTCCAAACACACACGCTCATACGTACACGCTCTAGCTTTCTGACTAATGACTACACAGAGCATGATAATTAGCCGGTTTCAGAGGAAAAGAACGAGAGGGGAGCTTGAAAGGGAAATAAATGAAAGAGAACTGAACTCTAATAAAGGCCTCTGGATACAACCCCAAAATGAGGCTCAGTGTTTTGAGGAGCGTAAAGACCAGTTCAGAATTAAGAATATGACCGCATGAATAAAGAAATCACAGTCGTGGCTTAGTGGTTATGTGCTTGACAACTATTTAGCATTTTATTGAATTGATGGATAATTCTTATGAATTCGCATTCGTACTCCTTTGTATGATCTGCTTACGTCCCACAGACAGTTATGTATAGGGGTGGACCTTCATGCTTACATGCTTCTAAAAATCATGCGTTTTCATACAGTTCATAAAGTACAAATTCATACAAAATCACCACCTTATAAATTGAGCTATGAGGACACCAAATTGTCATTAACAAATGGTCATTTCCCACTGATTGTTGGGGTAGTTAATGGTTAGGTATCTTACCTGTGGGTTCTAATCAATAGACTAGGACCACCACTAAAATGTGTGCTTAGCTTGTTATCAAGGTTAGGGATTTGGAAGTTTGAACTAAGAGAAAAGGTAAAAATAGTAATCAGGGTTAAGCCTTGTTTACATTGACGCATTCAGCCTGGCGTGAACCATCACAGATACACGTGCAAATCAGCATTTATACTTCATGCGCACTGCATTGCACGATTCTCTGCTAAAGTGTATTATTTTTATTCATGAACACGTAACAGGCAATTTCACAGTGCAGGCGGAAACATGATGCTTTTAAAATTGTTTGCAGTCAAAAGTCCAACATAGGTCCATATTCTTATAACCTTTCCTCAAGTTCGGATTGCAAGCACCGTCACTGTTGGTCTGCACATTTTTGTACTTGCTAATACTAAAATATTCCAGGAGTAAAATCACAGTCAAGATTAGCAGCATAATATGGCATTGCATGATTTATTATGCAGCACCTGCATGGCCTGTCTTAATATATTACATGAAATATTAAACTCCTATTTTTTATTAAAGATAGAAATCGTATTAGTTCTTTCATCACAATTAAATAAGGAATTACTATATGTGTCACTAGGTGCTCTGCACTAATGTCTAATGGTAATCAGGATTTTTTTTTTTATATACTAGTGTTTTTCTGCTAAAATCTCAGTGCTATGTGAGCTTCTGGAATGTTGCAAACTGTGGTACTAGCAATGATATTTCTAAAAAGTGTTAAGCTTAACAAATTATATACCAATATATTATATTCTGTATAATTAAGTATAGTAAGCATAACATTCTACTATATTCAAAACAACATTTTGGTCATGAGATTGTGATGGATTTTTTAATTAATCATAACTAACATTTGTTTTGCTTGCAGGAACAACATTCATATGCTTTTGAATTTGAAATGTATGTTTCCCCTTTGGTGAAAACTCATGACTTTAGTTGTGTGAATGTAAAAATAACAAAATAATGGAAATGATTATCCTACCTAGTAACAGAAGAGAACCAATGAAATTGTAGGGAAATTATATAATGTTTCATGTCATTTTGCCATACCCCTATTCTATAAAAACTGTTTTTATATTCGTGTTTACTGGTGGGATTCTCTCTGAAATTTGTCTGAGATCCTCCGGCCGTGCTTAAAGCTTCTTCTTTGGAGAGATTCTCTGAGAACTGCTTGGGAAGATCTCCTGGCCGTGATTATTTACATTTATACATTTATAGGACATTTGCTGAAGTCTGTCGGTTATTATTGCTGCGCAGCAAGTTAGGGATAGTAGGCTCATCGGACGTCGACTGTAGATGCGCTAGAGTATACATATTATAGGACGTAGTTAGATTTAGGGAAAAATCTACGACAAGATTAAGATATTATATTCTAAATAATATGTCAAAAGTAACATGCATGAGTGTCTAAGCTAACTCTCAGTCCCTCACTGAGCAATGACTAACTTTCAATCCTGTTGCGTAGTAAATTTATCATTTATAAAAGTGTCTGAATCATGAGTTTATTCATTTTGTAAAGGTTACAGAGTTCTATAAGATGAATGACCTGTATAAGAGTGAAAGAGAGGGAGCAGATACAGTACTGTTAAAAGAGTGATGCACCAAGGTCAGATTCAAACAAGTACAATGAGGGTGAGCAATAAAACCCAAAGGAAACATGTGAAGTGAAGGAGAGAATGAAAGAGTCTGTAGGCTGATATAAGGAAATTTGAGACACAGGTAAAGACAAAGGCCCAAAGAGAAGGAGAGGGAGGCGGTGGATGCAGTCAGGCCAAACTCTAATCTCTAATTCCTTGTGGCAGAAGCTTTTCTGAGTGAGATCAAAAGACAAATCTGTGCTGCTGATAAACCTGACCATATATAAGTGTATGTGTGTGTTGATGCTCAAATGAACACACAGGGGAATAATGTTTTATTAGTGTAGAGCTGTTGTAATGATTTGCATAAGTGACCAGGAAACATGTTATTAGTGTGGCTTTGGGACCTTGAGGTATATCAGCCCATTCTCACCCCAAGGCGTCATCTAACTGACGCCTTGGGAATCAGTTTGACCATGCTTCAATATTCGACGCTAAAGGCACCCTTTAGTGTCAGTTAGTTGACGCGATCCCAGGGCGTCATGTTACCCTTAGCGTCAGTTAGATGACGCCCTCCTACCCAGACCTAAACCTACCCGCGTCATCTAACTGACGCTAAGGGTAACATGACGCCCTGGGATCGCGTCAACTAACTGACGCTAAAGGGTGCCTTTAGCGTCGAATATTGAAGCATGGTCAAAATTGTCAGTTAGATGACGCCTTGGGGTGAGAACGCGTTGGGTATATGCATAAAAAGGCTGTAGATTAAATGCACTGACCCAGAATACTGTGTTTATTAGAATCCCTATAGGTGACTTTGGTAGTTGATGAAGCATTATTGCGTGATCAAAGTGTCTGGTTATGTTGTGCACAGTGAAATCAGCTTGCTTTTGGCACAGAAAACTTAGAATACCCAAGATAATTGCTGCTGGTTTGAGCATATCAAGATACACTCTTGAAAAGAGGGTTTTCTCAGAGATGCCATTGAAGAACCAAAGAACAATTTGTGGAATGGAAAGGTTCCAAGGTTCACATGGAACCATTGATTCCATTAAAGAACCTTTATTTTTATGAGTGCAGGAATAAACATTCACTTGTGCAAGACGTGATACACTTCTGCCTGCTTTTTATTGCTCATATGTTGCTCTTTTAAAGCTCAGGGTACAACAAAGTATACTAAGCATCAAATCATTTAGTCTCAGATCTGCTAAATAAGTAAGAATAGAGCTATAAAATAAAGATACGTCGGTTAATCGTGAAATCTTTGGTTTTTGAATGCAGACTTTGGTGTCTAAGCAGTTTTTGACATTGCTGAGATCTCCTCTGAAACTCTAGAGGAGACATGTGAGATTACTCTCGTATTTGTCTCAGGGGAGATCTGAGAAGCTTAAGCAAAAGTCTACATTTTCTCTATCATTGCTGTCAAGGATAAGCAAAGTTAAAAAGATTTCTTATGTGATTCTTCTTCCCTACGTGCTACTCAGGGCTTCTAATCTTACAGACTCAACATCTGAATCCACACTCAGCTCACATTTCTGCTCAGATGTGTTGTGAAATCCATAGATCACTTCCACAAGCTGTCCACTTTGTTACTTCACTATTATATCAGGGTGATATATATGGACACAGATATGCGGGTGTACACAGAGGCATAAATCTTGCTAAAGCAGGGATCCAAGGCCATTGTGACATCATCAATATTAAGTACACCGATAAACCAGACTGCATACAATCAAACTCAATGTAATTAGAACAGCGGTCTCTAAATAGCCCCAACCGAGCGAGCAGACAGAAGCTCACAGCATGAGTTTCACATCGATATCACAGTCACATGCAGAGACTCGTGTAGAACATGTAGGACTTGATACGATTGAGGTCTGCTTTTGTATGTGAAAACAACCTTTGAATAACACAGAAAACTAGAATACCATGTCCTGAATGCAATAGTAGTGCTTGCCAGGCAGAAAAGTAATAGTCAAGCCATCTTTATTTGTATAGTGCTTTATACAAAGAAGATTGTTTCAAAAATAACACTAAAATAATGATCAATGATGCAAAATTCTGCTATAAAGCAGCTATACAGCAGACAATAGTGTCGTTGTTCAGCTCAAGTCAGTTCAGTGTTGATTCAGTTCAGTTCAATAACTGTAATTAATCATGAAATGAGTTAAATTTACCTATAAGAAGCTCTACGGGTAGTATTGTATAGTACACGCAAGCGTGCTAAAAATAATTGATGCGCTGCATCAAAAGTGAAGGGAAGCACTTTTGAGTTCCAACATTTTCGGGGACAGGGACTCTTATCTCTGATAAGATAGCAATCATGGTGATAAGTGTGTGCATTAATTATTTAACACAGTCTCATCCCAAGACGTCAGATGACTGACGCTTTTGACCATACGTCAACATCCGACGTTTTAGGGTACCCTTTAACATCAGTTAGATGACGATCCCGGGGCGTCATATGACTGACGCTTTACCTTTAGCGTCAGTTAGATGACGCAGGTAGGTTTAGGTCTGGGGTAGGGTTAGGATTAGATAGCGTCAAATACTGACGTTAAAGGGTACCCTAAAACGTCGGATGTTGACGTATGGTCAAAAGCGTCAGATATATGGCGTCTTGGGATGAGACTGGGCTGAATTATTAGTTGTGATCCATATGGACCAGGCCCCAAAATCCGGCACGCATGTGATTTGCGGATTAACTGCTAAGTTTAACCATCATTAAGTGAAAGTTTATCATTTGGACGTGTTTTGTCTTGCCAGTTAACACATTCAAAAGATTTTAAACGTGAAAGAACTTGGGAAAAACCAGACTCAGTAATAGTTAGCCTGGGAAAACCCAGACAACTTCCGGCAAATTTAGATTTGCTCTGCAAGTAAGTCTGGCAAAAAGCTCATTCAAGCCCATTTCTAATCCGTCGAAACCGATGCACCAATCAGAAACGTTGGGCGGGCTTTACACGATGACGACAGGGAAGCAGATATTACAAAGATGGATGCCGCCGTAGAACATCATTCGCTGGAATGGTTCGAATCAGCTATCGCGTCTGTTTTAAATGATTTGAACGTTTCCTTTTTGTAACCCGAGTAAAGAACAACACTCGGAGATGTTTCTCCGTCGCTCTGCATACGTCATCTCCTTCATTGGTTTTAGGTCTATCCAATTTGCCCCCAGAGGCATTTGAGTGACGTCCGTTGGTGACGCCCCTTTGTAAATGATTTGTCTATGAAGCTTATGAATTTATGTGATTTTGTGGTCGAATAATATCCTTTAATGTAGACTTTAACCATCAGATCCTATTCATCAGAACAGGACCCACATTTGCTGGAGATTGCGGGGTGAAGGAGGACATGCAAACGTTGGCACATTGAAGCAACAAATTAGATGGAATTTTTAAGTTTTAAATATTGTTACAATTGTTTACACAGAACATCTGTGATTTGGGATCTCTGTAGCTTTAACTCCTATTTACAATACATTACAATTAGCACAGAGTATATCTAAATCATTATAAAAGGTACAGAGAAATTTAGTTATTGGCATTAGAGGCTCAGAAAAATGGAGAGAAACAATGCGAAAAAGTAATATACCACAATCACAGATGTTCCTATAGAAACAGGATTACAATTCTCAGAAGACTCTGAGTTCACTTAAAAACAACAATGGCTGTGGAAGCAAAACAGACATTTTCAATTTGGATGGGATTAAAGTCACAAAGTATGTCTGTGAATCACAAAATTACCATCCTCAGGGAAAACAAGTCCAATTCGAATGAGGATTAAGGTTGAAATTATCTAGAAAACAAAGTTTGAATGCAGTCATTAAATGGTTCAATCTAAGTTAAATGCTGAAATTTGGGCTGATGGTTCAGCATTAGTGTTCTTTGGATAAAAAGAGCATGAAAATGTGGCATCTATTATGCATTGCAAGTGGTAGAGCTCAAGTATTTTCAGATTTTTTTAGCCGTCAAGAGAAATGTGAGCTGTCAGAATAATTGTTTTTAAAACCTAAAAGCGATATGATTCAGCAAATTGCATTTGCACAGTTTTTTTCCATTGTTCTGCAATACAATACATCCTTGTATTGACAATATAGTGTAGCATGTTGTATGCTAGTTTAACACCTGCACTTAAGAAATATGAAGAAAGAAAAATACCTACATGATTTTTCCATGAAATCCTATAATTGTAGACCTATATTCGATTAGATATCCTCAGTGTTTCTGGGAGTTTTATTAACAACAATGATCTGAGTAGATGCTGGACTCTGGGGTTGCAGACTTCCAGAGAAAAAGGGATGATGCGTTGAGTACAAACACAATGACTAACTAAGCTGTTCTCTATCAGGAAGCGCTCTGCATCCCACTGTGTGCGTTATTTTCGTCTCTTTCCGCTTCTCTTGCATTTTCTCTTCTGGAGACCTCATCACATCTTTTATCAATGGTGTGCAAAAGCATCAGAATGAAAAGGAAAAACACTGCCAAAGCCCTGATGAGCAGAATTTCCCTTCAGAACACCTGTCGTCAGGCTGACCAAAGACCTGAGCTCACATGCTGAGGACAAGCATTTTTTGCGAGGGTTGGGAGGAAACTTATGGTAATTTTGTTTTGAAGAACACGAGTGAAAGTAATGACGATGTGCTGAACATCTGGCTGGGCTTTCACTCAAAATTAACTAGCTGACATAAGAAATTACAGTCACTACTGTCTTGGGGAGTGATTAACTAGCGATGTTACTAACTTAGCTGCATTTTTCAGAAATGTGTGTATCAAAGTTGTGTATCTTTTCCAGTAACAAGCTTTTCTCATAAGTGGTGATGTAGTGTGACAAAACACTGCATCACTGCTTTTTGTCACATTGTATTGAACACAGAACGTCATACTGATCGAGCTGAGGCAATAATCCAAACAATAAACAGCTGTTCAGATGGTTCATGTATACGAATCATTTTTTTTTTTCAAAAAGTTGTTGCATGGACTTTTTTTTTCTTCATAGCAAAACATGTTAAATACTGTAGTAAATTGAGATGTTTATTGTATAAATTGCTAAATAAATTATATCATCTGACATATATTTACAAAGATATTGCTTCCTGAAATAGCTGAAATGTTTATTTCCTTTTGTTTGTACTTGTAACAAAGCGTACTATTTCAAGGTAGCTTGACTGTAGTAGAACTTAAATTATGAATAGCTTGAAGTTTCAAAGTTATTCCCCCATTGACTTTCACCAGCTACAAACTATTTGCTTGTGTGTGTGAGTGTGTGTGCGCGCGTGCAGAGCAAATGGAGTTACTCTGATTGGGAAATGATAGCATTAAATTACAGCGACAGGAGTGATTTGATTAACGTCATCACCACACATCCCTCATTTATAGATAATCATCAATCTATCGCTCACTCATGTTAATCTAATTGTGCAATTTGTCACGCCTCTGTCTCTTTGCAAACAAATGCAGATGTAACCGTCTAAATCATGTAAAGGGCCATTTTCTGACCTCAGCTCTTCTAGCTTGACACTCATGTTCGTTTGAGAAACCCAAAGGCCATTTAAATAGATTGAAAGATATACTTTAAAGTACCAGGCTTTTTTAATCTCATAAGAATTGATTATAAATAAAATTTGAACTAATTTAACTGCTTCTCCTTAAAATGTTACATTACTTACATCAGTGCATACAGCTTTTATTCTATTTTTCATGTGTTTTGAAGAGATCAAATGAACCCCAAAAAGAAACAGATACCAGTCACTTTTTTTTAAGTGCATGCATGTGGTAAAACAGAAAGATAAAACTCGGGACAGACAATACACTCTTAAAAATAAATGTTCCAAAGGTGATTTGCGCAGTGATCCCGAAGAAGAACTATTCTGAGTTCCCCAAAGAACCTTTCAGTGTACAAATTAAAATAACCATTTTTTTGTCAGAAGCATATTTTAATAACCTTTTTTCACTCTAAATAACCTTTTTGTGCAATGGAAAGGTTCCATGGATATTAAAGTTTCTTCATGGAACCATAGATTGCATAGACATTTATTTTTAAGAGTGTGATGTCTGCTTTAAGTTTTTAATGAGTGAAATGTACATTAAATAATTTGAAAATAAGATTTTTTGGGGGAAATTACTATTATTATTTGGTAACACTTTACACGAGCAATACATTTCTTACAGTATAAATCAATTTGTTATTTAATACATTTAAAAAAAAGTTAGTTAATAAAAACCAACTGTTCACTGTTAGTTCATGTCCATTAAATATTAACAGATATAACTGCTGATGTTAAAAATATGTTAATAATTTGATGTAATGTTGACATTAAGTCAATAAATCAATATAAGTCTATTTAAGATCAATAAATCTTTCATTGTCAATTCATAATAACTGCAAACAAATGGAACTTTAATGAGTTACTTATTATTTTATATTTACATTATTGGGTTGTAAGGGACCCTAAACATAAGAGCATTACAATTATTTTCAACAGAATATGTGGGTTAAAACGCTTCTTTCCCTTTCCTTTCTATCTTTTGGCATGACTTCTCTTAATTTATACTAATATCTCCAAATTGATGCTGTAAGAATAAAAGGAGGCGAGGTAGGGATGTGTGAAGGAGATTGCGTGTGTGTGTGTGTGTGTATGTGTGTAAGTGGTTGTTAATGCAGTGGTGCTACCCCTGTCAGTGTCCCAGGCCTTCATCTTAACCTTGCTGTGATAATTGGCTATGCAGAGACAGGCACTGAAATGGGAGTGCAGAAACTGCGAGCTTGCCAACACACACCCAGAGGAGAGCAGGGAAAGGAAAGGACACACACACACACACATCTTCTCATTTTACCTATTTGATGCTCTAATAAGTTTTCAAAAAAAAATCTCAATCCCTCTGCCTCTTTCCCTTCCTCCTTCTGTGATTTTCCCCCGCAGAAAGGATTATATCAAAGGTGTTTCTACAGCAAAGTTCCTTCAAACTGTAGTTACCTAAAATGCGAAACCATGCTCGTTTCAAAAATTTGTATTCCATTGTGTGCAGCGCATACGTAATATCTGGCAACCCGTCATCTAACTGTTTGCCAAACCAAAGGCTGAATGTCATGATTCTTTGGAGAGAAAGGTCAAAGCTTTATCCAGTCGAAGCCGTAAGGCTCCACCTTGATCAATAAACCAGCAGAAATGAAATATAGAACATGAAAGTCAAACGGCTCATCAAATTGAATATAAAGAAAGAATAAACAAAATTATATCAAATTAATCTCCGACAAACTATTGCCATTTCACCGTGCTCGACTCAAACGTTTCTGGCATTTGATATGAATGGAAAAATAATTGTGTTTGGGGGTGTGGGTGGGGTAGTGGGTAGCTGTTTGGGTTTGTTACCGTGGAAGCTTTCAAATACTCATTAAATGCTTCAGAAAGCCTGTCCATCAGACAAGTCAGACTCGTTCGCGGCATTGACTGAAATCCGTTTAGCTTTGTTGACAGATGTATAATTTCCACGCAATCCCTATATTGATCCACTGTTGGAATCGGTTAAAGGCTTGTCGCGTTGCTTTCAAAGCCACAATGAGAGCAATTTCCCAGTGTCTATGTTTCTCCTCAGCATTCATTCCCCAGGGGCCTTTCACCCATCTCTGCTTCTTTCAGGTGGACAGTAGGAGAGAAACTCGTAATCAACATACCTGCTGTGTGGCCCCGGTTGGTGGCGTCATGGTCGCTGTCTCCCTGCTCGCTATCTCCATGCCCGCTGTCTTTAGAACTGACGATATCTGCCTCTTGAAACGCTGAACTATAAGGGAATTTTCATTGTTTAATAGTCATTTGGTAATTGGAGCTTTGTACTGCATTTCTCCATTAGAAGTATTGATTGTTTTGGTTATTTAACACTTTTGGCACAGTTTTACATTTTAGACTGCTGATTAAATTCGATATCAAATTCTGAATCAGACTTGTGCTGTGTAGTTTGAAACATTAGGATGACACATGCGACGAGGAGTAAAATCTTGGGATTTTGGCTAGGGGCCACATCATTTATACTGTTCTTGCTTTATATCAGAGTGTCTGTACCTATTTAAGCATATTTTGGGCACAAATTGTACCCAGAAGTTAGCTTAATTTGACAAAACCTCCTTTTGGGGACATCCTCATTTAAAAAACAAACAAAAACGTTTAAATAATAATAATAATCTTATCTTATTTTTAAACATTCTAAAAATGTCGAAAGATTTCTATTAGGGTATGGGTTTGGTTTAGGTCATAGAATTTTATAACTGGCTGTACATAAAAATAATAGAAGTCTGTGTGTGTGTGTTGGGCCTGGTAAACCCTACATTATGGGTGTTTTAAAAAACCTTACAAAATGTCCCCACAAAGATGGCAATATCCGAAATCCTTGTGGGGACATTTTTGGTCCCCATGAGGAAAACAGCTTATAAATTATCCTAAGTAATGATTTTTGAAAATGTAAAAATGCAGAAAGTTAGTGTAAGGGGATAGAATATACAGTTTTTGTACAGTATAAAAATTATTATGTCTATGGAAATGTGTGTGTGTGTGTGTGTGTGTGTGTGTGTGTGTGTGTGTGTGTGTGTGTGTGTGTGTGTGTGTGTGTGTGTGTGTGTGTGTGTGTGTGTGTGTGTGTGTGTGTGTGTGTGTGTGTGTGTGTGGTGTGTGTGTGTGTGTACAGAATGCGAGCAGTCATCTCACCTGTTAACACGACGGGGTCTATCCACCAAGTAGCTGAGCTCAGTTCTCTGGTGCTTGGTCTAAAAGACATAAACAATAACAATAATTGAGTATGACATTCTAAGTATGACATTCTACATGTATCATTAAAACACTGGTCAGGGCTCTGTTCTGCTCTGTCCATGCACTAGAGCACCTCAACCATAGAACCGCCTTTGTTCCACTGATACCCAGCGACTGTGTGCTTTGCATACTTAAACCCTTGTCCAATACACTCCCCCCTCCCTACTCAGTCTTGACTCCAGAGGGCTACACCCTTTCAGAGAATGCCAGGGGATAGTAAAGTATACCTTGTTGGATGGCGGGGGCTCACTTAAAGGTCCCATGGCATGAAAATTTCACTTTATGGCTTGTCTCAGAGGCAAAAAGCAAAGACGTTAGAATAAATAGTTTGTAACCACCCTCAATATTCACTATCCCCATATATTCCAAGTATTGGTCAATCGATATAATATTTGCATTGATCTTTTCTGAAATGTTCACATTAAGGATTCCCTCCAGTCTTGAATATGTGGTTACATCCATGTATATAACAGACCCTAAAGTGCTGTAGTGTAATTAAAGGATCTGAAAGAAGGACTGCAGCTAGAGCTACATTAAAAAAAAGCACTATGTGAGTCATAAGCAAGCAGGTGATTACAATCTGACATTACAAACACAGGACGCTGAAAGATCACGACCGAACACACTTTTAAGGTGCATATATGTATTTAGAGAGATACATTTGGTGCAGTTTCCATCCACTGAACTTGTCACAATAAATTGTATCATTTTTACTCAATTTTATGGGTTTTTAGAGTCTCGATTTTCTGCATTAGTAATTAAATTTGAAGTGGTTGAAAAAGTGCAATGAACTTATAAGTGAATATTGTAATCTTTGGCACCACTTATAAGTGAATATTGTAATTTTGGCACCACTTTGATTTTACTTAAATCAATCAAACTTGTTTTTCTATTATTTTTTTAGAATGTGAAATTTTATAGTTTGTCTCATAGCAACACACACACACACACACACACACACCACACACACATATATATATATATATATATATATATATATATATTTTAACACATTACTATTTCATTTTGATATTCCTATATTATGAAAATGTATTAAGTAATAAAATCAAAGATAGTTCTCGACATGTGAACATGTTAATGATGTATGTTAATATGGTATGAGATGCTATTGATGTACGAATTGTATACTGAATTCAGATAAAGTGCTGCCCGTGTAGGTAATAAAATGTGTTTTCACCTCGCTCGATAAAATGCTCCCGTTAGAGATGATATCTGGTTGCTGATCCGCGTATCCGGCAACGATTGCCCCGCACGGGTTGTGCTCTGTGTCTGTGCTCCTGGATGGACTGCACGGTTTGAGAAACATCAGGTCGGTTTTGGCAGACTCCGGTGTCAGGCACACCTGGTAGCAGTAGTTCTGATTCTGGTGGTGTGAGCCGAAGCTGCCCGACTCTTCCACTGGCACCTGTGCGGTACTGGCCACATTAGTGCTCTGAACGAGCATGATGTCCGATTTACTGAGCTTCTTCTTGCGCCCACGCGCTTGGCGACTGCAGCACTGACAGCACGAGTCTGCGGCCATGCACGTGTAGATGTTCAGTTTCTTGTCCTTCTGACAGCGCACCGCCAGCACGATCATGGCGAGGAGGAAGATGAAGGACACGGAGCCGAGAGCGATGATGAGGATGAGTGTGAGGTCCAGCGAGCCCTCTTTGGACTTCACTGACCCCCGGTCGCCGCTCCGGACCTCCACTACGCTGTCCACGAGCACAACGTTGATGCTCGCGGAGGACGAGAGCGGCGGCTGGCCGTGATCGCGCACCTCGATCAACAGGTCGTACGGGTGCGGCGGGTCTCGTTTGCTGGATACCCGGCGCGCGGTGCGCAGCTCGCCGGTTCTCCAGTCCATCCGGAACATCCCGAGCTCGTTTCCCCGGAGGATGCTGTACGACAGGCGCGCGTTCTCACCATCATCAGCATCCGTTGCAACAATACGGGTCACCAGGTATCCCGGCTCGGCTGAGCGGGGCAAATGTTCCCTTGCGGTGCCGTTTTTGCCCAAAGGTGCAATTACAGATGGGGTATTGTCATTCTGGTCCACTATGATGACATTAACGGTGGCGTTGGCAGTTAACTCGGGCGCACCGGAGTCCTTGGCGTGCACCATGAAACTGAACTCTTTTATTTGCTCGTAATCAAAAGAGCGCAGAGCGTACAAGTAGCCGTTCTCAGAGTTGATTGACACGTAGGTTAAGATGGACATACCCTGTATTTCGCACTCCAATATGGAGTAAGTGACATAGGCGTTCTGTCCAACATCTGGATCCACGGCGCTCACCGCGTAAATGTAAGCGCCCGGGACGTTATTCTCGGTCACGTACACGTCGTAAACCGTCTGCATGAATCTAGGCGCATTGTCGTTTTCGTCCGAAACGTGCACTTTGATAGACTTACTTGTGGAGAGAGAGGGCACCCCCTTGTCTTTGGCGACCACCGTGAGCGTGTACGACTCCGCTTTCTCGCGGTCCAGCGGACCGTCCGTAACGATCGTGTAATAGTTTTTGAAAGACGACTTGAGTTTGAACGGAACCTCGCCGTGTAGCTCGCAGGTCATCTGTCCGTTCTCGCCGGAGTCCCGGTCAGTGACGCTTAGCAGAGCGATCACCGTGCCCGGGGCAGCCTGCTCGCTTACCGACTCCGTTACCGTGCTGAAACTAATCTCTGGCGTGTTGTCGTTCACGTCGATGAGTTTGACCAGAACTTTGCAGTGCGCGGGCACGGCGTTCGGCCCCATGTCTTTCGCCTGCACGTAGATCTGATGCGTGCTGCTCTCCTCGTAATCCACCTCGCCGGTCACTTCAATCCTCCCGGTGCGCGAGTCGATGTTAAACAGATCCCGAATACGCGGTGGATTGTGACTACTTAGAGAGTAAACAATCTCTCCGTTCTGGCCCTCGTCCATATCGGTGGCATTAAGCTGAATAACGAGCGTGCCAACTGGAGAGTTCTCGCGCAAGCTCACAGAGTAAACGGATTGATCGAACGTGGGCGCGTTGTCGTTTGAGTCCAGTACTTTAACCACTAGCAGTGCGGTGCCGGTCCTCTGCGGCTGCCCCCCGTCCACGGCGGTGTGACACGTACCTGTGCACCGCCTGCTGCTCTCGGTCCAAGGGTTTATCCAGCACGAGCTCCGCGAACCGGTTGCCGTCGCCCTGCGTCTGTACGTCCAAATAAAAGTAGTTGTTGGTGGTGATGGCGTATGTGTTCAAGGCATTAGTCCCCACATCAGGGTCGAAGGCGTTCTCCACCGGGAAGCGGGTGCCCGGTGTGGCGCTCTCGGTGATCTCCACGGTGATGTCCGTCTCTGGGAAACTCGGCGGATTGTCGTTAATATCCATGACCTCGATCTCGACGCGGAACAGCTCGAGTGGGTTCTCCAAAAACACTTCGAGGTGCAGGAAGCACGGGACGGTCTGTCGACATATCTCCTCTCGGTCGATGCGCTCGTTCACCACCAGCGCTCCGTTCTCTAAGTTGACCTCCAGGTACGGCGTGCGCGAGCTAGGCACGGTCTGGAAACGGCGCGCGGAAAGTTTGGTGATGTCCAGCCCCAGATCTTCGGCGATATTTCCCACAACCGTCCCGCGCTCCTGCTCCTCAGGTACCGAGAAGTGCAGCTGCGATAACCCTCCATCCAAGATCGAGAAAAAGAGAAATATCAAAATCATCTCCAAACAACAAGTGCACTCCTCTTTATCCCCTCGCTCTGTCTTGACTCCTTTTCTTCTCCAGTCACAGCTTAGGAATTACCCATCGCTTTAGTCTAAGAAAACATTTGCACTGTGCAATTTCCCAAATGAACATAAAAGCTCCTGTGTTGTACGGTGTCAGCCTGAAACCATGTCGCCATATGCGCAAGATCTATAGCCATTTGATATGCTGTCTCAAGGAGAGCAGAATTTAGTAGTCCGTGCGTCACAGAAAGACATTGCAGAACCTACAGATAGCCCGATCCTTAATACTGAGAAGCAAAACCTTACCAAAAACTATTTTGCTTAATAAGTGGATAGATCAATTTAAAAAATAAAATCCTGAACGTCTATTGCAGACAAATAATACTTTTCTACATAGGCTATAGTTGTCTAATGGTTCATAACTGCGGGATGCTTAGAAATCCGTAGGTCCCCTCTTCTCGAGTTCTGCAAGGAGAGTGAGCATCAGTGCGTTGTTTTGCGCAGAGCTCTTGCCACCAGCAGCCAATGGACTCTCCGGACTGCCAGCGCTGCGTCACCTGATTCGACCGTGGGAATGTCAATCACACGCGCCCTCCCTCCTCAGTGCGCCCTTACATCCCCACTCCAGCTCACTTTAGAAGACATGTGAATCAATTCTCATTCTTCGTTTAAAGTCAAACAGACGTATTCAAGGTAAATATTAGCACGGGAGAACAAGAGTCACGGTGTTCTGAAATCATTTTTAACCTGTCTGTCAGTTTCTAGTTTTGACCAATTCATTCATCTGTCTATTTAGCGTTTTAATATGAGTAGAATGTACGTGTTTGACTGTATTTGACAAAATGATGAATGTCATACGTATTTAAGAATCAATTCTTAATGACGACACCAGAATGTTTTGAATCTGAAGCACGGAAAGTGTATGCTACTCTTTAGTATGCAGTTCACGAGCGCGCATGCTGAGAGCGCGTGTATGTGGAGGAATCTCTGAAAAAAAAACATGCTAGTAATTTCAATGGGGGAAAATATTTTAAAAAAAACTTTTCAGTAATAGCGTGTTTAATATAAGTCATATTACAGTATAAGGTTAAATAGGATACGTCTTATTATGGTAAACTATTGTAAAAAAAAATATGTTTACACGTTGGAATAATGGGGGACATGTAGGAATTATTGTTGAAAGTATGCTTTAAAGTAAAAAGTATGAATCTCCTTATAAGTGATGGGCATTCCCAGAATTCCCTGCTTGAACCATCATGATTGTTTTTTTAAGTTAGTGTCGAATGCTATAATAGTTAGTATTTTGGCATTATTTAAGCATCACGTTTTACCCTGATGCTGTTATTGTGCTGTCTTTGTTAGTATTGGTTTCAGGCTGACTTTGAGTGATGTGGCCTTCCATTAATACCACCAAATTGATCATCAGTACATTTTACAGCAACAAACAAACAGCTCAAATTGGTGTATCTAGGATTAACAACACAATTTCATGACACCTACCTGCAAAATATATGTCTGTTTCCAGCAAATAAGGCAGTTTTTTTTTTTTTTTTTTTTTTGGCAGACCCTTTTTGCAGCTAATAAGATTGTCATCTGATTGTTTACCTGCGAGCCTCATATCAGTAACAAGATTTATCTCTCCGTCTTTCCTCCCGTTTTATCTAATTCTCTAGACTGCTATAGCCTATGCCTGCAACAGGATAAACTGATTGTTTGATATCAAGTCAAGAAACAAACTCTCATTTTAGAATGCACTCCTCTCTTTTCCTCTGGTATTAGCACGGTCGTGTGGGTGCTGTGTTAAGCTCTTGTCACACGGCAACCAAGTTCTCTTCGTGTCGCAATGAGTTGAAAGCTCTCGCGCTGCTCGTCTCTTCCGCGTGCACTATCCGCCCTCTAGCGGAAGCACAGTGAACTACTGGTCTGTCGTGGGGAGAGATTTCGGAGACAAGACAAGGTAGCGTTTCATTATGTATTTTAATCGTCACCTCAAGGGTAAATTTAATAAATAATGCATATTATAGTGTTGTATTGATTTGAGCCACGGTTTTGTTGACAACCGACAGTGTTTTAGTTGCTCTCAGTAGTGATTTTAACAAGAAGCTCTCAACAGCAGACACTGAAACATTCAGAAACAGCATCTATATTTGTGAAACGAGTAACATGACACGAGAGTTTGCTTTTTGCCCTACGATTATCCCCACATTAGTAAACTCCTCACAGGCGTCAGTTCCCCGACATCAGATGAATTTCAGCAAACAACAGCGCCTCCAAGCGGTCTGTTAAATCTTCTGATCATCCGTCACGCTGCTGAAGATGATTATCTGGGCTATAAGGAGATGTGTATAATTAAGACGCTTTAATGCGAAAGTAATTTTGAGGAGCTGTAAAATAAGCACACTGTAAACTCTGCCAGTGTGGAGATGAAAGTACAGTTTTAAGAGAGATACAGATAATAATGAGTCATTTCTTTTCAAAGTAACTGCTGGGTTTTGGATTTGTTCAACATATAGATATTGTACAGTCAGATTGTCATTAAGACTAAATAAACCCTGACGAGGTAAACAGCCACACTGAAGGGTTTGTTGGGCTGTATGCCCTGTTGACTGTACATAGGCCTACTTATAGGCTATTGCACTTACCAAATAAATGAATAAAGGACATTAAATGTTGATCTGAGTTATTGTATTCGCTTGAGCTAAATTAACATTTAGAGACCACAGTGAGACAAAACATAAGCAAAACATAGCTTTCCCGCATGAGCAGTCTCTACATCACTGCCCTGGACAACAGTTATCATTTGCAAATATTTGCCTGACTGACAAATCAGAAACAAGTATTTCAGAGGGAACAATAAATACTGCAGACAGCTTTAAAGGGATAGTTCATCCAATAATGAAAACTCTTGTTGTTATTTACTCACACTCATGTCAGTCCTGAATGTCTGACTTTCTTTCTGTGTAAACTTGTTTTTGTCCACACATTGAAAGTCACAGTGTAAAAAAAAAAATGGAAATTTATTTCTTTGTGTTACATAAGAAAAAAAAAACGGTTTAGAAATACATGTGACTGAGTAGTGGTGACCAAATCTTCATTTTTGGGTCAATGTCTTTAAAATGGACCTATTATGCCTGTAATAGTCTCGGGTATCCCTAGAATATGAGTGGAAGGCATAGTGCATGCACCTTTAAATGCAAATGAGCTGCTGCTCCCCACCCTGATTTCCAGAAGAGGGCGGAGCCTTCACAGCTTATGCCTCAGATACTCTGCCAAAAAAAAAAAAAAACATCTGTTTGGTTTTCATTATCTCCAGCGCGCTCACATGACTGCAGTTCTTCATCATCATGTTTTACTATCTGCATGCGTTTTAAAACCATATCAGTCTAAACTTCCGAACACATCCGAAGCACGCGCACAGAAAGCTGGATGTCAAATGGCGCGTCCCATAAGTGTTAAACGGATTTCTCTTTCATTGTGCTTAAACTGTAAAATACACACAAGGTTATGTCAAAAACATACAAAGTTCATATGAACACAGTCGTTTATGTCTGTGAATGTAAACAACAAGTAAATAAATCGAATGTGTATTTTAGATCTGTGTATTAAAGTGAAAGTAGCGTAATATACAGTACCTATATGCTACTAATATGAATCAAACAACAAAAGAAAAACACTTACTGCTCATGACTGAATAATAGCTTTAATAAGAATAAATTTCTTCCTTGAATGCTGCAGTTAAGTGCTCTGGCGGGGAGATAAACATGGCGGAGTGTGTACAGCTCACTCAGGGCGGGTCTATGCTAATAGGGCAGAGTCTGTCAGCAGTTGTGGGCGGGGCCTAATAACATGTGATGTCAAAAAGCTACAATCTTTTGTGACAAGGGCTTGTTCTGAGACACCGCTTATGATTTATGGGAATTAAAAAAAAATGAGTGGGTGGATTTTTACCAGGGTGGTTGTGTTGTATTCAAACACCATGTAAAAGTGACATTTGCATTATAGGTCCCCTTTAAGATCTTAAAATGGAAGATTGTATTTGGTTTACAACATTTTGTGTCTCTCTCACTCTTGTCTTTCTCTCAGATGGAGTGATTTGTGTTCCATTCATCAATCAGCACGTCACAGCTGGAGGATGATGGGTGTCGCACTACACCACTCTTTCTCTTCCTCCTTGACCTTACAAACTAAACGCATCTATTACTTAAAATAAGTGTCACGCGCGTGTTTGTATCAGAGAGGACGACAGAGGTAATGATATTGTGCCATTTTGAGAAATGAAATGATGGTTGCCAGGATATGACATGATGAGCATCTGCCGATTCCGCCGGCAGCCTACCAATAATTGTCCTCTTTTCATCTCTGTCTCACTTTCTCTTTCTCAGAAACATTATTCCGCGAACGATGTCTGGAATAAGATGGGCCTTGGCGTGTTTGATTTTGTGCAGCGACTATCAAACTCTTTAAAAGATTTAAACCTCACTCATCCCTCCCAAATCCCACCTCACACTACTCAACGTGGAATAACGGTGTTGTTCAAATATGATGTGAGAACAATGAGATTGAAGTCAAAGTTTACCGACACTAAGCCGGACCAATTCTCTGTTAAATGGGCTATTACACACACAACAGCCGGCGAGTGTTTGACTGGGTAAGACTTCATTACAGATTTCATTCTCGCTCAAGGTGTAGGATCTGTATAGCTGTCATTGATTGCATGAATGTGCGGGTTAATTGGCTTTTGGAGTGGGTTCTTTCTGTGATTTCGCCCGGCATAAGTGAGATGTTAATGAATAGCGAATCCTCTTTTGGATGCATGCTGGTGTAGGCATGAGAGTTAAGGTGAGAGTGTGGCTGATCTTGATGTTCAATATGACTGTTGATCCATTGTGATTCATACACAGTGACCCTGAACACCCAACAATTAGCTCAATTAGTTTGGATCAATAATGAATGTAACCAATGATTAACATTTAGCTCAAGGTCATCTGCCATCTCACAAAACATGCCATGTTACATTTAGATAAAGATGGTACATTTTTCTGACAGGTGATATGACACGTTCCCTTTGAAATGATCTTCGTTATTTGAAAGGCTGTAAATTTGTTTCTGGCTGTAAAAGTAACCGGGTCATTCTTGCAGTTTGGTGGATTTGGGATTGAGCATGTTTGTGGATTTTTTTTATTATCAATATATGTCTTTAAGAAACACTGGTCAAGCACAGACTATATAACCTAATAAACCTTATATTTCACATGTTATAGGAAATTTGTCCACCCTGTTACATGACATTTTTACAATGCAATGTGTAACGGTGGACATTTTAAGCTAATGAAACCCATAGGAAAGAACAACATGATTGACATTTAGGATGATTTTAATGGATATATAAAATCTATATAATAATAATAATGTCCAGTATAAATTGGCCCAACAGAGTGGATATTATATGGTTTACACTATTCGATAAGTATTCTAAAAATGAGGTTGCTGTCCCTCAGCAAGTCATGTGATTTAGGGCATATGCTTAAGATTTTAAGGGGCAAGTAGAGCCAATCACAATAAATTGTTGTTGTTTTTATGTCAAAGAGAATAAGTAAATGTACTGTATGTCAAGTGCTTCAAAGGTTTTTTTTTTCTCTCCTTTATTTATCATATACTAATAATTATGAATTTGTGTTACTGGGGTACATTAATGCATGGAAAACCATGTGGCATGAAAACATGTATTAGCCTATTGCTGCATGAATGGGGGCATAAAATCTAACAAATTGGAGGAATGGTATAGGCCTATGGAAATCATGAGAGGTCCAAATAGGTAGGTAGGTAGGTAGGTAGGTAGGTGTGTGTGTGTGTGTGTTGGTCTGTTTGTCTGTTTTTTTAATGCTATTCTTTAATGAAGTGACTCCAGCTTTAAGTCTCTTAGAGACTTCGATGCTGATTTGACAATAAATATATCCTATAGACTCAGAGTGAGGCAGGCAGCTTCAGGGGGGAACGCTACTCTGCGATTACCGCTGCAGCTGTAACAAACAAGAAGGAACAATCCATCAAGCGTCAACGCCTCTCCAGATTTTAATTAATTACACTAACTTAGGACAAGGTCAGGAGCGCGCCGCGGGAGCAGCAGGGGGATGGATCGATTCGAGCATGCGCGACCCCGAGACGCAGAGCTTTTGGCTGAAGTCATTAAGAAGTTTGAGTCCTTTTGTGTCCAGCTTTTGTTCCAGGAGCCTCGCCCTTTAATTATCCCACGTAGCAGGCATGGAGGTGGATTTAATGCATGTGCATAATACAAACATATTCATCGAGTTCATCTCCATTATGATGAAACAATACACTTTTTGCATCCAGATCCTGTGCGCTGCAGGGAAGACGGAGCGAAGGAGAGGCAGGAAGAGCTTGTGAAACACATTATTCATGCTATTGGAACTCTAAGCAATCGACTTAATGGAAATACGATTCTTATCTTTGGCCCATGGAGACTCGATCTTTAATTTACTCATAGATCATCGTGCTACGCGGCCTATTCCTATGTAGCCTACTTCTATTGCTAAGTACAGTCATAATGTAAAAGACTCACTCATATACCACTGAATTAATTAAACAGACAAAACATTCTGTTACGTGGACGTGGATTTCACTGACAGCATAAGAGCAGCGATTGAAGTCAGTCATGGTATACAGATTATTTAACTGTGTAGCCTATAGCAATTGGCTACTAACAGCTCAATGTGGCATATTGTGACATATAAACAATCCATATATTGAACTGTAAGTGAAGGAAATACTAAATTGGACTCCTAAATTTGAATACAGTTCATAGTTCACATTAAATTTCTGTCATGACACGTTAGATTTGTTCCAGACCTGACTTTCATTCTTCTGTGTAGCACAAAATAATGTTTATATATATATATATATGAATATGTTATATGAAAATGTTAACCCTGTATGGTAGTGTGCTCCAAAACAATGACAAAATCCACATTTAGCATTCAAATCTTACAGTTCAGAATTTGCATAAGCATTCAAATCGTACAGTTTTTCACTTCCGCCAATATGGATCAATGAATTTGATGACATCACTCTGCACTTCAGCTTCTCATCATTTTCTGTCCAATCAAATGCTCTCTAGAATCTGAAGCGTCCCGCCCCCTCCATTATTAAAAGACTCTGAAGCTGCTGCTAAAATTTGTCATTTGTTCACACATTTACTATTTTCTACATGGTGAATGGCACAAAGTGCACTATATAGGGGATAGGGAAAAATTCAGACTGTGTAAATATGTTTTCTATTGGAGGGCCTACACAGTGTTATATTTTAAAACAATATGGAGGAGATTAAGAGGAAACTGCGGCTTTACCAAGTTAAACTGATCTAGCCAATCTGTGATATAAACAAAATGCATTTGGCTTTTTAAAAAAAAGGAGAGGAGCTGTTCGATATATCCTGCGCTGTCTTCCTGTTTCAGTGAAAATTACGTTGTACATTGAATAATGTTGAGTGTTTCAAGGCACTTCAGTAGGCCTTTAAAGAAAATAAATTCAATTAGTGGCCATATTGGTAAAGCCAATGTGCCTGTGCAAAGATTGAAATCTCGGAAACTATCAATGTTACGTAAAAATAACATATTTCAAAACGGATAAAAACTGACAAAAATTATCATAAACTGTGCTTCTTTAGCTTAAATAGTTTTCATGCTAGTCTAGCTAATATCCATGCACATTCAAGAGTAAAAAAGCAGATGTTGCATCTCTGAGCATACTGTAAAAAAACAGCCAAATTCTGACAGTAACATACTGTTTCCATTAAAACTGTACTGTAGAACATACAATGCATTCTTGGCAATAATTTGCATGGTAAGCAACTGCTGTTATTTTACAGCCGGATGAGGAGGAGGGAGGGTCTAGCTAGCCTCCGTTTTGTTTGACAATACATTAAACTTCAACAAGAAGTGACGTCACCCGACATTGCTTAGAGCACCTTTAAGAGAGAACTTTGAAACTGACTGCAGTGAAGAGCACGTTCTTTAAAAACTGGAGGTTTTGGTCGGAGTGTTTTCTCTACTAGGACTTGAGAGTGCTTATAAGCGAGTGATTATAAACACATTAAACAGAGAGGGTAAAATCCTGTCGATTCTCTGTAATACATAATTTATTCCCAAATTTCAGTGGGATTTCAGTGTGATTCCCAAATTTCAAATGACAGATATGTGCACTTCTTGGTGGCACTCAGCCTGATGGTTTTGGCCATCTAGTGCTTGTTAGCGGGAGAACAAAACAAGGAAATAACTGGTCCATTTTGTTCTTAAACATCATTGATTATTAAACTTTAAAACACAATTTTGTTTAACTGAATAAGCTACGCAACCGAGTTTACATTTTTGTATTCTTTTCTGCACATTTTCTTTCTCACATAGAAATTTTCACGTTGCTTTCACTTTTGTCTATTTTTCGTCAGTTTTTGGGTGTTTTTGCTTATAAATGTTCACCTTTTTATTAGCCTCCTGTGTGATTTTAATTTCCAACCTATTTGACCCAGAGCTGTGTTGGCAAAAACATTGTACTTTATTTGTTTTTTAATGTTATTTAATGTAATTAGTAAATGGCTGTAAAGTAATTTCACAGTATTAATACCGTAGAATCACAGTGTATTGCTGGTGTCTTTGCTTCCAGTATTTTATTGTTATTTTACAGAGATTTTTTTTTTTAATTCTGAAAAATACTGTATTTCGATTTTACATTATGCTGTAGCTAAAGCAATTTCACAGTATTCTTACCATAGAATTACAGTAAATTACTGGCCTCTCTGCTGCCTGTATTTTACTGTTATTTTACAGAGAATGCTTTTATTCAAATGCAATGACATTCATACATTTAACATGTGGTGTAGGTGTCACTGTATGATTAAGCATGTCACTCATGGCTGTGTGAAGTTATAACAGAAATAATAAGTACTGTTTGTTTGTGCAATGAGGTGTACTTAGGAGTTCATCGAATGATAATTTAAGCAGAGACCCAAGATGGAAATGTCTGCAGAGTCATAGAAAAGCAGACAATATTTACTGTATGTAGTCAGCGAAGATCTTCTTTGGTAGCACTGAATATCTCTTGCCAAAAATGGAAGAGAGAGAGAGAGAAAAGAGAGGAAGTCTTTTGATCCCACAGTATGAAGAGGTGGTGTGTAGGTGGACCGTGGTAAAAAGAACATAGTGTTGGCACACACAGTAACATACACAACGTGAACAAATCTAGGCAGAGCACACCAAGCGCACAGTATTCACTGCATCAATAACTCAATTTATGAATAAAAGAGTAAAAAGTGGTTGTATCACAGTTAACCCCAGGCTTCCTCGAAGGTTAGACTAGGTAACTCTCACACAGAGAATATCAGAGATGTGCACACTAACTAAAGCATGTGGGGATTGAGTGGATCAGCTTGACCAAGAAAGATAATAGATAGATATACTCCATAACTAATCAATATTGTATTGTTTTTGGAGAGGAAGTTCAGGTGCAAGGCAGTGGCAACATTAAATGTGAAGTGTACCATTTAAACACACATAATAGTGCAAGTCATTATGCAAAGTGCAAGACAGACAGATTACAGAATGCAAATATATGTTCAGCATAATAAATTATAAATTAATTAGACAGGCTCAACAGATTGCAGTGAATATAAATGTGGGCATGACAACCAGGAACACGTTTTAACTGCAGGAAATGTGCTTGCAATCATATTTCTGATGTTTTTAAAGTGTTTATGAGGTATTTTTTGAAGCACAGGGCTCTGAGCGTTCTCGAAATATGCTTTTTATGTGGATTTTTTGAAAGTATAATGAATCACCCACATCGATAACAACATTTTTAGAAGAAAGCTCTGTCCCGACGTGGCTGTCCTCAGACACACTGTATTATCTTCTAGAGTGTGTTTTGAACAGTACGTGTGAGACTCAAATTCGCTTTTTAAGCAGTTGGAGTGTTGAGTTTCTCTGTGCGTCATGCCACACATTGAATACATAAATACTACACATTTACAGCAAAAAGATGAATGAATTTTCTGAATAAAAAACATTTCATAGGATTCTGGTATTCTTAAACATTTTAATAAATTGTTTATGATTAAAAATAAGTTGTTAATCTAATTCATAATCAATTATTATAATTTACTCTAGTATATACACTCGAGTAAGTATTCTGTATTAATGCAGATAAAGTTGGACATTCTTATGAAGCCAACTTTGTATAAACAGCTGGGTGATGAATGATACAGTTACATTTTGCAAAGAAATAAAAAAAAAATCAGGCAGTTGAGATTTGCTATATAGTGTATATCACTGTACAGATAAAGTTGGATATAATATATCAAAATTTATAGTATTATCTGTGTGATAATACAGTTAATATTGCTTTAATATACTCTGGGATACTAGTGTGATTTAGTACAGTATATGCTGGGATATACTAGTGTGATGTACTATAATCTATTTCTGCTAAAAGTTTATTTTGTCAACTTTGTAGGAACACACTGGCATTTAGATGCACCCAAAGCATGAACTAAAAGCAAAAAAAAAAAAACTCACATTTCTAAGGGACTTTTCTTCGAGCATGACTGATGTACAATGCTTCTGTCAGAGCTTTTGTCAACATCATCGTCTCGGAGTCCCATAATCGGAAATTTGAGTGCATTTCATCCTTGTGCACACCACCTATTATACTACTCCATGTAAAGGCTCTTGCCAAGGGATCGGAAAGTGAGTTTGCAGAACATTCATACCTCAGGTCAGAAGCAGTCCCCGACACCTACCGAAGAAAAAAGAGTGAGTGAGAACCATAGGGATAATTATGCTTTCAGGAATAGATTAAAACCCCACATGCCACTGTAAATGCTCTTTCAACACATGTAATTTCATAAAGTGATATGGCAGCATTACGGAACCCTAAATGTTCAGCTTCTAAAGATGATAAACTGAAGGCGTTCTACATCAGATGAAGGTTTAGGAGTGGCTGACGTTTCCGGCGATGCATGTTGGGTGGATTATAGGATGCCATGGATAGCTTGTGATGGATGATAAGAGCTGTTATCATGTAAATATGGTATAATAGTTTTTCAGCTTGAGTGTATAAACTAGCTCAGCTATCTCTCTCTTATTCCTATCGCTTCCTCTTCTCTACTTACCTTGAAATGACAGGGTAAAAAAACAAGAACATGGCACAATAGAAGAGGTCATCTGCGATTCGCCAAAAATTCAATCCTTTTTTTTTCTGTGTGAAAATGCTCGCTGCTACCCTCTCTCTCTCTCTCTCTCTCTCTCTCTCTCTCTCTCTCTCTCTCTCTCTCTCTCTCTCTCTCTCTCTCTCTCTCTCTCTCTCTCTCCTCTCTCTCTTCCTTCTCTCTCCTCTCTCTCTCTCTCTCTCTCTCTCTCTCTCTCTCTCTCTCTCTCTCTCTCTCTCTCTCTCTCCTCTCTCTCTCTCTCTCTCTCTCTCTCTCTCTCTCTCTCTCTCTCTCTCTCTCTCTCTCTCTCTCTCTCTCTCTCTCTCTCTCTCTCCTCTCTCTCGTGTTGGTATGGATGAGTGGCCAGCCCATTTAAACTGCATGAAGGACGCCGCACGCTTGAAAGGTGGCCTTGTTCTAGCATGTAGCTTTTCTTTCTCTCAACCTGCTTTTATTTCATTCACTCTCTCATTCCGGCCCCTCTTTAACCGACTCTAAAATAAGCCGTGAATTGGCATCAAAGAACACTCACACTCTTTTCCATTCTTTTCCCCCCTTTTCTTTCTTCTGGAAGAATGGAGAAAAGGTAGACAAAACTATCGATGGAGCATTAGTTCACTAATCCTAAAAAAAAAACATATTACTCTGAAATCCTATTGACTCTATTATAATTTAAAAAAGAAATTCACTTCTCGTGTATCCTGCATAAATATATATATATTTTTTTGAATTCAGTCAATCAAGTTGGTAAATGTATGCTGTTTTTAATAGATGAATAGGTGAGAGCTTGGCATTATTGTTGACTCTCGCTGAAGGACACCAGTAGGACATTGTATACACATTCTTATGTGATTGGGTGAATTGGTCATATTATACACACTCTCTCACACAAACCATCATTACCAAGTATTGCCTCCCACTGTTACATTTCTTGCGTTGCTGATAAAAGTATATTTAGCAGTATTAAATATTTGGCTTTGTGCTTGCAGTATGTTAAAACTAACCCGCTATTTTTCTACTGCTCCATTCTCTTCTTGCACCACCTCCTAAAGCTCTAGAACGCGATTTTCATCAATAGGAAAATAGGGTCTGAACTTGAACTTGAAGTGTGCTATTTTGAAACAACTCATTTTGTACTAGGTATATTTTAGTTGTAATTAAATTGTAGTAAACTTTAAGTTAGTAAACTGTAAGTAAACTTTACTACATAACTTTAAGTGTATTTAGTGTACTTCTGTGTACTAAATTGGACCAACTTCAAGTAAACTTAGTATACTTTAAGTATATGCCTGTGTAGGGACTAATTACATGCTTGATTAGGGATATTAAAGTGTACTTTATTTGTGTTAGTACTAGGGCTGGAAGATTTTGGCTAAAATCATAATCGCGATTAATCGAACAAGACACCTCGATTACGATTATTGAACGATTATTTAAAAAGAAATTCTCATGTCACTGGCAAGGCTTTTACTGTAAATATGTTTACGGTTATTTTTTCTAATGAAAGAGTAAATAATCCTATCTTTGTGATTCTAAAATAAGGAAACACACAGATAGCTATTAATGCTTATTTATTAAATATTTCAAACATTTGAATTAAACAAAGCATACAATGCTTGAAATAAAAACGTCTTATAAAAAAATTTATTTAAGTTTTAATGTAAAAATAAAGTTTCCTAAATATTCCTAAAAACGTAGAAAATAAATAACTTTTAAAAAGTTATTTTTGTAAACAAAATAAATTATTGTAAATATTGCCATCTTAAAAGTAAAATATAACTTGTATAAAACTAAAAAACAAATCATTTTCATATCGTATAGCATTTGTAAATGCTTGTGTTAGACACCTGCTTTGTGGAGGCACTTGCTGGGCGTTTGTCTGTCGCTCTCTCTCTCTTTTAGAGCAATGCACACGTAATGTCTCAGCAGCGTCTACAGTTTGCTTATGAACTGCGATTTCTTTCTCTCTCGAGAAACCACGCTTGAGCATTTTATTCTCTGATTCGATCATAAACACGCTGGCGAACGATCCCGGCTTCAGCATCATCATTACGACGACACGGCACTGATTACGGCTCTTGTTCACACAGCGCGCGTTTCGGGACTGAACACGGCAATGTTAGCCTACTAGGTCCCCAACCTGGCATCAATCCCGGCTCGTGTTTGCGTTCACACAGAAGGAAATTTCCCGAGAATTGGGACAGGGATGCTGTCCCGATGAAACCACTTCTCGTCTGTCTTGCCTGCCCTGGTGTTTGTGAGGTTTTCCATATATACATATTCCTTTTTTTTTTTTTTTTTTTTTTTTTTTTTCATTCTATGTTGTGGTGCATTAAAAACCCATGAAGAGATAAGGGGGGAATTATTGCAGTAGTGATGATAATGACATTTAATTCCAATACAGCATTGACAATGGCAATATTGATGATTATAATAATAATGATAATAATAATATTAATAATAAATGATAATGATGATGGCAGTGGTGACCGCAATGGTGAGAGCAAAAGACAGCAACAACAGCAATTACAACAATGAAAAGATGAAAGTGAAAATAGTAATCATAACAATAACAGTGAAGATAGTAATAACAATGATGACATAAACAAGTTCAAATAACTAAAATGCATTAATATTCGTGGGTTGGTTAAGAAGGTGGGAGGAGTCGGAGTTGAAAACAGAGAAAGGATTCATAGCTGTAAGAGGTCAGAAAGTGTTGGACGGCAGAGGTCAGTTTCAGATGCGTAATCATGAAGGGGAGATGCGTATTCCATTGCAATGAAGTCTGAAATAAGATTTTTCCAAATGTTAATGTGTAATTTATTTCTAGTTTTCCAGTTCATGAGGATAGTTTTCTTGGCGATGGTTAGAGCTATGAGGAGCATTTTAGAGTTTATAGTTTTATCAGTGATTGTTGTCAGGTCCCCCAGCAAGCAAAGAGAAGGCGACAGTGGGATGTGGCAGCCGACTATAGTGGATAGTGACTGTGTGACCTCTTCCCAAAAGTGTTTGATTGGAGTGCAGTGCCAGGTTGCATGGATGTATGTATCTGTAGAATTTTGATTGCAATGTGTGCAAACTTCTGATGTGAAACCCATTTTAGCTAATCTGCTGCCCGTGTAATGTGTTCTGTGAAGTATTTTGTATTGTATTAACTGAAGATTCGCATTTTTGGACATGAGATAGCTGTTTTTACAGATTTGGGTCCAGAAGTTGGCATCAGGGGCTATTGAAAGATCGTTTTCCCATTTTATTGTTGGTAAGTATATGGTCTGAAGTTGGTTTGAAATCATTTTGTATATTTTAGAGAGAAGTTTCTTTGGGGAGGAAATGTTGACCAAGTCTGATATTGCCGGTGGAAGTTCTAAATTTGTGTCTCTGATGTTGATTTTTGTCAGAACAGAAGATTTGAGTTGTAGGTATTTTAAAAATTCGTTGCTCCCGATGCCATACTCCTGGGCCAGTTGCGGAAATGGTGTAAATGTGTTAGATTTGAAAATGTGCTTAATGTGGGTGATACCCTTTTCCGCCCATGTGTGAAAATTCAATGTTTTTTTATTGCTTATAAAGTCACGGTTGTTCCACAGTGGGGTGAGGTTAGATGGAGCTAATGTAGAATTAGTGATTTGGTGAAATTTCCACCAGGCTGTCAGAGTGGCAGATATAGTTACTGCATTAAAACATGTGTGTTGTTTAATTGATTTGGTGAGGAACGGTATGTCAGCTATATTTAATTCTTTGCATAGTGATTGTTCTATATCTAGCCATATAATATCAGATTGGGTGGGGTGAATCCATTTGTATACGTATTGCAGTTGGTTAGCCATTGAGTAATATTGGAAATTTGGTGCTTCTAGTCCTCCTTGAACCTTACTTTTTTGTAGTGTAGTGAGTTTAATCCTTGGTGTTTTATTTTTCCAGTAGAAGCGAGTTATAATGGAGTCTAGTGATTTAAACCAGGTGAGTGTGGGGTGGGTTGGAATCATTGAAAATAGGTAATTAATTTTCGGTAAAATTGTCATTTTTATTGCTGCTATCCTGCCGATTATGGAGATTGGAAGGTTGAGCCACCTGAGCAAATCTTCTTCTATTTTTTTTAGCAGTGGTGTGAAGTTGAGTGTTACCAACTCTGACAGTCTGGAGGAAATTTTAATGCCTAAGTAAGTGATGTGATCATGACATATAGGTATCGGTGATTGATGGTGTGCCACATCCCATTTGGTTTTATGTAAAGGGAGGATGAAAGATTTATTCCAGTTTATTGCATAATCTGATATTTTTGAGAAGGATTGGATTGTTTTAATTATTTCTTGAGTAGATGCTAGGGGTTCTTGTATATATAGTAGGATATCATCTGCATAAAGTGAGATTTTATGTGTTTGTTGTGGTGTTTCAATACCTTTGATTGCTGAGTTTTGACGGATAGCTGCTGCTAAAGGTTCAATAAAAATCGTGAATAGGGATGGAGAGAGTGGACATCCCTGCCTCGTCCCCCTGTGCAGTGTGAAGCTTTGTGATGTTAGTCCATTGGTTGTGACCGTGGCCGATGGTGATGTGTATAAAATCTTGATCCAGTTAATAAATGACTCTCCAAAGCCGAATTTTTGTAACGTGGTGAATAAAAATTTCCAGTTGACCCTATCAAAAGCTTTTTCGGCGTCTAATGTGGCAATGAGAGTATCTTTCTGTTGTACTGATGAGTAGTGCATTAAATTGTATAATCTGCGGGTGTTATTGGATGCGTGTCTACCCTTTATAAAGCCGGTCTGATCAGGGTGGATTATATATGGTATAATTTGTTCAATTCTATGGGCTAGTGCTTTGCTAATAATTTTTATGTCGACATTTATAAGTGAGATAGGACGATAGTTAGATGTGAAGGTGTGGTCTTTGTTAGGTTTAGGAATGAGTGATATAAGTGCTGTATTCATATGGGAAGGGAACTTTGCGTTATGTTTTATTTCTGTTATTGTTCTGCTAAATAATGGGTATAAGGTTGACCAAAAATGTTGGTAGAACTCAGCAGGGAAGCCATCTGTATGCGGTGTTTAAGAGGGAGCCAATGCAGTGTTGACAGAACCGGGCTAATATGGTCATACTTCGTGGTTCTGCATTTTAGACCAGCTGGGGTTTGTTTATTAAGCGTACAGGACAACCACCCAGTAGAGCATTACAATAATCTAGCCATCAAATCTTGTTGTGTAAATAAACAGCCAAAAAAAAAGCATAAAAAAATGTTCTGTTTTAGTTGAAAACAGTGTTGTGTAAACGTTCCCTGTTTTAACTTTACAAAAACTAAAGTTTCAAATAATAGTTCCGAAAAATAATAAATGGTTTAGAATGGTACACTACTAACCCTTCACTCATTTAACTGAACTGCCAAGAATTAAGACGTTTATGTAAAATTAGATTAAAATACAAAATGTCATTTTTCATTTCTAAGATGATGCATCTTGCTGAAATTAAAAATTAATTGTGATTGGTTTATGTGATTTATAAGGACACAAATTTGTATAATCACATGTGTATTACACTGGTATTACAACTTATGGGTGGTTTATGGGGACATTTCAAAAGTCCTCATAAATCTAATGGCTTAAAAAACATAAAAAACAATGTTTTATTAAAAAATTAAAAATGCAGCATGTCTCCTGTGATGGGTAGGTTTAGGGATAGGGGCAGTGTAGGGGGACAGAATATATAGTTTGTACGGTATAAAAACCATTACGCCTATGGAGAGTCCTCATAATGCTGTTGCACCAATGTGTGTGTGTGTGTGTGTGTGTGTGTGTGTGTGTGTGTGTGTGTGTGTGTGTGTGTGTGTGTGTGTGTGTGTGTGTGTGTGTGTGTGTGTGTGTGTGTGTGTGTGTGTGTGTGTGTGTGTGTGTGTGTGTGTGTGTGTGTGTGTGTGTGTGTGTGAATTAGAAGGCTGTGTAACATTTTTGCATGTTTTAATTTGCACAGTAAATTCTAACTTGCTAACCAGGAAGTTGACATCAGGTCTTCTCCTCTAAACCCACCCACTAAATCACAAGCTTTTTATTGGGCTAATTAACCTCCGGCGGTCACCTCAATTACACTTGTGTTTCTGTGGTGACATAACCTTTCTTGCGGTTCATTTGCACCTGAACATTAACAAGCGGTTACTTGGCGACTACAAACACCACGATGACACACACACACACCATTATTGTTGTGTTTATTCGTGTAGTTTTGCAGGGCACCATCCTTCCTATGTTGCTTTCTAAATTTTGATTTGTCACCATAGGAAAACCTTTCCAGGCATTCTTGGGTTCACTGCTGCTCGCCCTGCGATCGACTGATTTTGTCAGCCTCGTTGCCTGCTGTGCGCTTATCTGCGTCGTGGCTGTCTAGCCTCGTATTAGACGCGTCTCAAGCCATTATACGGCTGGAACCGCAAATACGGTAAGAACATCGGTTGTTGGTCGTAGAGCGAGACACTGCTTCACTGCTGCTCGCCCTGCGATCGACTGATTTATCCGCCTCGCTGTCTGCCGTGAGTTTGTTTGTCTGCGTCGTGGCTGTCTAAGCCTCGTATTAGGTTCGTATTTCCTTGTGTTTTTCCGTATTTCCTCCTTTTATTCTGTTTTGAACCATCATTTAACACATAATTATAACTAGGACTGTTGAACAGACGCGTCTCAAGCCGTTACCCAACACCACTAAGTAACCACTAAGTTGCTAACTTACTGTCCATCTGTTAAAATGGCGAATATATCAGGTGTATGTTATCTACCTTTTTGTGCAGATGAGAACAAATCTGAGTTGCTCGCGGTGCAGTCTGAATTAGAAGCTGTAGAAAAGCAGATCCGTGACCTTCTAGAGAGACAAACTGAGCTGAGAGACCGGCGTTTAGCTCTTGAAACATCACGCGCTGATGCACACGGATCAGTGATTAACGTTAGTAACCCGCTGACGCCGACCTCGTCTACTCCGTCCGTTTCTCAGCACTGGTCCCGAACGTCCAGGTCACGATCAGCCATGGTTTCATTCACTCCGGCTTCAACACACCCACCACGAAGCCTGGGTGGTTCCGCGGAAGCCGCGAGCCAGGACAAGAATCTTTTCGCCCCTCCCGGTTTTCGAGATCTCCACTCAGAACCGCTTCTCCCCTCTTCGTGAAACGGAACGCGATGCTGTGATCATCGGCGATTCCACCGTCCGACACGTCCATGCTACGTTAGGTAAAAGTAAGGTGCACAGTCACTGCTTTCCTGGTGCTCGTGTTCTCGATATAACTGCGCGGGTAACTGAGATCTTGAACGGTGACGAGCGCGTCGGAGCTGTTGTGCTGCACGCGGGATCTAACGACACTAGGCTGCGACAGACGGAGGTTCTGAAGAAAGACTTCAGGAGCCTTATCGATACGGTACGCAGCACATCGCCTGAAATAGCGATTATTGTGTCTGGACCGCTTCCTACGTACCGACGAGGGCATGAAAAGTTCAGTAGATTATTCGCGCTTAATGAATGGTTATTGTCATGGTGCAATGAGCAGAAACTGCTCTTTGTAAATAATTGGAATCTGTTTTGGGAGCGACCGAGGCTCTTCCGCGCTGATGGCTTACACCCAAGTAGAATAGGGGCAGATCTTCTGTCAGATAACATCTCCAAGATGTTAAATACCATTTGACTAGTAACCAAAAATCCAAATCACAGTCTCTACTGCACCAATTTAATTGATATTAATACTAGTGTAGAACATTGCATAGAAACTGTGTCTATTCCTCGTTTACTAAGATCAAATAATAAATCTACTGCGGGATCTAGAAAAAATCTAATTGTTATTAAAACAAAAACTCTCGCTATTAGTGAACAAAAACAATTTCTAAAGCTAGGTCTTCTAAACATTAGATCACTCACACCTAAGGCGGTTATTGTAAATGAAATGGTCACAGATAATAATTTCGATGTTCTGTGCCTTACTGAAACCTGGCTTAAACCAAATGATTATTTCGGTCTAAATGAGTCTACTCCGCCAGGATACTGTTATAAACATGAGCCCCGTCTGATCGGTCGTGGCGGCGGTGTTGCAACAATCTATAGAGATATTCTCAATGTTACTCAGAAAACTTGTCATAGGTTTAATTCGTTTGAAGTACTTGTGCTAAATGTTACGCTGTTAGATGTAAGAAAAAAATCCCTATTATCTCTAGCATTGGCTACCGTATATCGACCTCCAGGGCCTTACGCCGATTTTCTAAAAGAGTTTGCTGACTTTCTATCAGATCTTTTGGTCAACGTCGATAAAGCATTAATTGTTGGAGATTTTAACATACACGTAGATAATTTAAATGATGCGTTAGGGGCTGCGTTTACAGATTTATTAAACTCCTTCGGGGTCAAGCAAAACGTCACCGGACCAACTCATCGTCTTAATCATACACTCGATTTAATTATATCATATGGAACCGATCCAACCGATATAGATATCATTCCACTAAGTGATGATGTCACTGACCATTACATGGTAACTTGCATACTACGTACTGCTGTATTATGTCATGCTGCGCCACGTTATCGACCAGGTAG
Source organism: Chrosomus eos (assembly GCA_036326025.1). NCBI lineage: Eukaryota > Metazoa > Chordata > Actinopteri > Cypriniformes > Leuciscidae > Chrosomus > Chrosomus eos. The sequence continues at coordinate 42,213,872 of CM070819.1, forward strand.
AACAATTCTTCCATCCACCATAGATAATTTCTCAAATAGCTTATCTGATCTGTCTCAGCTGCTGCCTGAACCCAAACAAACAGATGAACTAGACGAATTAACTAGCACTATGAGCACCATTCTCTCTAGAACATTGGATATGGTTGCACCCATTCGATTAAAAAAGGTCAGAGAAAAAAGTATAGCACCATGGTACAATAATACTACGTATGTTTTAAAGAGAGAAACCCGTAATTTAGAGCGTAAATGGAAAAAAACTAATTTAGAGGTCTTTAGAATCGCGTGGAAAGACAGTATGTCACGCTATAAAAAGGCCCTTAAAACGGCCAGGGCTGAGCACCTCAGCAAATTAATAGAAAACAACCAAAATAATCCAAGGTTTTTATTTAATACCGTGGCTAGACTAACAAATAAACAGAAGTCGTCTGAACAAAATACCTTGTTACAGTTCAGTAGTAATGATTTCATGAACTTTTTCACCGAGAAAATTGAAAGCATCAGAATCAAAATCGTAAACGTTCAATCTTTGCTCGCGCCTTATAATTCAGCCGCAATTATCACCCCGCAAGAACAATTACAATGCTTTACAACCATAGAACAAAAAGAGTTAAATAAACGTATCACTTCATCTAAAACAACAACATGTTTATTAGATCCTATACCAACTAAACTACTGAAAGAAGTATTACCTATAGTGGAAGAGCCTCTTCTCAATATTATTAATTCGTCTTTATCTTTAGGTCATGTTCCAAGAGCATTCAAGCTGGCAGTTATAAAACCTCTTATTAAGAAACCACAATTAGATCCAAATAACCTAGCAAATTACAGACCCATTTCGAATCTTCCATTTATGTCAAAAATATTAGAAAAAGTTGTGTCCGCTCAACTCGGCTCTTTCTTGCAAGAAAACGACATCTATGAAAAGTTTCAGTCTGGATTCAGGCCACATCATAGCACTGAAACTGCGCTTGTTAGAATCATAAATGATCTACTTTTAGCTTCGGACCAAGGCTGTATCTCAGTACTAGTTTTACTTGATCTTAGTGCTGCGTTCGATACTATAGATCACACAATACTCTTAGATCGACTACAAAATTACACTGGTGTTCAAGGACAAGCATTAAGCTGGTTCAGGTCATACTTATCTGACCGCTACCATTTCGTCTACTTAAATGGAGAAAAATCGATCATGACTTCGGCAAACCATGGAGTGCCGCAGGGATCTGTGTTAGGCCCTTTATTATTCTCAATATATATGCTGCCACTTGGTAATATTCTAAGGAAACATGGAATTAGTTTCCATTGCTATGCTGATGACACTCAAATATATATTTCATCACGGCCAGATGAATACGCTAAATTATCCAAATTGACAGATTGTGTTAAAGATATAAAAGATTGGATGACGCGTAACTTTCTTTTATTAAATCCAGATAAGACAGAGGTAATACTTATCGGTTCTAAAAACCGTCTACAAAACCTCTCACAACACAACTTTAACATAGTAGGATGCCCTGTTACTTTATCCGCTACAGTAAAAGACCTGGGTGTTATATTAGACTGCAACCTGTCTTTTGAAAAGCATATTTCATATGTTACAAAAACTGCCTTTTTCCACCTTAGAAACATTGCTAAGCTACGTAATATGCTATCTGTTTCTGATGCAGAAAAGTTAGTTCATGCATTCATGACCTCGAGACTAGATTACTGTAATGCTTTATTAGCTGGTTGTCCTGCATCCTCAATAAACAAGCTACAGTTAGTCCAAAATGCAGCCGCTAGAGTTCTTACTAGATCAAGAAAATATGATCATATAACACCAGTTTTATCATCACTTCATTGGTTACCTATAAAGTTCCGTATTAATTACAAGGTATTGCTTTTGACCTATAAAGCTCTAAATGGTTTAGCTCCAGTCTATTTAACGGATCTTCTATCGCCTTACAATCCATCGCGCTCTTTAAGATCACTAAATTCGAGGCTTCTGGTCATTCCTAGGATATCCAGATCCACCAAAGGAGGGAGAGCATTTTCACATCTAGCTCCGAAGCTCTGGAATAGCCTTCCTGATATTGTTCGTTGCTCAGACTCGCTCTCCCAGTTTAAAACTAGACTAAAGACGCATCTATTTAGCCAGGCATTCATATAAATTTTTATCTTACAGTTACTGTAAATTCGGCCTCTAGTTCATAAACGCCAGAGGAGAACTGGCCCCGACTGAGCCTGGGTTCTCCCAAGGTTTTTTTTTCTCCATTGGGTGATCTGATGGAGTTTTAGGACACCATTGGGTCACTTGATGGAGTTTTTCGGTTACTTGCCACTGTTGCCTTTGGCTTGCTCAGTTGGGGATATTCAAATTAATTAAACAATCATACCATTGATCAGCTCTACCAAATTTGGATGTCCTTTTTGGATGTCCAGTAATAAACAAACATTGTTGAGTTGTTTTGATTGATACTGTAAAGCAGCTTTGATACAATCTGTATTGTGAAAAGCGCTATATAAATATATTTGACTTGACTTGACTTGACTTCACAAGTTCAGCAGAAATCATACTGGTTTGTTCATGGATTAGAATTCGTCTCACTGATAGACTACTTTTATGGTGCACAATTTTTAAGTTGGTCATCACATTCTCACTTTGACTGTCAGATGTAAAAGAGCCATGTGAATATCCTTCAAAATATAAATATTTTTGTTCCATAAAAGATAGAAAGTCACACAACTTTACAGAGACATGTGGATGAATATGGCCCAGAAAATGTGGCCAGAAAAGACCTTTACATCTTAGTAAATAATAAAAACTGGACACAACTATACAGTAATATTTGTACTAGACTTTTTTGAAAGTTGTATTAAACTGTCTAAAAAAAACAGGGTTTACAAACTGTTTAAATATGTTAATTTCTGTACATAATATAGAGTATAAACTATATAATCACATCTTGTTAAGCTAAATCATTTGAATCGCTTTAAAGTGTTTTTTTTTTTTTCATTTGTATCATTAGATATGTGAGTAAGTTGAAACCCAATACTTATGTTTAAAAGTGTAATTCAGCAATTTCTCTTTAAAAAAAAAATTCTGTCGTCACTGTCGCGCAATGAATTCTGGGGTAGGCAAGGCCATGACGGATCTGTTGTATCCTTCATTTCACCGGAATTTGCTTTCAACAACTCAAGAATGAAGGAACCAAAATAAGGTGGGCAAGATAATGTTGGTCCTCATGGTTACAGAAACACACTGACAAAACTGAGAACTCAAAATAAAAACAAAACAAATACACAAAGTGAGCAATCACAGCTCAAATCTATACAAAGGCAAGTCTCCCATTCTGCTTTGACTGCTTCTCCTTATTATAGTTTCCCGGGCTTCCGGTGGCGAATCAGTCGCAAATTACCATTTGATGTCAGGACGTTTAACCCACCCCTCTCAGATGATTGACAACAGAGGGAACCAATCAACATGTCTTCTGCGAAAGTGAAAGTAAAAACAGAGAGCGGCAGAAAACCAAACAACACATCCAAATGGCACATACAATTTTCATTATTGATTATGATCAATTTAATCATTTAATTGTTGCAGCCTTAGTCTGTGTACGTGTGTGAGGTTTGGTAAATCTTACATTATTACAAATATGCCAATATCCCAAATCATTGTCCTTCTGGGGACATTGTTGGTCCCCATGAGGAAAACAGCTTATAAATCATATTAAGTAATGCTTTTTGAATATGTAAAAAAGCAGAAAGTTTTCTGTGATGTTAGGTTTAGCAATTTGTACTGTATAAAAATCATTGTGTCTATGGAAAATCCCCATAAAACATGAAAACACAACGTGTGTGCGTGTGTGTGTCATTTACAGATCAACAAAAACTGATCAATTAAGATGTGTTATAATGACATATTTTTTGCAATTTTTTTTAAAAGTAAATGAACTTTAGCAAACTGATTGGCGAGGAGAGATATGTGACATGCCCTGTCCTCTGTACTTTCTTTGCTTTGTGACTCAGGGTGACACCCATGAGTGTTAACTCAAAAATTAACTCAACATTTTTCATCAACTTCTTCCAAGACTAAATAATATGAACTATTCAAATCACATTGTTTATAGATCCTTTATTGGTTGTTTGATTATTTGATTGATTGAAGGGACATAAGTGTCAGTCCAAGAATATTTGGTGTCTAGATAGATAGATAGAAACAAAATGGGGGAAAAAAAGATGAGAGAATTGTAAGATGGAGAAAGATCCTGAAGGAGCAGTTTGAATAAGCACCACTTCTTATACACTAAAACATATAAAGTCATTCTATTTGAGACAACATTTTAACTTAAATAAAACATAATTGGGGATTCCATTAAATGGATAGTTAACCAAAAATAATTTATTCACCCTCATTCCATTCATTATGCTTTTACTGTCTGGACAAAAACAAATAAAACATTCTTCAAAATATCCTTGTTTGCTTTCCACAAAATAAAGGAAGTCATACAGGTTTGGAACGACATAAGTGTAAGTAAATGATGAGAGAATTCTCTCTTTTTTTGGCTGTACTGTCCTTTTAGTTCTCCTTAGTTGTGAAAGCTCAACTTTGAGGAATACAGTTAGCCTCTGGGTAGATAAGTCAACTTTTCCTGAAGGGAATAATGATTGTCATTGTTGACACAATGCATTTGGAAGCTTTCTGGATGTAAAAGTGATGGGAGGCTGCATGTACAGTACGTGCCTGATAGAGAAAGAGAGCTAGACAGCAACATACACCCTCTTCACTCTTAGACAGAGTTCTTTGATCTCTACTGTATAATCAGCCATATAAAGCACAGGAATGATCAGGGTTTGTGAGTGTGTCTCAGCGTATATGTATGATCCTACTGGATATTTAATGCTTTTCTCTAAGGGTCTAGCTAGCTGGTAAATTTGCTGATGTCTGAGGCAGAGATGGAGCGCTGTCAAAGCATCTCACTCTCTCTCTCTTACACACACATCCAAAGTAATGGTTGCCTGTCAGGCATTCGATGTGCAGACTTCAACACATTTTTGTGATGTTAACCCCCCCTCTCAAAGAGAGTATTTGTATTGGTGTGAGACATGCTCTTGTAATTGTCTTAATGTTGATACATTTTTAGGAGCTGCTTTTGCACTCTCAAAAAGTAAAAAGTAAAAATAGAGCAGCCGCACACTCAGACACTGTGCAAGATCAAAAGATAATTTATTAACAAGCTTTCGGTCTTGCGACCTTCTTCAGGCATACAAACAGAATGAATGTGGCCATACAAAAAGTGCATGCAGTGCATGCAGTTAGCAGTAAGCAATGTATTAGGGTTAATTTTAAAACCTGAGCCACGAGCAGAAGGCTGACTCGATGTCGCTCGGATGAAAGCTGTGATTTAAAGAGAGGAAGAGAAGAGGATTATGTAAGAGAGGGTGGGAGAGTCTTGATCATAGTACTAAAGCATGTGCCCCCTTCAGAATTTATTTATTTACTTTGGATTTTGAAAGCAATGCCAATATTGCACCTTGTGAAAGATATATATTTATTTTGTAGGGCTGTCAAAGTTAACAAAAAATAAAATGTTTAACAGTATTATGTATGAGCGTTATGCAGAATGCTCAAAAATGTCATCGCCGTTTGACCACATGAGAAAGAAGGAAGGGTTGCATAAACTAGTTGTTCGTTGTTCGTTAACATTGTCAGGGTCTGAATTACATTATCCATCATCGATCACTTTTAGTCAGCTTTGACGAAACTCCTCTCAGCTAGCGCGTCTTTTCAAAATGACTAGCAGCCTTGTCAGCTGACCTAAATACTGCGCGCTTTGGCGAGATTGTGTAGATGTTACGTGAGGATATGGAGAGTGTCAAAATAAATGTACCTCATATCGATATTTTATGTGTGGCATCGATGCATCGTATTGTTAAATGTTTGATCGATGCATCGATCCATTTCGATGTATTGTTACACCCCTAATATTTACACCAGAGAAGAACTCAAATTTATGGAGGGGCGGACATTTTCCGAACACACGCTAAGTGCTGCCAATCACAACACACTGGGCCAGCTAACCAATCACAGCCCATTTCATATTTAGGAAGGAGGGGCTTCATCGAAATCAGTGTGTTCGAGCCAGACTGGGGAGAGAGGTGCTATAATAATGTAAAATATGTGAAAAATAATACGTTTTTTGAACAATCAAGCATGAATTCTAGTAAGTCACCCTCATTTATAAAGCACTTTTAACAGTATGGATTGTTTCAAAGCAGCTTTACAGTGATAATATAAATTACCGTAACAGATTGTTTAGGCTTTACCACAGCTCTATAAAGTTTGTCCAGCTAAAGTTAGTTTTGATTGATTCACTTCCATTGCGAAGATCATTAGTTATTCACTTAGGGGCCGCTAACACGACACCGTTCTAACAGAAAAACCCTTAACACGTTCCGGCCGCCCATTCGCATAAAACAGTAGTTTTAAACATAGTACAGCCCAAAAACAAAACTCAAGACTTTGTAAAAGGGCATAATAGGACCCCTTTAAATTCCAGTGATACATTGCAGATAAATTAGCAACGTATGAAACAGTAATGGGATTGAATGTTACTGTTTCGCTCTTTCTCCTGTGCACTGCCCCCTTTTCTCACACACACGCAGTGCAGTTTATCGCTATTATGAAGCCTTATCACCTTTAGGTATGCTAAAAGTTTAAAGATCAGCACTCTGTTCTGTCTAAGTGTGTGGGTAAGTGTGTGGGTGTGAACAGTGTTTTGAAAAGCCGGAATTCACACACACACACACACACACACACACACACACACACACACACACACACACACACACACACACACACACACACACACACACACACACACACACACACACACACACACACACACACATTTCTGTTCTCATTCTGTTCTGCAGAGAGAGTAATTACTTTTCTGGGCTGCTTGGATGCTTTGAAAAGGCAAGCACACGTACGTGCGCTCACACAGTTTTTGAAATTCTCTGGAGGCCATATTCCCTTGTTGCTCACTAAAATTTACTCAAAGGCTTTTTTCACCACATAAGCGTTCTTAGTATTTTATTTATTTATTCTTCTATTTTGTTATTGCCCTCTAAGGTGCTGATTGGAGAAAGTATTAGTAGATACGTCTCTGGAAGAGAACAAAAATACAAAATCTGTAAATAAAATGGTTCACTTGCAGTTTTCCCCAGAGCGAGAGTTAATCAAGAAGCAGAAGATGTGAGTTGGGTAAACCCCCCTTCAACACACACACACACGCGCACCACACACACACACACACACACACACACACACACACAAACACACACACACACACACACACACACACACAAACACACACACACACACACACACGCACACACACACGCGCGCGCACACACACACACACACACACACACACAAACACACACACACACACACACACACACACACACACACACACACACACACACACACACACAGGTGGTAATACCCTCACATAACGCACATTAATTCCTACACTAACTTCTTCAATTACACAAATGCACACCCAACATATCAGCATGATATAGGCAATTGATAATATTTTTTGATTAATCTCTGTTGTCATGCTGCAGCACTATGAGTGTTTTTTTATAACAATACCTTCTTATTTTTAAGTGTGAGTACTGTAAACCACAACTATTTCATTATATCACAAGTGCTTTAACCAGTGTATTTTAGAATAATAGTCAATTCATCAACAGTGAAATCATATTTCAGTGGTTATTTCATTTTGTATTTCATATTTAGAACTAAGCAGTTTTAAAGATATAATTTTCTAGTATTTAGTATATTCTATCTCACTTATAGTCATTTAAGTACATTTGAGCGTGTGTGTGTGTGTGTGTGTGTGTGTGTGTGTGCTGTGTGTGTGTGTGTGTGTGTGTGTGTGTGTGTGTGTGTGTGTGTGTGTGTGTGTGTGTGTGTGTGTGTGTGTGTGTGTGTGTGTGTGTGTGTGTGTGTGTGTGTGTGTGTGTGTGTGTGTGTGTGTGTGTGTGTGTGTGTGTGGTCGTGCGTGCCAGTAATACCAGTAATTTTTTACCTGTGGGCCTGGGGACATTTGGTCCCCATGAGGAAAACAGCTTATAAATTATACAGAATTATGTTTATTAGGGTTGTGTTTAGGGGTAGGGTTATGGGATAGAATATATATAGTTTATACAGTATAAAAAAACATTATGTCTATGAAAGTCCCCATAAACCATGAAAACCCTGTGTGTGCGTGCCTGTGAGTGTGCACGTGTTTGTGTGTGTACCCGAAATCCACGTCACATCACTTCGTCACTTCGTGTGTGTATTTGAAGAGGACATACAGCAGGATGTCTGAGAGAGAAGTTGAATAATGTGTATGTACCTTTTGCATCTAGAGGGGCTCTTGCTGAAAGAGAGAGAGTTTATCTATTTAAAACACTGTGTCCAAATCTGACATAATAGAGCATCAAGTGATTAAAAAAAATCTCTACAATATAAATCAGTTGTTGTCCTCACCAGCCACGACCACAACATGTGAAAAGACATTGTGTCTGTTGCTTGGTTTCTATGTCTGTTTTTACCAGTGCTGCATGTTGAGTACTCCATTCTTGAGTTTCACAGAAGTCTTTAGGCGTCAAAGCTTTTGTATCATTAGTCTTTATTTCATCATAATCTTAGCAAGCTTTGTGTAAGATTCTGCAGATTGAAAGTGAGAAAGATCCGTCTGCATTACTAAAAAGTCATTAATAAGGGAAAACTCAAAATGAAACTGATAAATCTTGAATCTTGACTAAGTTTGTTTTAGATGTTCTGAAAGTTACAGTGTTGACTTGCATACTTAATCAAACTTTATCAAAATATCAAGACAAATACATTTCCCATGATATGGCTCTTTAATATCTAAATTTTAATCTCTGACTTAAAATGAATAAACTTGTGGACAAAATTATATTTAATCACAAGACAGTTTTATTGAAGAGAATATTGTGTGCTTTGCTGTTTGTTTTTAACTATTAACTATTAAATTCTGAACTGTGTCTGAACTAAATCTAAAAGAATCTATCTGTCTGAAGGATTGTGTGAACTTAAGGAACTTTATCTCATGGAATTTATGGGGGGGACAGCTTTAACTTCTTAAAAGTATTCTGCATTTCCTTTTTTGCTCTTGTCAAATAGGGACTTTTTCTTTTCCTTAAGCCTAGGCCTCAGATACACTGATTGGCTAATTGAACTTAGTCTTTCATGTTGGTGATGCATGTACCTGAGCGATGGAAATGACGGAAACTTTGAAGAAGAAAGTCAGTGCGTTAATCAGAGTATCTGTCAACTTCAAACACCGTCACTGTTTTACTGTTGCAACACAAACACACACACACACACACACACACACACAACACACACACACACACACACACCACACACACACACACACACACACACACACACACACACACACACACACACACACACACACCACACACACACACACACACACACACACACACACACACACACACACACCATTCTTAACAAGTCTTCTGTTTTTAACACACACAGACACACTTTGGCATCCAGAGCCTGTGAAAGTGAGAAAACTCTCTTTCATTAGCGCTGGCAGTTTGATGTTCCCTCTCGTAAGGAAAATCTTTTTTTTTAACAAAGTTCAGCGTCCAGAAAGCCACTACCATCAAGCTGGTAAGGCTGCTCCTTTAACCTTTGAAAACTCACTTGGACATCCATCCATGCTCATGGTCCCTTTATCTGTTCCTTCTCGAAATTCTGTATCCAACGTCCAGCTTTAGGCTGTTTCAGATGCCTGGGTGAAGAAGGTGGTGCTCTATTATTCCCATGCTCCTATATTTCAAGTTTTATGATGCCCTATGAAAAATAAACAGACAGAAATTTTAAAGGGATCATGGCATGGATTTTTTTTTTTACTTTAATATATTCCTTAAGGTTCACTTACTGTATGTTAATAACATGTTTTGTTTACTAAAAAATGTAAACATTTGCAACAAAATATTATTTTCAACCCTGTCTGGCCCTCTGTTAAAATAATTATCTATTTTAAGGAGGCTTCTCCTTTGAGGCTTGTCAGTATTCGGACACTTTATGATTAGCTAACTTCAACAAATAGGAAATAGTATCAACGCCCCCTCACTATTAAGCGAGTGAATTTTGGGCGTGTGGCCACACACAAAAGTTTTTGGAGCTTGGTTAGAGAAATGCTTTTTTGTACTGAGGAGGGCTTTTTAAGCTATGGAACTTGCAAGGTATTTTAATTGTACAAAGATGTTTTAAATGTTAAAGATTAAGGGAAAAAATCTTTCCTTACAGTGAGCTGCTGGAACTGGAACATTGAATCTTGATTTGAATTCAATTTGTGAACAAGTCACTCATTTATTTTGATTCAACTGAAAGATTTAACTCATAAGAACAAATGATTCTTTAATCAAACATTTGATCACGTCTATGCCTCACAGAAAGATATTTTTGAAAGGTGCTTTTTAAAGTTTGAAAGCTCCAGTTTGCATTAACTTATTTCATGCTAAAAATGCAATCACATTATTAAAAATGTACATTTAAATCGTATAATGTCAATGACATGAGTAAATTGTGACATAATTGTCATTGTTGTGTAAATTCCTTTGATCGCAATCTTGCAATATGCTTGCATGTCAAAGGCTGAGACAGGGAGGCAGGCTCCCTCGGATTCATGAGGCAGGTTGATTAAATGTGGGAGTTAATGAGGGTTTCCGAGTGCGTGGTCTGTCTGACTGGGCGAGGGTCTGACAGGGTCAGGGCTAAGGTTTAGTGGTGAGTAAGACAGTAATTAATTTTAATATGTAACATAACTCTGTGCTAATGAAGAGAGATACCCAGATGCAGAGATGTAATAATCAATGAGGGAGGGGGAGACAGAGAGTTCAAGCAAATGTTTAAAGCATAATGAACACCTCTGACACCCGATGCACATGTGTGTGTATGTGTGTGTGCATGTCACTGATGTGATGTCAGCAAGTGTCAGCCAGACAGGGTGGGAAATTAACCAGTCAAAACCAGTCAAAAATGAGTTTATTTGTTTTTGTTTGTTGGTTTGCAACAGTTGATTTTGCCTTATCTATCACTATGGCAGGTTAGTAACCTTAAAAGGGTGAAATTAAATTATATTTTTACAAACTCATTGGGGACCTATTTATGAGATATTTTTTCTTTTATTATTATGATTTTTTTCAACATATTTGTTATACCACATTTGGCAGAAAAGTATTGATATATTGCTATTCTGCTTATATGAATTTGATCACTCTATGACTTCCATGTATTTGAGTTCTTTATTGTCAGAAAAACTGTCTCGATATGTTAATCTGTTGGGGAGGAAAAAAAAAAGAGTCATTAACCACCTAAACTGTGTACTTCCTTTAGTGAAAAATTAGCTTTTTATAGTGGGATGTTTATCTGGAGGAATCTGAAGTGAAGATAAGAGCAAATAAACACACTCAGAAGGAGACTTAATGACTTCATTAGACATTACAAATGAGGACAACAGAAATGCTGCCAGAAGGGTGCAAGTATATGCGTTATCACGTGTGCGTGCGCGAAGTCAAGTCAAGTCAAGTCACCTTTATTTATATAGCGCTTTTTACAATACAGATTGTTTCAAAGCAGCTTTACAGATATAATAGGAAAATAATGTTGTAATAATATTGTTAAATATAAAATTAAATGTCCCCAACTAAGCCAAAAAGCCAATGGCGACAAAGGCGAAGAAAGGCGAAAAAGGCGAAAAAGGCGAAAAAGGCGATAAGGCGACAGTGGCAAGGAACCAAAACTCCATCAGGTGACAGAATGTAGAAAAAAAACCTTGGGAGAACCCAGGCTCAGTTAGGGGTCCAGTTCTTCTATGGCCAACGAACGAACAGTGTATGATTATGATTTAGGCAGCATTAGGCCTATAGGTCAGATTGGATCAGAACTTTCACAATATTCATCCAGTTCCCTCTGGTTGGGGGTCGGAGTCATCACGCCGGTATGGAGATGAGTTTGTTGAGGTGTCCATGAGGCCTTCACAGTGTTGATGAGGCTGGCACTTCAGGATTGCGTTCTCGTCGTGTTTTCGTCGTGCGTCCTTCATCAGTTTTGGATATGGCCTGGATCCGGCGGACTGCTGTAAACCTCGGGATAAACAGAGAGACTAATATTAGCGTAGATTGAATAGACATTGAATTATAGAAGTCTATAATGTCTTATGTGTATGCTAAGCCAAAGAGATGTATTTTTAGTCTAGATTTGAACTGACAGACTCTGTCTGCTTCCCGGACAATGTTAGGAAGATTGTTCCAAAGTTTTGGTGCTAAATAGGAAAAGGATCTACCGCCTGCAGTCGATTTTGATAGGTATTATCAACTGGCCAGAATTTTGAGATCGCAATAGACGTGAAGGACTATAATGCGTTAAGAGCTCGCTCAAGTACTGGGGAGCTAAACCATTTAGTGCTTTGTATACATTTTTAAATATTGCTGATTACTTACAATGTTTAATAGGGAGCCAATGCAGTGTTGACAGAACCGGCCTAATATGGTCATACTTCTGTTTTTTGTTCAATAATTACAATCTCTGTTTTTTCAGAATTAATTAGTAGGAAATTACTAGTCATCCAGTTTTTTATATCAGCTATGTATTCCGTTAATTTTGTGGATTGGTAAGTTTCGTCAGAGCGTGAAGAAATATATAGCTGAGTGAGTATCATCAGCATAACAGTGAAAACTAATGCCATGCTTCCTAATGATATATCCTAAGGGTAGCATGTACAGAGTGAAAAGCATTGGTCCTAGTACTGAGCCTTGTGGTACACCATACTGAACTTTTGACTGATAAGACATCTCTTAATTTACTGCTACAAACTGATAACGGTCAGATAAGTATGATTTAAACCCTGCTAGTGCAATTCCACTAATGCCAAAATAATTTTCGAGTGCATTTAAAAGAATGTTGTAGTCGATAGTGTCAAATGCAGCACTAAGATCCAGTAACACTAATAGAGAGATACAACCACGATCGGATGATAAGAGCAAATCATTTGTGACTCTAATGAGAGCTGTCTCAGTAACAAATACGGTCTAAATCCTGATTGAAAATCCTTGCAGATACCATTTCTTTCTAAAAAAGGAACATAGTTGTGAAGATAGTGCCTTTTCTAGTATCTTTGACAGAAAAGGTAGATTCGAGATCGGCCTGTAATTGACTAATTCTGTAGGATTTTTTAATAAGCGGTTTAATCATAGCCAGCTTAAAAGTTTTTGGTACGTATCTTAATGGCAAAGATAAATTAATGATATTAAGAAGAGGATCTATGACCTCTGGAAGCATCTCTTTCAGTAGTTTAGGTGGTATAGGGTCTAACATACATGTTGTCGATTTAGATGATTTAACGAGTTTAGAAAATATACCCTCCCATATAGCAATGAATGAATCAAAAATTTTCCTCAGGGAGACTACAATGCACTGTCTGATGCGATATAGTGTAGTGTGTTTTTTTTTTACCAAACGTGTAACAAATGTTTTCCTGTAAAATTCTTTTCTCAAACACATACAGAAACTCTACACCGGCCGTAAAGCATCTTCTTGTGATTCATGTTCATTGTCAGCATACATACAAATTAATTCACATTGTCACATGCTGTGTTGTGTCTCTACAGTCTATCGTCCTTTACAGGAAGAACACCAGAGCAATATTCTCAAGAGACTGTACCCACAGTCCCTCTTCAGTCATTAGAGATCCTACTAATCCATCTTATATCTCTCTTTCCCACCCTGTATCTCCCTTTATCTCCTGCTCGCTCCCTCTCATCTCCGCACGCGTGTGAAGTTGTCTAAAGTAGGCCGCCGGAAAAAGTTCTGTGGTAATTAAACTGCCTCTTTCCTGCCCGACGCTTTGTGTTCGCATATTTAAATGTGACAGATATCAAGTAAATGAACAAGAAAGAGATGGAGAGAGAGAGCTAAAAGCTGTTTTAACTGTCATGGGAGTATGTAAAGAGTATTAGCTAATGTGTGCATTTGTGTGCACATGTGTAACAGCTCTGCAGTGAAACTAGTGCGCTGGCTACCATGCCAACAGAGCTTTGAGTCTACAGCGATGGCATAGTGCCCGCCCTGGCGTCAAAAGGCCCATTTTTTTAAGACTGAGATGTATCACTGTCATATAGCAAGTTTTCTGTGTGTGTGTGTGTGTTGTGTTTGTAGATGAATAATGCTAATGTAACCAGAATTAACCTACATATGTGGGCTCACTCATGGGAAATGATAAACTAGAGAATCATAGATGGTAGAGTGAAAAAAGGAATTATGCATCATTAGCCACATGTAAACATTTAAAATTAATGTCATAACTTCATATAAGGCTGTATACCATGTGAAACTTTCAGTAAACTATTGTGAAAAAAACTTTTTTTTTTTGGTCGTTTCTCATTTTAGGGGCCTTTTACACGACACGGTTTTTGACTAAAACTGAAAAAAAAATACATTTAAATTTGTACATTTAAACTACAACTGTCACGATACACACACAAGAGACGTGAGATCCAAGAGCAGTATTTAACAGTCAGACGGTCTTCCTTTCGGAGTCACATGCTGAGCCTACTCGGTCTAAAAATGAAACTTCCTCCATCCCAGTAAAACCAATGCAATTTATTTTTGTTCTATAATATTTATTCTTTTTAAATTTTGCATTTTGAGAGAATTTGATTGAATTTATTAATATTTATGCAATATTTATGGTCTATTTTTGCCATTGAAATTAATACAAATTTTTATATATTTGAATTAAATTTAAAAAAAAAAAATTATGCAGTATTTTAGTTTAATATAGAGTCTAGGCCTTCAAAAAATATATATTTTAAGCAGATTAGCACCATCTGGTGGGAGTATGGAGAGAAAGAGTAGGACCATGGTGTAACCACTAGATGGCTCTCTATGGAGAGGCATGTGAATTCCCCAGCTGTTTATGGACACATTTACTTCTTTTTTTTCCCCGGTGGATTTGAATACATATTTAAACAATCTCAAAATGTATTTCTTATCAAGTTTTATATATATAATATATATATATATATATATAGAAATATTTTTATAGTGTTTTGTCAATTTCCCATTCAATTCCCTATGGGGTCATTTTTGACCGAAGACCAAAAACGTCACTATTTTTTTTACAACCACTTAGCATGCTCGGATCATGACCTCATTTTTTTTGTGTGTTCACATACCCAATGCCATAAAAGTCACCAAGTTTCGTAACATTTCGATGAAGCTGTGATTTTTAAAAATTCAAAACAGATTTTTAGTAATCAGAATTTATTGGTGTGTATGTGTATAAAAGTGTGTTTGTGTGTTTGTGTGTGTGTGGGTGTGTCTGTTTTGCACTCTTGATGTTGTAGAGTGTCACCCCTTTACTGCGGTGTACTTTTTTTTAGCATTGTGGCCGATTTGTTGATTGTACACACAAATATTCGAGAATTTTTGTGTTTTTGTCAATTTCCCATTCATTTCCTATGGGTTCGGTCATTTTTGACCGAAAGACCAAAATCGTCACTATTTTTTTTTACGACCACTTAGCATGCTCGGATCATGACCTCAATTTTTTTTTTGTATTCACATACATAATGCCATAAAAGTCACCAAGTTTCATAACATTCGGATGAAGCTGTGATTTTTAGAAATTCAAGACAGAAATTTTTACGGTCATTAATGACCGAGGACCGTCTGAGGGTTAATAAAGGGTAATCCATACTCACAACAGTCCAGGCAAGGGTCAAAAGTCCAATAAGGCCATCCAAAACATGAAATACAGACAAGAACCAGACAGATACAAATACCAGAAGTGTGGGGACATAATACAAGGACTCCGTGACAAACACTGAAACTAACAGGGTATATATACACAAGTGCTAAACGAGGTGACGAGAAACAGCTGAACACAATGAACACTCAGTGACAGACAGGATCATGGGAAATGTAGTAACAGAGTGTGAGACACTGTGCATGAAGACGACCTCTAGTGGTTACCCAGGAAACACAAACCAGACACTGTGACAACAACAGCTGTTTGGCGGCCTGAAAACGCAAGCTTTTGAAATTGGGTATTAGGCCCTGTTTACACGAGAACGATTCCGGGTGAAAACGTACAAATGTTTTATCGGATGTGCCTTTCGTTTACACAGCGACGGCGTTTTGGGGGCTTAAAAACGCAAAAAAGTGAAACCACCCTCCAGAGTGGAAATCTTAAAAACACTCCATCGTCGCGTTCCCTAAATTAAAGGGTAAAACCGCTAATCTGCTCACGGTGGCTCTCGTCGCGTACGCGTTTATGTCACAAGCATGCACCAGTACAGGAAAATTACAACCAACATGTCGGATTATTTCTATACGTCGGACCTTCAAGTTGCCCTAGCAGGTCTGATAAACGTACAAGAGTCTTTTCAGCAGTTGTACAAAATATTCTCAGATATTGGGTGTTGTTGTGTGGCAGTGCTTCACATTGCCACCTAACTGCCTGGAGTGCAAACTACATCGAATTTCACACACTTTTGCGTCACCATATGCACGCGGATTTCCCCCCCATAACGCTCGTCTAAAGTGCTAACGCAACGCCACTTTTGCGTTTTCTCTTCAGATCGTTTCCGTGTAAACATAGCCTTAAAGTGCGAGTTTTTATAAAAACACTGTTATAGTCACGAAAATTTTTGAAAATCGCGACGTCATGCGCATGCATATTATGTGTTCAATCTGTAGGCCCGTAGAGTTTCTTGTCATCTGTACGTCAAAAAAGCGAAGGAAAAACTTTTCAGTTTCATAGTACATTGTTGTCGTGTAAACATACCCTTAATGAACCATTATCGATTCTTAATTGAATCAATCTTTTAGTCTATGCCATTTTACATATTCAGCATATATTTACTTAACCTGTTCTCCAATATTTTATATTCATGGCGGCTTTAAATAAGGTTAAACTAGTCTGCTGGTCTCTCAGACTGGTCTGTTAACTGGTTTTACAGGGATTTTGGGCATTTCACAGCTGATCGCACTGGGGAACCATCAGGTCAACCATCTAAACCAGCTAAATAAGGCCAGGATGGATAAATGGAAAAATAGCTTAAACCAGAGAAGGCCACCAAAGTAGCTTAGGCTGGTGTTAGCTGTTCACATCAAAGATGAGAACCATGTCGTTTTATGATAAATATAAGGCAGATTCAAAATTGTTTCCATCTGGTGCTCGTTCCTCTGTTCTTTTGATATCAGAATTCGATCTGTTCCTGAGAGATAAATACAAAGAACTGTATCTACTGTTCTCCCACATACTGTCCTCTTTATCAGCTGTTCTGTTGCATTAGCACCAAGTGCACGCACTGAAAACCATCCTTCACATTCATGCTCACACTGTTACAGGGAATTCTAATAAAAGCTCTTTAATGCAGAAGGTTAGGTGATTTTCTGTTTAACTGAACAATGCTTATGTAGAAGACAAGCTCTTTTCAATTCTCACTTGTGAATATGCACAAGTACACAGTCATTCACTATTTGCACAAGGTGTTAATGCATGCAAACCTTTCTTCAACTCTCACCAGCACACACATCAAAACTAAAGACTCATTCCATTTCTGCAGTCGCTTTTCTCACACATTCAGCTACTAATATTGTTCTGCCAGCTTATAAACACAGTAAAAATACTTGAATTATAATATGGTTTATTCATTTATTTGCTTAATCATTTGATTGACATGTTCAATGAAATCTGATTTATAAAGATGTAATAACCTGATATTCAAAATCCTGGAGTCTCCTTTTAAAGATGTAGGCTACGATGTTTCATTAATGATAATGCCACTGTGGTGTTTAAGTTTTTGCCAAAATATTCGTGGAACACAAATTAATTCAAAACATTTACTCACTCTGTGTAAACTGAGTTCCCATCATTCCTGCATTGTCTCCTTCACACCTCTTCTGTCCCTTTTCCTCAGGCCTCAGGCACAAAATCTCGGATCACACCATTGACATTTAACCGAATGAGAGAGAGAGGGACAGAAGATAGCAGAGAGGTACACCTATAGCCCTGGGAAAAGGGTTTGTAGGAATATATGAGTGAGGGGGTGGTAGATAAAGAGCTTCTGACATTTCGGCCTGTACACAGATCGGCCTGGCCGTCCACACAGTCAGTATGAAGCTGCCCTAGAGCATGCTGGGAGGAAAAGGGATGGTCCTGTGATCCTGATGCGTGTGTTAGAGTCTCAAAGGATGGTCTTTATTATCCCCGTCACTTTTTTACTCTTTCTTTCTCTCGGCTCACCAACATCTCCCTCTGGAATAATGTCATTCTTTAACCTTTGCCATCTGACCTCTATGGTTGTATGATATAATGTCAAAAGCCTCTTAACAAGAGCAATGTGTGTGTTTATCGGTTTGTGGGTTCCCAGACCATACCGAACCTTTTAAAGGTAGTGATGTCTAGCCTGACTTTTTACTGTCATATTGATGCACTTTTCAGCTTCTTCTTGCCAAGAACCACACACTTAGACAGAAGGAGATCATCTGATCGACATGTGAAGTTGATAAGCACATTTATGTACCACAATGATCTGAAATAGTTGATACCACAGTAATACATCAGTGTAGAGAAGAAACATTCCAGTAATTAAATAGTTGTGTTGGTCCACAGAAAACATCCACAAAACTTTACTTTACAGGAATTTTATCCAAAATGAATAACTACAAAAAGCAAGGAAGTTAAGAAAACAAAACTGAATATAAGATTAAAATTTTTTAAACTGTAGCAAATTAGTTCAAAGGGGAAATATAATTAATTAGAAATATTTGGATCAGTTAACTTGAAGTTGAATTAATATTACAATCAGTTAATATGTTCGTCCAGCGAACACTCAGTATTGATCATCTATCAACTGAACTCTCAGAAAGGATTTTCGTAGCTACAGGAAAATAACTATGTAAAAATAAAATGTAGCTGTGATCGCATCGTTAAAGTGACGTTGATTTACAAGCAGTGACCAGAACTAAATCACATACACATAACTAATGCACACAATCTCGCATACATGGGTAAAATCTCAGGGTGGGAATCTTTCGGAATCCCACGATTGGATTCAAATTGATTCTTGGGGTCACGATTCGATTCAAAATTGATACTCAATTTTGAATCAAATTCCAATCTGATATGTAGATTTAAAATCTATGACCAAATCTAAAATGAAATCTATGCATATCTCGACTTGAAATTTGATTCCAAATCGAGAATCGAACAGCAGAGAAATGAACAGCAGCTGCTGTTAGTCCCAATCGAGCGGGAGTAATTTAGTTTAAATTATACATATAAATTGAATCTAGCCCGCTGCCGCTCTGCGTTCATATTCGCCTCTCACGGCATGAGCTCACACACGTTTTTTTTGTTCATGTTTCTCTCTCTCATTTGTTACTATGATAATTAATTTAATCATCGCACCTGCCAGTCGTTTTATTTAATAATATGTGGATATTTAAGACCCTCGTTTCTCTGCCTGTGTGGTTGGTTATTGCTTGTGTTTGGAGTTTCTATGAGAACACACTGTTACGTTTACCTGAGTTTGTTTGATTAAATACTTTTATTTTTTAATTCATCATTCTTCTGTGGACTCTACTCTCCGATATCATTTAATGCTCTTTGCCAGTTCATGTTAGTTAACATTAACCAATGTAACCTTATTGTAAAGTGTTATCGTTAACAATTCACACTCACAGAATCAATAATTCATACTGAACTGAAATTGTCTCTGTTACAAATTGACATGTAGATATAATTTAGGAAATATCTCAAAATCCTAATCAATATTTGTCTCATCTTTTTAGTGTCCAGTGTTATTAGCAGTGCAATAACGGAAGTGCCTTCACATCTAGTGTGACACATGATCTTACGCCCTCGCTGACATTGCAAATGACTAAATAGCATGCTAATATAATGATGTGAATAAATTGCCAAATTGAGGAAATGAGCCAGACCGGCTCATATAGTGTGGAATCATAAGCGCATAATTATAAGACTTCCTCTTCTCTTGAAGTTTGTAATATTTTTATTTTGAGGTGTGTAGAATAGCTTTTGAAATTAATTTTTGCTGGATTTATGCAGCGGTCTTATCATTGGCTGGTTGTATGTTTATATCTCACCAGGGTTCTCTTGTTGGCAATATTAATTCTTTAGTGAGGTTCTCATCCCAGTAATAGCAATTTTTCAGCAGGGTTCACTGCGGTCCTGTTGCTCTGGCAGGGTAAATAAGAGAATGACTGCTTCGAGCTGTCTTCAGTTGATTGCTTTGTCATATCCCCACCTGTTAAAGTGACTGGACTGAATAATGAGGCCAGCATGGTGATATTGATTCCACAATTGTAGGTTAACATCAACAACTAGGTATGAGGGAACCAGACTTCTGACATGCCTGTTATTGTGTTATCAAAGTAAATGCAGGCCAGCGTGTGATGTCATAAGATTGACAGCTGATGGGTTGAGTCACAGCAGCGTTGTTGGCATTAATAGATGGTACGGCTTGTGAAATGGATGATGTGGCCAGGGCTGTTTGTGATTTAAAGTCTCAGATCACCGCCCTCAGGTTTATCAGCGAGTGAGAAAAACAGAATGCGTTTCTCATTGAAATAGGAGAATGAAATAACACGCGAGCATATTTTTCAAAGATTGAAATATTTGTCATCTTGCTTCAGAGGCATCGCTCACAATCCAAAACTCACAAACCTGGCCAGCGATGACATTCTCACACTTGCAAATGCACGTACACACACCGTGGCATCCCATAGGTTGACAAATGTGTCCAATCTCAATCCTTCCACACAAAAAAAGCATCATGCCTTTATCATTCTTTCTCCTGAAGATTTATTTCCTCCATCTCATTTCATCCCTCTTTCATATCCCTCCATCAAACGCACAGCAGAGTCGGACCAAAAACGCATAGGCTTTTACATGCTAATGAGTTGTTACACAAACGTCTCCCACCTCTCAGCACAATATGTTATATAAAACTGATGCGTTCTCATGATACATGCTGCTCGCGTGTCTGTGATGTAATCGTAAGATAATATAGATTTATCTTTAATGGAGTGCAGTTCATCCTGCCTTTGTTTTCATCATCAAAAACTAAGCTGACGTGAGATGCTGTTCATCATACTAATGCTAACCCTAATGGCTAAGGTCTTTTTCAGGCAGCGCTTGTGCAGACGCCTTGTGCACTGTCTCAGAAAAATGACGGATGTTTCTATAATGATCTATCCATCCTGCCTCTGACGGCATTAGCATTTAGCCCTTAATAGCGCAGCTAGCCTGACACTATGAAGATTCATCATCTAATATTGTGTGTGTGTGTGTGTGTGTGTGTGTGTGTGTGTGTGTGTGTGTGTGTGTGTGTGTGTGTGTGTGTGTGTGTGTGTGTGTGTGTGTGTGTGTGTGTGTGTGTGTGTGTGTGTGTGTGTGTGTGTGTGTGTGTGTGTGTGTGTGTGTGTGTGTGTGTGTGTGTGTGTGTGTGTGCAAAGTTTAACTTGTCTTTCGGGAAATGCCTTTATATTGGATATGAGGCATTTGTCTGCATTCACAAGCTATGGAAGCCAACTTGACAAGCTAAAAATACTTATCTTTTAAACTATAGGGTATTTGGAAACATTTTACTATAAGGTCTCATTTCTTAAAGCTACACTGTGTGATTTTTACCCCCATCTAGCAGTGAAAAGGTATATGACATCCAGTGAATATTAGTTTCTGTTCCTCTCAATTCCGATTTCGCTTTAACTTCCTACGTGGCCAATGTAGTCCAAGATTAACATGGCTTCCAGTTCGAGTGTTAGGCAGTTCGAGTGCTAACCCACGCGTGTTAAAACGCGAAAGGCGAAGCTTGAATTAACGGGTATGTCCCTCTTTGGCTAATGTACTTTCAAGATGGTGGGGCAACATGGTGACCGACATTAGAACCCCTTACCCGTATGTATTTTCAATGGCATATTATACACTCACGAGAATACTTTATTACTTGAACGAAGTAAATATACATTAATGAGCACATATATTTTTGAAAGAACTAAGTGTTTTTAGCTAAGAATAAACTAAAAAAGTTACACAGTGTAGCTTTAACATTAGTTAATGCTTTAGTTAACATGAACTAACCATAAGAAATATATTTTTGCAGTTAATAAAAAAAAATGCAATTTGTTCATGTTAGTTCACCGTTGCATTAACTAATGTTAACAGATGCAACTTTTGATTTTAAATATGTATTACTATAAATGTAGAAATGAAGATTAATAAATGCTGTGGAAGTATTGCTTATTGACTTGTTAGTTCAAGTTAGTTAGTTAGTTGTGCTATTAGTTAAACCAAAGTTTAAGAGAGACCTATTATGCCCCTTTTTGCAAGATGTAGTATAAGTCTCAGTTATCCCCAGAATGTGTCTTGAGTTTCAGATCAAAATACCCCACAAATAATTTATTATAGCATGCCCTAATTGCCCCTATTTGGTGGTAGCAAACACACTGTTTTTGTGTGTGTATATTTAAATGCAAATGAGCTGCTGCTCCCCACCCCCTTTCCAGAAGAGGGTGGTGACTATACAGCACATGCTTCGGACGCTCCAGCAAAAACAAAACTGGAAAACCTCACGCAGCCAATATGTCAGAAATTGTCAATACCGGTGTTTAGCCTTATATGTTTGAACCAGAGTTGGACGCTGATGGAGAGACTCTGGAAAGTAATAACTTTTATTCAACAGGACGTTTCTGAATGGTTAGTTGATGAATTTATGTAATTGCTGTAGAGTTAACTTATCAAATTATCAATCAACATGTTGAGTCATGATCATCTATTGTTGAACAGGTGCTCAACAGTATAGGATGCATAGAGCCAGGGAATAGATTCTGCATGGAGATAGAGCAGGTATCCTTTTGTTTAATTATGTTTAGAAATTATATAGTCAATGTGGCGAGCAGGACGAGGCCGAGGGCCTGGGAGAACGGCGCGAGGCTGGTTGCGTGATTGCTGATGAGTGAAACCTGCACGGCGCACCGGTCTCTTATCTCTCACGGAGGAGAGGAGTATGAGGAGCGACAGAGACGAGAGAGGAAAAAATACATGTAAAAAATCTTTGTCCTGTTTCCACAATGCACAGCCATCTGGTCCTCCACCACCAGGGCGATCTTCTCCGCGGTGCCTGGCGGTTGCGCTGGATAGCCCTCAGTGGACAGCTTTACAGAAAACATACATGGTTTAAATCACTTGACTGGATTGTGCCTAATAAAGGTTTATAAAAAATGTACAGATGGTGAATTTTAAGGTTAAAAATGAAAAAATATATATACATTTTCTGGCTAAAAATGTGAATGAATTCCTATGCAAAATGCAATCTTTAGGTTTTTAAAAGAAACAGGAATTGAGTTAACAATATGTTTGTTGTTTTTTCAATATTAATTTCCCATCAATGACTCAAAAATCCAGATCAGACAGAAATGCACCAAAAGCTGGTCTGTCAACTGCCATTAAACTGAAGAGAAAAAAAAAGAAGAAGATGATGATAATGATATTATCATTCAGGAAGTGACATTATATTGGTGGAACAACACACAAACATCATAGCAATTGATTTTTTGAATTGTGTGATGTTTTGTGGAAGGTCTTTGCTTTTTTGTCTGATTTTGCATGTTGGAAACCTTTTCTTGAGTAAATAATCACGTTCCAACACGCCAACATGTTCATGGGGTTCTAATTGTCATTTACAGCTAAATTAAGCTTAATGTCTGAAGTCCGTCACTTTAATTGCAAAGTTGTGAAAAGAATGGTAACTCTCTAGCATTAACATGCAATTGCTGTCACATAAGTCACACCTCCAGAATTAATGTGTGGAACTATGGACACAATGTAATTTCCACCACACTAATTCTGTATTGTGTTTGCAGGAAATGACATTTGAACATTTTTGGAATAATTTTACAGCTTGCTAGATATTTTATGTATCCTAATCTATCCTCACATAGTTTGTCAAAATTCATTCTTTAATGGTGAACATTGGTATTAAAGCTGCAGTCCGCAGTTTTTCCTCTTTGTCGACATCTCTGTTTGAAATCTGTAATTACAGTTATTCGCGGAATTATAAATTTTACGTGAGTTGTGCCTCGGCATGAAACAGCGCGGATGAACACAATGTTTTGAAGAGACGGACGAAGTCTGTCAGTCACCACGCCAGTGTAGATATTAGCATTCAGAATCACAGATCCTACTTTTTGGAAGTACAGTATGACCATGACAACATAATAATTTTCATCGGAAAATGTCATCTGAACAAGTAAGCAGGCCTATAACATCCACTTTTTCTGATCAACTAAGGGAAAAAAAAAACATTGCAGTAGGCTAAATCGCGCTGATCGCTTATCATATCATAAGCTAAAAACGATCGCTTATCATACCATGTTAAACCTTTCAAATTATACTTTGTTCTCAAATTGTTAATGTTAACAACCTTAGCATTACATGACTACATTTAATGTGTATTATGGCTACCTGTAGGCCTAGTTCAGTTTCCATTTCTGTGCAGCAGATTACATGGTAGAGCAGTTAACATGTAGAAACAAATAACAACCATAGTGCTATGAAATAAACGGTTTATGAACTGAATCCCTGTTATTCATAAACGTGTTTTACATAATATAACTCTTCCGCTAATATCTTAACCCTCTGATTATCTTCATTTAGGGTATACACTTGTTATCTTTGGGGTCTCCAGGGACCCCAGACAATAACATTGCATTTTGTAACAGTATAATACATATTTTTTTACAAATGTAATTTTACTCTGTTTATTAATGTTTTTACTCAACATTTGTGCAGTTTTTGGAGGATTTTTGATATCTTTTAAATTTCTAAAAATAAATAAATAAATATTTAAATAAATAGTTTTTTTTACAAAAACAGCATTTTATGTAAAATTCACTTTATAAAAAACCCAGATTTTATTTATGGGGATAAATGGATAATTGTACATGATTTAATGTAAGATTTTTGCCCTTTTTTTGGAAAATGCAGTTTTAAAATAAAAAAAATTCACTTTAACCACTAGATGGCCATAGAGCTCCATTATATGCTCCATTATATGCTATTTGCTGTTTGATTAACCAAAATACATCTTCTCACAAGTTGGATTCAGTTGGATTGAGTTGGATTCATATATAAATATTTTAAAATCAAAATTATAAAAAAGAATTATATACTTTTTGTCAAAGTTTAGCATATTTTGTATTGAAAAAACGTTTATCAATAATGTTACTTTATGATTAGAATCAAACCTGAACAAGATGTTACAAAGAGATATGTTGGAGTCTTTAGATTTTAGATTAAATCAGATTAGATTTAAAGATTGTGTGTGTGTGTGTTTGTGTGTGCATTTTAGTTGTGTCAGTGTCACCAATTTATATTTGTGGTGGTTCTGAACTTTATTTGACAAATCATAAGACTTTTTTATAGCCGTACAAATGTATTCCTGTGTGAGAGTGTGTGTGTGTGTGTTTGTATGTGTGTGTGTGTGTGTATTTTTGTTGTGTCAGTGTCACCAATTTATATTTGTGGTGGTTCTGCATTTTATTTGACAAATTATAAGACTTTTTTTTATAGCCTTACACATATGTATTCCTGTGTGTATGTGTATGTGTGGTTGTGTATATGTGTGTGTGTGTGTGTGTGGCGAGCATGATAACTTTGCATAGTGGATTTTTTACATCGTTAGAAGTGTGCTATTTCATTTCTGTCCATGTGATCTGCGTTGTTTCTGATTTTGATGATGAATATTATATGTTTACTATGCGGGGTCTCCAGGGACCCCGAAGACAACAAGTGTGATTATTTTTTTCACGCCAACATAATAACAGATATCGTTCCAATTTAATTTTTTTTTTGTAGATCTAGAAAGAGTTGAGAGCTGTAGAAAGTTTCATACCATTTGAACAAAGAGAACATTTTTTTTAATTTGACCAAAAGTCATTTGCGGGTTAAAAAGACCCCAAAGATAACCAGAGGGTTAAGACAATTTTCACTTTACCGATCTGATTCTGATCCAATGCTTGACAACGGAGGAGGCGTGTTTGGTTTTCTTGGAGTAGATGTAAATTGCCCCCTCTCATAGCTAGCACAAAATAATTCATATTTACCATAATAGCAAAACGAAAAAAGACACAACAAAGGAAACGTGAATTAAGCGAACAAGTGTGCTACTGTTACACGATTGAACTTTTGAAATGTCTTACCTGTCCAACAGAAAAAAAGCCGTCTCTACGTCCGTTTTGGACCCCTTCAAATCACGGAAAAGCCCTGCCGATGTTTATCCTTGTTTTCGCGTGGGCCGGTCGCAGTCTCTTTTTTTCTCTACCCACTCCGAAGTCCGAATTCTCAGTTGTCACTGGTGATTGTCGTTTAAACCTTTCTGGATCCGCCATGAGTTTAATTATTTAAAGTGCTGTGAGAAAAGGCTAAAAATTTCAACCTCCAACATCCTCACACGCAATATAGCCTACCAGCCGGGACTCTTCTTTATGTGTGACGTAATGACGCAAAGACATGCTCGAATTTCCCGTGGAAATCCACCAGTACCACTGGAATTAAAATCATTATTACAAGCTAACCGTTTTGAATCAAGCAAAGGCAAGCAGATATTTTTGAACACTGGCTGGTTGTTTTTTTTTTATTATGATTTTGGATCATTTTTAACCCAAAAAAGTTACGGACAGCAGCTTTAACTACAAAACCCAAACTTTAGCAATTAACCTGCTAAATTATTGGTTGTGACTAAAATTACAAACTGAGGAACGGTGTAACATAAATATACTGTACCATAAATACCGGCATTAATATTGAAATGGTTTGCTTATTTCACTCTTTATTTAGATTAGATCATAGATAATATCTTTTAAATATATAATTAATTTTATTATGATGATTTTGAAAGATTAGATATTTTAAGCAAATTTTAATTAAGCAAATATACATATTTATATGAAGAACAAAGATTCAGATAAAAATGTCACTGAGAGTGTGATGCGTGCAGTGATCTGAAACACAAAACTTGATATGTTTAAGTCTTGGCACCTGGTTTACTTGTGGTAACCTATAGAACCTGTTCTGTGAAAGCAACACATAACAATTCTGAAATGAAAGTTTGAGTGTATCGTTTTGCTTAGTGAATATACTCTGCAGGAAACTGGAGTCTCTTTGTAACCCTCTGTTTCTCATTCTTTTCTTTGTCTCAAGCTTTCTTACCTCCTTCATCCGCCCACATGCCTCATTTTACTCCCCCCTAATTGCTCCTCCTGCTGGAACCATTTTCTGAAAGCAATTTTCACCTTCATTGTTTTATCCCAAGCATGGTGTCCACTACAGTAGAGATACTTCAAGCTATCTTAACCCATTCTGGGTTTTGATATTACACCCAAACCACCCTTTATCCATATTTCAAAGACTGAAGTACTTAATATGTCATTGTATGTATGTATGCATGGATGTATGTATTATATTTTGCAATGAACAAATTTAAATCTTAAATGCATGAACCATGCAAGTACCTCACTGTAACTGCAATCTGTGCTATTGTAAAAAGTTATTTTCGGTTCTCATCGACATTATGCCTCAAATCCTGCCGATAGCGCTTAACTTGTATTGAACCCGGAACATTCCTTTAATGCTCTCGCGTCGCAGCGGCTGTCTGCTGAGTGGCATTATCTGTCTCATTGGCAGGGCGAGTAAGGGGTCAATAAAGGGGTGGTGGCGGGAACGGGCACAGTGTTTAAGAGATGAATAGAGAGACATAATATGAGTTTGATTTTGGGTTTAAATGTCTTAAAAGGCAACATAGCAGTGGAAAGCACTGGTTCTTTTGGCAGACAGTGAAAGAAAGCATCAGAGAGGGATGTAGAGAGAGACAAATAGCAGTAAGGCTCTTATTTAGATAACAGAGTTCTGGTCTGTGGGATACATGAGCTGCCATTGTGAAGATGCTCCATTAAGGAAATGAGCTAGAACTATATCTCTCTCAGACAACGGTAATCACACTCAGTTCATATCCTCTATCTATTATGGCCTTTCGCATCTCCCTACTGTTTTTCAATAGTCAACAGGCTATTTTGCAGAGCCCTCCATCTTCAAACATATAACCGTGTTTCCAAGCGAAACATTTAACTGAAGCGGACTCATGTCACAAAATGCAGTTTTTGAAAGGTTCACCTCATAAAGAGCATTAAAAAGGCATCTGCATTCAAATAAATTGACTAAATTATAGGTGGCTGCATCTCTCGTGTTTTCCACCCATTAGCAATTTAAACATCAGTCCATCAGTCAAAGAGCGAGCCATCGAGAAAGCTTTTATCTCGCTGTGTTTTGTTTTTTTCTTCTCTTTTTTTTTGGTGCCGTTTTCATTGACCATAGAGCTAATAGTCATTTTATCCAGCGTTAAGCGAGCTGTCAGACAATCACTTTGCTTAATTTCATCTCCATAACTTACATATGTATGTGCTCAGTGCTTTCATTAACCTTGCAGGCTGACTGGCGTTAATAATGATTTTGTTATTTGTGCACAGACTTGCAAAATACCTGATGAATAATTCATATTTCATTCCTCCGTTATTAAAGGCTGATGACCGTTTAATCACCTGAACTAATATATAAAATGGATCTATTTATTTATATATATATAACATTTTTATTACATTGTGTTGCTATTGTGTACAATTTAGGGAAACTTTAGTGTAACTATTTTAGTGTCTTAAATGTAGATATTTGTTTTATGTATTTTTTAAATTATGAATATATTCTAATGTATCCTGATTTCACAATCTATTTAGAGTCTGTTGCGCAACCGAGTCACTTAACTATGTGTAGTATGGTGTTGCCTAATGTTTTACTGGAAAATATTGAAAGGAGAAGTGTTTACATTTTTGAATGTTTTATCATTATTGTCAGGGATGGTTGTCGTAACCATCCAGGGATCTAATCGTAAGCAGTGAAAGTTTAATGAAAACAAACTCAAAAATCACTTCTCTGGATATACAGGAACCGAAAACAGAACAAACCATGACATAACAAAAAGATCGCACAATGAACAGAAAAATCACACGGTTTAAATAGACAGATCAATCAGCGAAACTAATAACAGGTGTGCATAATGAAATCAATGAAAAACCATGGAAACTAACTGAAAACTAGGACACAGAACTAAAAAAGCAACAAACCCACCCTAAACCGAAACTAATCTATATGATCCCTTTGAGACAATGATAAGCAAGTCATTTGTCGGTTGATTTCCCAGAAAACTGTTAACACTGTGGCTCTAGTGCTATCAAAATTCATTGCTCGGTTTATTTCAGCATCTCAACCAGCCTGATATAGCAACATTGCTTCAACCAATGGGCAGGACTTGTGAGTCAATAAAATCTAGTACAATTTGGCAATGACTAGCCTTTGCCAAGTCAACTGCATTCCTGTGATGCAAAGCAAATATTTTAGACTGGAGCTCCATTGTAGAATTTTTCTGTCAAATGTTTACTGAATGGTTCAGAATGTAAATCTCCTGCCTTCATGCAAACCCGCTGTAGAGCTGCTGTAGCCCACCAGATTGAATCTTTTAAACTGACAAACATTCAGAAAGATAAAAAGAAAAATCCTCAGTGGGCACAGAAAGGCAAAAAAGAAAAGAAAAGCAAAAGCGTTTATGATAGTGCTAGGCTGCCCAAAAGAATACCATTAAAGCTGTTTATGATAGTGCTAGGCTGCCCAAAAGCAAACCGTTTCCAGCACCAGAATTTCACTAACCGCTAAAATCTCTAATGCATGGCATCACTGATAAGGGGTGGAGTTCCATAAATTTGCAAGTTCCACTTCATATCACCTCATTGTGATATGCGGGCAGGGCCATTGTAACTTGATTGTTTCGAGGCTTCTGGTCTCATCCGCTTCCATTTATTATTAGCTGTACAAAAACTGTCCTTTATCCTGCTTGATATTCTGAACTGTTATTTGCTATCGTATTTTAATTGATAATCATAGTCATAAACACACTGGTTTTTAGTGCAAATTATTTGACCATTTACTTCATTTTGTTATTCTTCCAGTTATTTACTATAGTGGTTAATAATGAATAGGAAGTTTGCACACAATCACAGAAAAAAGCTTACTTTCGCATTGCAACATAACGTGAATACTAGGAGTGAACCGATTATTTTATTTAATTTTATTTAATTCTATTGTCTCATTGGAAATACGTGCCTGTGGCAACATTTCTACAAAATATTATTGGTTGTTTCGTTTTGCAACACTTTTTTTTTTTTTTTATGAAATGTCCAGTTAGTAACGCTAAAAGAGAAACATGAATCTGTACTGTCCTTTATTGCTGGTGCAATGGATTACAAAACTCACGGTTCGGATCAGAATTTTTTTAAGAACTTTAGAACATTATTAAAGAAAAGTGAACATTCAGTAATAAAATAAAAACAAATGAACAAATAACAAGCAGAGATGAATACTAAATAACAAACTTACAAAGTCTAACAGTAGTATTCAAGTACAGATATTAATAATTAGGACTAAATGTAAAATAACACTATTTGTTCACTGTGGAAATTAAATATAGCTTAATCTTTGTCAAAGCTGTATTACGTTGTTTTATTAACATTAATGACACAGACAGCAGCAGGAATATTAGGCTGCTGTCACTTTAAGACCGAATGCACGGACTGAATAAATCAGCTGTAGGCACAGATAACAACGCGCTAGTCACGATTTTCGCCTCTTCTTCCGCATTTAATGTCGTTTGAATGTGTAAACTGGCAAGACAATACACGTCTCTACTTGTAATCATAATTTGTCTGAAAAGGATTAAAAGTTGTTGGTGTTTTACTGTCACTTGTCGTAATTTCAGCTGGAAACTGCAGTGATTAAGAGTTTTGCAAAAATGTAGGTATATGGCGCGTTTTGTGATTTTGTTGAATCAATGCAAAAAGTGTGAAATTGCTTTTGTTGGTTAAAAATAATGACCAAATACCTGTTAGTGGTCAAACAAAATGGACTTGTGAGATTGTGAAAAGTGTTTTAAAGAAATGTATTTTCCAAAAGTCAGAGCCAAAAGTTGCCATAGTTGAAGAAACACACATATGTTCCTTCATGTGGTTAAAGATTCATGGCCATCTGTTAGCCCTGTTAGTCTTCAGGGATGTGGCATTATTGCTCTGAGACACACCGTGAGAAATGTGAATGAAAGAGGAAAGGCTGCAAAATGGTAAGGGACACAGAGAAACGTCCCAAAAGCATTGTGTATTAATGGTGCCTAATATTAGTGTACAAAAAGGACCTGTATGACAGACACAGATGCAGCTCCACACACACACATACACACAAAAACATTTACTCAGGAAAAAACAGACTGTGTGCACATTTTTCCTTCTAGATTTCCAGAAGGAAAGCCAGAGTACATAAGTCTACACCTCGTCACTTTAAACTACTCATCATTATGCTATTAAAAAATGTGTCTTTTGGGTTAATTTTAAAATGCATTACTCAGCAATGATGATCAAATTCTGTGGCTCTGTGTATCTTTTAAATGAATCGTTTGGTCTGTTTGATACGGTGGTCGAGAGAGCTCAACGCTCTGCAACTGAAGAAAACATGCAAATAGACACCTGCAAATTAAGAAAACATCTTCAGCAGTTTTACAACACACATGCTCCAAATACTCACAACCTAACCAAATACAAAAACACGCTGCAAAAGTTCACAACACAACCAAATACAGAAACACGCTGCAAAAGTTCACAACACAACAAATACAGAAACGCGCTGCAAATAGCACTGACCACAATGGAAATGTTTCTAGGGGACGCCAATAAGTGACGAACTCGGCTGGGACATGCTTATTGCTCAATGGGCGTATTCCAAACTGAAGTGAGCATCCCTGGGCCCTACTCCCTTCGAAGGGCAGAGCCCTTGAACTGGGGACTTTGGAGTGAGCGACTTTGGTGAAGGGAGCAACAAAAGACAACATAATGTCCTCATTATTTTCAACTGGGATGTTCCCGTGACAACACAGCACGGTGTCCATCAGCTGAATAGCTGTTCTTACGACAGAAATGTCGCATTATTGCTGTTAACATAACTGTTGCAGATAAATATACATTTTATACAAAAAAGTTCTTAAAATATGCGCTATATAGGCTATCTGTGTGTGTGTCTCAATTGTAAAACTTGTTGTCTCATCTTCGGACCCTGCATTACCTAAAATTTATTACTTATGAAACTTATATAAACATAACATGACTAGAAATCGTACAATGTAACTGATGTATAGATAATTTTTTACCCTCGTGTTCTTTTTCTCTATTTTGTTTTTGTTTTAGTTTTTTTTTTTTTTTTTTGGACTCATACATTGTGTATATTGTATACATTGTATATGTCATCTCTGTATGTTTTGCAAGAAAAAAAGGGGGGAAAAAAGTGGACATTGAGCAATAAGCATGTCCCAGCCGGGTTCGTCACTTATTGGGGTCCCCTAGAAACATTTCCGTTGTGGTCTGTGCTATTTGCAGCGCGTTTCTGTATTTGGTTGTGTTGTGAGTATTTGGAGCATAAAAATAGGACAGATATGTTTCTCTCTGATGATTGGTTCTCACGTTTAAAGTAACACCAGGTAAAATTTAACTTTTGCTCTCGGGGTCCCCCCCTACAGTTGGGAAACAGTATTGTCCTCTACTTACTGTCGTAAACCGTCATGAATGTAGCACATGCATTTGTTGACAACCAGCCGTGAACACTGTAGGAGGAGGTCACATGCAGGTGTTCTGCTAGCTTGCGTCGTGTGTGAAATGTCTTCATCCCAGGTACAGTGGCATATATTTCAGCATGTCATATGAATATAATTTCATGGGTTTTATTATTTTTTTTTAACGACAAATGATCGCGATGCTCACGTTTACAAGCCAGCGTCATTATAGTAGCCTAGTCTAGCCTATTGGTTACCGTTTTACTGAATCTATACTTCAATGCAATGTTTGAGTGGTAGATAAATAACCATAAAAATCGTCATATTATATAATAATTCAAGCTATATTTTTATCAATAATGCTGCGCGTGCGTATTAATGCGTAGGCTACTCTAGCACACACACGCAAGGTCTCTCGCTCTCTCTCCTTCTCTCTGTCCTGCGCGTATTCAATTTAATAAGTCGGGACACTAAAATTAGAGTTGAAATACGGGACTGTCCCGGGAAAAACGGGACGTCTGGTCAGGTCACCCTAGCTAGTATGCAAGCAATATACTTACTAGTACAAAAGCATGACAGCCCGCATTGGTCAGGCACCCCTCCTCCTCCTTCAGCTCACGCCAGCGAGAAAAC
This sequence comes from Chrosomus eos, assembly GCA_036326025.1. NCBI lineage: Eukaryota > Metazoa > Chordata > Actinopteri > Cypriniformes > Leuciscidae > Chrosomus > Chrosomus eos. The sequence continues at coordinate 42,247,328 of CM070819.1, forward strand.
GCTGGCCCAAGTTTGATCCTTGTTCTGCCTTTAACGCGATCACTTTCTCTTTTGCTTTGCTCCGATAAAACGTACTCGGTTACTAACGTAACCTCGGTTCTCTCTAGAGAGGGAACGAGTACTGCGTAATATCTTACGCTATGGGGAAAACTCTTTTCCACGAGATATTGAAGCCAAAAATTATCCTTAATTTTTTATTAATGTAAAACGCTTTGCGGCAGCAAGCAGACATAGGCGAGACAGCTCGCGCGCCTATTGGCTGCCCTGCGGCAACAGCAGCAGCCTATCGAGAGTGGCTCTGCGTGACGTCACGACGAATGGGGGCCTTTCGCGCCCATATAGTCACGTCCAGCCAGAAAGGGCGTGGTCTCGCCCTATAACCAGGCTCGATAGCTGCTCTTACGTTGGTTTTCATCGCCGAAGCGAACCAGAGCGTATTCCAAGCACGGCAAGATACGCAGTACTCGTTCCCTCTCTAGAGAGAACCGAGGTTACGTTAGTAACCGAGTACGTTCTCTTACGAGAGTATCTCTCGTACTGCGTAATATCGTACGCTATGGGAACACAATGCAACACGCCGTGCTGGTAGGGATCCAACACCAAAGTCCCAGGGGCCGAAGCCCGGGGCGCATATAGTGCATAATCACCATAAACTCACAGAGAGTGAGGGAAGAGAGGCTAGAAGCATCATTCCCTGTAAATAGCATCCGAAAGGAGCTAATCGTGTGACAAATAGACCATACCGTCAGGGTGAACATTCAGCCTGAACTGGGTGGCCACAAGTGTGTCAACATTTTAATGAGCTGCTGTACCGGTCAGTGAGCAATACGCAGGTCAAACTCAGTATCCGAGCCGCACAGCGGGCAGATAGCACTGAATTTTATACCGCCAAAAGCTTAGCTTGTAAGGCGGGAACCTCCAAGTTATAGTATTTTATAAATGTAGACGGCGAGGCCCAGCCCGCGGCCATACAAATATCTTGCAGGGTAACCCCGCTAGACCATGCCCACGAGGAGGCCATGCCTCTTGTGGAGTGCGCTCTAACACCCAAAGGGCACTGTAGGCCCTTAGAAGTGTAAGCCAGCGCTATGGCACCGACTATCCATCTGGATAGGCTCTGTTTCGAAGCGGCAAGTCCCTTAGCACGGCCGCCAAACGAAACAAAAAGCTGCTCAGTCTGTCTGAAACCAGACGAGCGGGACACATAAGCCCTTAGTGCCCTGACAGGGCAAAGGAGACTCGCGTCCTTCTCCTCATTGAGAACCGGGAGGGCAGACAGGGAAATCACCTGGGCCCTGAACGGTGTGTTGAGGGATTTCGGCACGTAGCCGTGCTTCGGTTTGAGTATGACCTTTGAGTCATTAGGTCCAAACTCCATGCATGACGCGCTTACTGAGAGCGCTTGCAAGTCCCCTACGCGCTTCACTGAAGCGAGAGCCATAAGAAACGCTGTCTTGAAAGACAAGTGTTTCATGTCTGACGACTGGATTGGCTCGAATGGGGCACCTTTCATGGCCTCCAAGACCGTGGAAAGGTCCCATGTCGGGACTGAAGGGGGCCTGGGAGGGTTTAGCCTCCGAGCTCCTCTAAGGAAACGCACGACTAAGTCGCTCTTTCCTAGTGACTGGCCAGACACCGGTTTTGCAAACGTTGCTATGGCCGCCACGTATACTTTGAGCGTGGAAGGGGACCTGCCCTTATCCAGTAGCTCCTGAAGGAAGGAAAGCACTTCCGTAACCCCGCAGTCTACAGGTGAAAAGCCCTGCGCTTGACACCAAGCAGAGAACACAGACCACTTCGAGGAGTAGAGCCGTCTGGTAGACGGGGCTCTAGCCTGCGCGATCGTGTTTAACACTCCCTCTGGGAGGTCAGCGGGTACCCGTTGATGGCCCATGCGTGCAGGGACCACAAATCCGGGCGAGGATGCCAAATCGAGCCTTCCGCCTGAGAGAGGAGGTCTCTCCTCAACGGTAAAGGCCATGGGGCAGCGCTGGTCAGCTGCATCAGGACAGGGAACCACGACTGGTTTGTCCAGAGCGGAGCTATGAGTAGCACTGGGCATCCCTCCCTCCTGATTCGCTCCAACACCTGAGGCAGGAGTGAGACAGGGGGAAAAGCATATAGGGGGCGGCGGGGCCAAACATGGGCCAGCGCGTCCCGGCTTTTCGAGAAGAATCTCGGGCAGTGAGCGTTTTCTTGGGACGCGAACAGGTCCACCTGCGCTTTGCCAAACGTTTCCCACAGCAGCTGGATCGTCTGCGGGTGCAGAGACCATTCTCCTGCTGGGACGTTGTTTCTGGACAGCCTGTCTGGCCCCACATTTAGGTGACCAGGCACATGCGCCGCTCTCAGCGAGAGCAGGTTGTGCTGAGCCCAGACCAGGAGGCGTTCCGTCAGCCTGTAAAGGTTTCGGGACCTGACGCCGCCCTGGCGATTTATGTACGCCACCACTGACATGTTGTCCGACCGGACCAATACGTGGTGGCCTATTATCTGGGGACAGAAGCGCCTTAGCGCTTTGTCGACTGCTATTAATTCCAAGCAGTTTATGTGAAGGAGCTTCTCCCGCACTGACCATAGGCCAGCTAGCGGTCTGCCCTCGAGCAGCGCTCCCCACCCCGAAGTGGAGGCGTCCGTAGACACCACCTTCACACTCGAGGGGATCCCCAGACTCACACCTGACTGATACCAGTCGGTTGCTTTCCACGGTTTCAGAGCCGAAATGCACTGAAGGTCGACCCTGAGGCGAAATAGACCTGCGGTCCACGCCCTGGGGGGAACTCGTGCTTTTAGCCATAGCTGCAGTGGGCGCATGCGGAGCAGGCCCAACTGGAGTACGGAGGCTGCTGTGGCCATCAGACCCAGCATTTTCTGAAACCTTCTGAGCGGGACTATAGAGCCGTGGCGGAAGGATCTCGCGACGTGCTGAATATTCAATCCGCGCTCCGGTGACAGGCGTGCTGTCATGGATAGCGAGTCTAACACTGTTCCCAGAAAGGAAATTCTCCGACTGGGGAGCAGTGAGCTTTTCGCCCAATTGACTGTAAGGCCCAGCTCCTCGAGGTGCTCGAGTAATGCGGCCCTGTGTTCTATGAGCTCCGTTCGTGAACGAGCTAGAATCAGCCAATCGTCCAAGTAGTTCAAAACTCGCATGCCCCGAAGTCTCAGGGGGGCGAGGGCCGCGTCCATGCACTACGTGAACGTACGGGGTGCTATGGACAGGCCGAACGGCAGAACTGTGTATTGATATGCCTGGCCCTCGAAGGCGAATCTCAAGAATCGCCTGTGATGGGACGCTATTTGTATTTGAAAATAGGCGTCTTTCAGATCTATTGACATGAACCAGTCTCCTTGGCGCACTTGCGCGAGGATTTTCCTGGTCGTAAGCATTCTGAACTGGCGCTTCACGAGCGTTCTGTTCAGCAGTCGCAGGTCTAGAATGGGTCTGAGCCCACCATCTTTTTTCGGTACCAGAAAATATCTGCTGTATAAGCCCCCTTCGCCCTGAGATAGAGGTTCTATAGCCCCTTTTCTCAGTAGTTTCGCTATCTCGGCTCGAAGTAGATGAAACACTTCGCTTTACACCGTAGTTTCGACTCGCGCCGTATAACGGCGGGGGCGTCGAGCGAACTGTAGCGAACAGCCTCTCGTTATAGTGTTCAACACCCATTCTGATACCCCGGGAAGCCTTTACCACGCATCTGCGTGAATAGCTAGGGGTAGAATGAAATCTGGGCTCTGGCCGCGGCAGGACGGCGGCTCGAGAGCCCCTGTGTACTGGGAACACAACACCGTGTTTACAGCGTTCGAGGCGAGGGGCGCGCTGATCACAGCGGGCAGCCTGGCCGCGCTCAGTTTCTCTATGGCGGGACGCGCAGAGAAAGCGAGCGGGGCGAATCCTGTGGGATTCGGCGCGTGTGAGGGAATGTGGGCACATTTACTAAATGCGGGCACATTTACTACACTGAGAATACTGTCAGCTCGCGCGACTAAATCACTGCTGTGTTTACAGCGTGCGAGGCGCGCGCTGATCACAGCTGGCAGCCTGGCCGCGCTCAGCTTCTCTGTGACGGGTTGTGCAGAGAAAACGAGCGGGGGCGAATCCCGTGAGATTCGGAGTGTCTGTGAGAAATGCGGGCGCGAGACAGCGGGCACATTTTCTGCACGGAGAACACTCGGCTCGCGCCGACTGTATCAACGCTGTGTTCACAGCGTGCGAGGTGCGCGCTAATCACAGCGGGCAGCCTGGCCGCGCTCAGCTTCTCTGTGACGGGTTGTGCATAGAAAGCGAGCGGGGGTGAATCCCGTGGGATTCGGCGTGTCAGTGAGGAAATGCGGGACAGCGGGCACATTTACTGCACTGAGAACACTGTCGGCTCGCGCCGACTAAATGTGTGTTAGTTTCGTTTTTACAGAAACCAAGGGACACGCATCGTGTAGTGTAAGCGGGCATGTATGGGCGCGTTCACTACATTTTCTGCACAACCAACATGAGTTGGTTTTATTTGTGCTAGCCCTGCACCGTGGCGGGCTGTGTCTGGGTGTGGGAATGGGCACTGGGACGTGGGCATTCTTACAACACTCATAACACCATCGGCCGTGGCCGGAACACCAGAAAATGCACTCTTTATTGGATTTATCTGGGTAGCCATAGAAACGGCTTTTGTGCGCAGGCAAGCGGGCTGAGACACCGGCTGCTTCACTGCGAAATACACTGGGACAGTCACAACGCATGGAACTGAACGAGCGAGAAGTTTTGGTGGAAATCCGGCCGCAGCGGGATCTGAACACCGTCACTTTCCTAGAGAGACTAGGAAGGCCTTGAGACCTCGGGCTTTACCTCAATCCTCGGCCGGGGCCCGCGCTGAGGGGGGCGGCGTCCAGCAGAGCGAGAGCGCGGTGTTTGATCTCGGGCCTGGCGGCGCTGCTAGTTAGCCGAAACGACGGCCTTTGTGCGCAGGCAAGCGGGCTGTGGAACCAGCTTGCTCACTGCGAAATACACTGGAACAGTCACATTGCTTGGAACTGAACGAGCGAGAAGTTCGGCGTCCAGCAGAGCGAGAACGTCGAGGAACACGGAGCGCTCGGCTTCCGTCATCTCGGATAGCGTTAGCCACAAATGTCTCTCACCATTCAGGGGGGAAAGGCGCGGGTCTCGACTGTGACGGAGCTTCGTCTTTCCCGAGAAAGCGTCCGTCCAGCCTATTGCGCGTTAGTTGCGCGAGCGCCTTTCAGTCGAGGCCGATGTAATCCACGGCTTGAGAGAGCGGACGCATCGGCTCAGTTTCAATGCCGTCTCCGGTAAGTTCGTCGAGCTCAAGTGCGGACGCGGCGGCAGACGGCGGCCGCTGTCCGTCTGGGAGCGACTCGAGCGAAGCCGGCGAAGCTGGCGGGCGAACCGGCGAGCTTTGGCGGGCTGGAAATAGCTCGGGCGCGCGCTGGGCGCGGCGCTTCTTGCGGCGCGGCATCACGGCGGGCTGGGATGCGGGCTCGGAGAACGAAGCTAGGCGAGTCCGCAGAGTCACCATAGGCAAGCGTTCACAATGATGGCATCCGCCGTCAGCGAGCGCGGTGGCCGCGTGATCCTCACCCAGGCAGGACACGCAGATGACGTGGCGGTCCTCATCGCTGAGTGGGGCTCGGCAAGAACCACAGGAAGGCATCTTTAAAAAGACGCCGCTCTTTTAGAGGGGTGGGAAAAAAAGCAAATAATGCAACACACACACTCTAAGCAGAGGAAAGGATATGTACGCCGGAAAGCGCAGCAGGTACGGCGGCTGAAGGCGGCGAGGCCAGCGACTCCAGACTCGATGGCACGTCCCGCTGAAGGCTACAGGTCGACGGCGCGGCTTCTCACTCTGGATCCAGCGATGCGGGAGGCTTCGCTGAAGAGATGAAAATCAACGTAAGAGCAGCTATCGAGCCTGGTTATAGGGCGAGACCACGCCCTTTCTGGCTGGACGTGACTATATGGGCGCGAAAGGCCCCCATTCGTCGTGACGTCATGCAGAGCCACTCTCGATAGGCTGCTGCTGTTGCCGCAGGGCAGCCAATAGGCGCGCGAGCTGTCTCGCCTATGTCTGCTTGCTGCCGCAAAGCGTTTTACATTAATAAAAAATTAAGGATAATTTTTGGCTTCAATATCTCGTGGAAAAGAGTTTTCCCCATAGCGTAAGATATTACGCAGTACGAGAGATACTCTCGTAAGAGAACCTTGCTTTCTTGTTTTTCTGTGCTGCTTCGGCCATGACTATAACATTTGGCTCGCACGTCCGATGTTAAGGAAGTGGGGGTGGTGGTGGAAGTGACATATATGCCGTAAAGCAGTCAAATTTTGTAGTTCTCTTTGTTCGCCGGTTACTACCCGAAACCCGAAGTTTAAAAGTACGATTAAAAACGCTACAGACCCCGTCAGGCTATGGCAGACGTGTCATTCAACCTATTGTAAGTCGATGTACCATCACAAGAGACATGGAAATATATTATGAAGGTTGAAAAGTTACCCGGTGCTGCTTTAACAGTTTACTGGATGGGAGTTTCTGTGGATAATGACTTCAATTTTGGTTTGTTGCAAAAAGTTGTTATATGGCTTCCAAAGACTTACTAAGTATGTGAGTCGTATGGACCATGACATTTTTATGATTTTTTTTGTCCCTTCAGAAGTTTGAAAGCTCCATTCCTCATTCATTTACATGTTTAATTGGCACGGATAATGACAACAGACAAGATTTTCGTGGCAAAGTTTCAAAGCTTTATACTAAACATTTTCTTTACAGAATGATTTTTAAAAAAAAATAACACGTCAGCATTACTGCAACATTCAGAAACACACATGAATGTCTTTTCTCTCTTTTTCCATCTTCCTATCTATCTCCTGTGTAGCCTTCAGTGCTGCTCTAATATAATCTATAATAACGCTGTTTGTTTTTCCCCCAATATAATGGAATCCATAAATCAAAAATTAGATTTTCTTAAAGAAATCCCCCACCAGCAAATTAGACTTTTTTCCTTGTCCTTCTTTGGGTCTTTCCCTTCGTTTTCTTTCCCTCTTTGTGGTGGCACATAGTGGATTGTTCGAAATGACCCTTTTCCTCCACGGAGAACGAAGCTAGGCGAGTCCGCAGAGTCACCATAGGCAAGCGTTCACAATGATGGCATCCGCCGTCAGCGAGCGCGGTGGCCGCGTGATCCTCACCCAGGCAGGACACGCAGATGACGTGGCGGTCCTCATCGCTGAGTGGGGCTCGGCAAGAACCACAGGAAGGCATCTTTAAAAAGACGCCGCTCTTTTAGAGGGGTGGGAAAAAAAGCAAATAATGCAACACACACACTCTAAGCAGAGGAAAGGATATGTACGCCGGAAAGCGCAGCAGGTACGGCGGCTGAAGGCGGCGAGGCCAGCGACTCCAGACTCGATGGCACGTCCCGCTGAAGGCTACAGGTCGACGGCGCGGCTTCTCACTCTGGATCCAGCGATGCGGGAGGCTTCGCTGAAGAGATGAAAATCAACGTAAGAGCAGCTATCGAGCCTGGTTATAGGGCGAGACCACGCCCTTTCTGGCTGGACGTGACTATATGGGCGCGAAAGGCCCCCATTCGTCGTGACGTCATGCAGAGCCACTCTCGATAGGCTGCTGCTGTTGCCGCAGGGCAGCCAATAGGCGCGCGAGCTGTCTCGCCTATGTCTGCTTGCTGCCGCAAAGCGTTTTACATTAATAAAAAATTAAGGATAATTTTTGGCTTCAATATCTCGTGGAAAAGAGTTTTCCCCATAGCGTAAGATATTACGCAGTACGAGAGATACTCTCGTAAGAGAACCTTGCTTTCTTGTTTTTCTGTGCTGCTTCGGCCATGACTATAACATTTGGCTCGCACGTCCGATGTTAAGGAAGTGGGGGTGGTGGTGGAAGTGACATATATGCCGTAAAGCAGTCAAATTTTGTAGTTCTCTTTGTTCGCCGGTTACTACCCGAAACCCGAAGTTTAAAAGTACGATTAAAAACGCTACAGACCCCGTCAGGCTATGGCAGACGTGTCATTCAACCTATTGTAAGTCGATGTACCATCACAAGAGACATGGAAATATATTATGAAGGTTGAAAAGTTACCCGGTGCTGCTTTAACAGTTTACTGGATGGGAGTTTCTGTGGATAATGACTTCAATTTTGGTTTGTTGCAAAAAGTTGTTATATGGCTTCCAAAGACTTACTAAGTATGTGAGTCGTATGGACCATGACATTTTTATGATTTTTTTTGTCCCTTCAGAAGTTTGAAAGCTCCATTCCTCATTCATTTACATGTTTAATTGGCACGGATAATGACAACAGACAAGATTTTCGTGGCAAAGTTTCAAAGCTTTATACTAAACATTTTCTTTACAGAATGATTTTTAAAAAAAAAATAACACGTCAGCATTACTGCAACATTCAGAAACACACATGAATGTCTTTTCTCTCTTTTTCCATCTTCCTATCTATCTCCTGTGTAGCCTTCAGTGCTGCTCTAATATAATCTATAATAACGCTGTTTGTTTTTCCCCCAATATAATGGACTCCATAAATCAAAAATTAGATTTTCTTAAAGAAATCCCCCACCAGCAAATTAGACTTTTTTCCTTGTCCTTCTTTGGGTCTTTCCCTTCGTTTTCTTTCCCTCTTTGTGGTGGCACATAGTGGATTGTTCGAAATGACCCTTTTCCTCCACTGAAAACACTCAAACGTTATTGTATTAGATGATGGAATCTTTATTTGATTGATTGTTCATTAGTTATTATTTAATGCATGCTCTGTTGGTTTTGTGTGTGACAGGGTGAAGCAGAAATGACTTGATTAAGCGTAGGGCTGCGGTGAATATATTTCTGATCAATAATTGTTTAGAGATGAAATATGGTCGTGCAGTGATTTGTGTTGGGAAAATAAATGATGGAAAGCTGAAAAAGACAGATGCTCTGTTGAGATACTTTGGCCACTTTACACCTGACATCAACATGCTTTTAGTGATCGGATCACTATACAGAGCCCCTAAAGGGACATAATGAGGGAAAAAATTGAGAGGGGAGGAACATTTTCAAAGCTTTTGCGTCCTTTTGCATTTCCCCAAGAAGCATTGCGTTTGCTTACAAAACTTATTTTGATATAAATACCATGAGGGGGGAGGAAAAATTTGAAATTGTATTTGTAATGCTTTTGCGAACAAAGGCAACGTTGCTTGAGGGAAAGCAATACTTTTGTGAGAAAACTAAAAAATGTAAATATAAATTTTTCTCCTATCTCATGGTTTTTGAGGTTTATTAGTATGATTGGATAGGGGGTGCACTACAAATATTATTATTTTATCAGCTAAAAATATTGATTCTTGGATATCGTTTCATCAAAATGAAGATGGATTCAATTGATTCATTTATATCTGAGACACAAAGAAGATATTTTGCAAAAATGTCTTAATGTTTTTTGTCCAGTGTTTTTTTTTTGGTTCTTCAAAACATTCTTCAAAATATTTTCATTTGTGTTCTGTAAAAGAAGGTCAACTTTCCCTTTAACATGGTCAAGTGAGTTTCGACTGTATAGAGGTAAGTTGACAAGGTCATGGAAACTGTCAGTTTTATCACAAAATGTAAACAATAAATGACATTTTTATGCTCTTTAATACGGCGTGACTGATGTAGACACCTCAGTCCAAGTGATTCTGCATGCTACTCTTTACTACTAGTTATAGCACAAAATAAACATCAGTGAACATCAGAAAGTATTTTGAAAAAGAAAAAAAAAACAGTGCTTACTAAAATGTTTCATGTAATCTTTCCTCGGGTTCAAACACTGATGTGGTTTACTCACAACCTGAGGAAAGACAAACAAAATGTCACATAATTTTTCATTTACTTCAGGAAAGCCATTTAATGTCCATAGCTTGCTGGACTGCTAAAAAATAAATATCATTTTGCTAAATATATTAACTATAATGCATATTTATTATATTTTTACTGAACAGTTAGTGATTTCATTATTATTTACTGCATACTTCATGAAAACAAGTTTAAATGTTTACATTTCAACAACAAATTGGAGTAGAAACGTCATTAAATATAAAGACTTTGTGCAATTTAATTGTTTGTTTAAAACTCAGTTTATGAGTCTTGATTAATATATATAAAACAACAGTTGAATTCAAAAGTTTGGACTCTTTCATTCATTTTAACTGTTAATATTATATTATACCAACTTGTAGTGTTTTCTTTATAGTTTACAGCATTAGTTGAGAGAGGTGTACCAGATACATATATATCCAAATGAATCAATATTGTATCGAATTGAAAATGAATTGAATCAATAGCTTGTGAATCGAAATCAAATTGAATTGATGAAGTAAAAGATAATTTCATTATGGGTGAACTATCGCTCTAAAATCCAGGTGTAAATGAACACAAGATGTATTGTGGTCTCATCCAACGCGATCTCCCGGCAATTCGTTTACGATTAGGCTAATTTTTACGAATTCGTACGACCTCACTCGCTGTATGGATTCATACAATTTTTGTTAAATCGTACACGAGTTGCCAAATTCGTATGAATTTAGTACGAATGACCTACCCCTGATCCCACCCCCTAAATCTACCAAATCGTTGGCTTCAAATCATGCGAATTGGTACGAGTGAGGTTGTACGAATTAGCCATCTTTTAATCACTTGCACGAATTTGTACGAATTGGTCGTGAGATAGCGTTGTCTCATCATAGAAAAGTAACAGCACAGCCCTCCTCAAAAGATAGGCAAGATATGAGTTATCAATCATGTCTGTGCCATAGTGAATTTTATCTAGTTTCATCCATATTCAGCAGGCCTCTATAGGTTCACTCCACACTCTACATGAGCCGCTCCACTTCACCATAATCCTTTCTAACATCTAAAGCCTCTTTAAGAGAGCGATACCAAGAGGAAGTGAGAAATGAAAGCAGGACAGGGGCCAGGGGGTGTCTCTGAAGCCCGTCACACTGCTAGGCAGTCAGAGAGTGGAGTGGGTGGGTCTGGATGTATTGTGTTAGTCTAGTCTTTAATTATTCATACATCCTCTCTTTGTTCTCTAGCGAAACTGCCTCTGAGCTACCTCTGCATGTGCTGTTAACATGTCGGTTACAGTCATAATCGAGTATATAGTCCGTTCAAGCCTGGAGAAACAGAGGGCGAGGGGTACGTGCGGTGGTGTGAATTGACTTCTGTTCCTCTAGGCGCCAATGTGAATGCTTCATGAACCCAAAACTGCCAAATGCTTTGCGAGGTAAATATCAACCGCGATGGCAGCGGCACACAACCTGCAGCCTGCAAGAGGGAGATTACACACACACACACAAACCAACACACTCTCTCGTGAAGCGAGAAACCGATCACCAAGGACACGAAGAGCGAGGGACAGAAAGAAATGATCCAAATCGTATTGGATTGGAGTGAAATGTAGAATGTGAACTTTAGATCTGATGGACTGGGCGTCTTGACAGCTGCTATATATGAGAAGCACTTGAAAATAACTCTTGTGTTTGTGAGGAAAACGGTGCGAGTGAGTGACACAAAAAAAGATCGATGACTTGAAAGGGACTTCTCCTCTCCGGTTTAGTCAGAATGATGAACAGGGATGGTTTATTGACACTGAGAGATTAAAGAACAAATGTTATATAAATCAACTGGAGGGGTGTGTTTAGAATGTAATGGAAATTAGCATCAGTGCGAGTGTGTGTGTGCAAAGTGCTGCTTTCTGCTCTGTATCATGGCAGGCTGTTTATCTTTCACCCGTTTTTAACTACCTGCTGTATTTTCTCATTACGATTACTTTACTACCTGTCACTTTTCCTTTGGTTGATGTAAATTAGGAAGGAAAGCTGTTCCTGTATAAGCTGTAATAAAAGCATGAGTGTCTGTGAATGTGTTTGGGTTGCAAATGTAGCCTACAGTATGTGCCTTTTTTTAAACTTAAAGCTGATGTGACTATTCAGCAAACTGTCGGTAATACCAAGACAAAAGTATGTGGGCACCTGAGCACCACATATGCTTAATTTAAAGGAACAGTTCACCCAAAGTGAAATTTCTCATCCTCATGTCATTCCAAAACATTTTACTCTTTCTTCCATAAAGCACAAAAAGATGAAATTTTACAGGTATACATTTTTAGTAAACTGATGCCTTCAAAATTCAAAAAGAACATAGAAACACAATGAAAGTATTATAGAAGTGCTCCACATGTGTTATATTTTGTGCTATATATTCAAGTCTTCTATAGGCTTGGTTTCACAGACAGGGTTTAGATTAAGCCAGGACATTTAAGTAGCTTTTATAAACGTTAATGCTAAACGTTTTATAAAACGTTCATAAAACATAACTAATTGAGACATATTTTAAAATATGTCAGTGTAAGTTACTTTCAGTTACAACAGCTCAAACATGCATTTTAGTCTGGGACTACGCTAAAGACTTAAAGGGCTATAGTCATATTTTATAACCTTATGTTATTATTCACTGACATTTTGACATTTGCCCTTTTTCGACTCCTGGAGATATGTATGAATTAATTTATGAATGAATCATTAATTTGAGTCTTTTCAATGAAGGCTTGGAATATAACACACAAGTGTGATACCTTTTTAGCCAGGCATTCACTTTGTGATTTAAAAATTTCTTTTGTTAAATACCAACTCTCAATGTACGAGTAAATGTGTGCATTGCGCATGCGATGTAAAGCAAAAGCGCACGATTTATGTGCTCGCACTATGTGGTCCGATCATCGAGCTGCGACTTGACTGCTCACACCATACGTGTGAAATAAACAACTGAGCCCCCGAACCCAGAAATGTATTGCTATTTCAAAAGAAGAAACATGCTTTTCTGGAAGAAATACGCTTTTTGTCATTATGTGCAATTCTGTGTGCTGAAACGTCCAAGAGGCGCTGGCTTATATAGCGCAGGTGGCTTCAAAGATGTCGGCAATATGGTTTATCCATTTTGCGACATGAACTAGAGGTAAGCAACAATCTGCTAAATTGCAGATCGTTTTGATAGCTATTTTATTTAAAGCCTAGCGTCATGGTTTAATTTCTGTATTTGCAGTGAGGGAAAAAACACTGAGTTTAGAGCAACCGTAGCTCTGCTTCAACTGTGCGATACCCATCCGACTGCCAGTCGGGGGAGATCAATAGTCTCTAGTTTTTCCCTGTATACTGTAAAACAAACGCCATGCGACAAAGCTAAAATTCGGCCCAACTTTTGCGTCCTTTTTAAGCTTGAAAGCATCATGGGAGCTATACGGGTACTTTCACACTTTTGATTTCTTGGTCCGAACCCAAGTTCAATTGCTGTCCCCAGCTGTCACCCATTGGAAACTGCAGTACATTCCTGTTATAAAAGCAACAGCTATTTACCCCTGTCTCTAGGTAATAACCACACAGGAGACGGCGGCAAAAAAAACACATCATGTAACTTGCTTCACTTTTATATTCAGTTGTTTAACCTTTGGTTTTCTTTCCAAACCATCACACTTTTCAAACCAAGTTGAAAATGAAATTGTTTCAAAGTAAATCCTATACAAAGGTTTTTTTTTCAGTGTATGTGTCAGGGAATGTACTGCAGATGTTCTTTAGAACATTTTTGGTGAAGGCAAACAGAAATGAGATATACACTCTCTACACTGTAAAAAATATTTTAGCAATTTAGTTATTTCAACTTATTTTTTTAACTAGATTGTCCAGACAACAAGAAATTCATGCTATGGGGGAACAATATGAATTCCCCCATGAATTTGAGGCTGAACTTATAATTTAAGTTTTTGAGGTAGCTTATTAATTTAAAAACATGGGTGTTGTGGTTGTCCTCTCTTGTGATGCGAGTTTATTTCTACAACAGCTTCTACTTTTCGGGTAAACTTTATCAGATGTTGGAACATGGGATTTGCACCTAGACACTGAGTTTAGTAACAGATGCAGCCGAAATAGCCAAATCTGTTAATCAGAAGGGAGATCCTTCATACCTCCCCAAATAGTGTATTATACAAAAGTCTTATATTTAAGAATGCACAGTAGTGTATGTATTGTAAAAATCACTCAAATATGCCGTAATCCATCGGGAAGTTGTGACTGACATGGTTAATTACGCTCACTCGCCGGTCCTCGGAGAGAGAAGAGATGAAAAGACAGGATAAAACATGCGTGGAAATTTGAAGTCTGTGATATTTGGAAGTAAAACAGATTCTCTCTGGTCTTACGCTATGTTTTGTTTCAAAATCCCTATTCATTTCCTGTCACATATGCACGTATACTTCAGCTGAGCTTTGCTCTCCATCTAAGGCCGAACCCCTCAGACAGATTTAAGTGGCAATAGAGCAGAAGTACACGCGCGCACCTCTCACATTTACAAAAACCAGAGCAGACATGCAAAACCCCCTGGAGATGAGCAGCCATTTCTACAGACGGATTTTCACTGATCTACTGCAAATGATGAATTAATTATTCTACGGAAAGGATAGGACAGAGGAATCTGTAATTACCTGTCAAAATTCGGGACATTACAGTGGCAGAAAATCCATGGGCCCCTGAAAATATAATCTCCCTGTTTGCAGTCTTATCCCAAGTCCCATTCAAGCCGATAGACAGATTATTGTTTTCTCTGGCAGTTCCTGAATTGTGATATGAGACATGATGGTAATGAAAGGTGCTTTTGGCCAGATGGTTCAGTCCTTCATCTCGATTGGACAACAGCAGCATTGTGGTCTGTGTATCAATGGAATGAAAAGCTGGTTAATGTACTGTCAAACTTTTGGAATAATGATGGCTAAACATTTAATTTGATGTTTAAAAAAAAGCTGCTTAAATTACATTTTAGGCCACTGTAAAAAATTGGTTTTGAGTTTGGAAACTGGTTTTGAGTTAGATTTTTTTAGAATTATGATGTAACAGTTTTATAACTGGTCTTTAGCAAAACTAATTCAGGGGGTGTTAGGTGCGATGCTAGCAATATCGCTTTTAGTGGCCTTATATTAAATCGTGTAATAAATGTAGAGTTACATTCAAGCTATTTTAAGGCATGAAGGACTATTTTGCGCAGGATTTTTGTCATTTTGTTGACAAATATACGTTAAGGGATCAAATTATTGACTAGAGGGGGACTTTAATGTGCATTCGCTAGAGCTTTAAATATAAAATATAATATATATTATATATATATATATATATATATATATATATATATATATACAGGCTATTTTCACAGCCTTGAGTGTGACCCATCCAATCAGATTTTCTGCATTATGAAAATAAACATGTTGATTTCATGTTGGCTTCAATGGTGAGATTACTAATCAATGTATCTTTTCCTAGTAGAGTTCATTTATTTCGAGTCTGACCTGTGTGATGACACAAAATCATTACTGCATTTCTTTTTAATGAGAACAAACTGCTTATTTTGTCATATTTGTTAAATCTAGGAAATCATTCATTTTAGTCTATCAACTGAATAATTTGGCATGCAGACACTTGCAGAGGCTAAGATCACTGTGTTTATATGACCATCATTTTTTTATTTTTTTATTATTATATTTTTTGGAGAGCCCAGATGCAAGGACAATAGTAGAGAGAAGATGTCTTTATTCATTTATTTATTTAGGGGTTGACAATAAAAAGCAACAAATATTTAAAAAGATCTTTTTAAATGTGTATATGCTTTCTCTCCCTTTGTAACTGTTGTTCTGCTGATGCTGCTGCACAATAAAATATATTTTAAGTGTGTGAGGTTTTAGTAGATCTGACTGCTTGTCAAAATGGGATAGTGTCAGTATTGATATAATCTATCTGAAGTTCAATTCTGTTTGAAACCGACAAACTGCCACAGGGGGAAGGTTCACAGTCAGGTGTTTAAAAACTATGTGCGAAAAACCCTAAAACAATACTGCTCGTATCTCATGTAAAACGACACGCAAAATGAAAAAAAAAAAAAAAAGAAGATACGCTGACATCTTGTGTCTGGCAGTCAAGGTGTAAAGTTCTCAAAACAATATCACAGGTATAAACTTGAGGATGAGCGTGTGATTCAAGATTTTGAGAGTTGATAGGTTTGACACATTTTTGACTTCATGCCTCACATAGTTTTATTTGCAACATGAATATATCATTGTAAAAGTGATCAAGCTCTTTCTTAACTCTAGAAATGTGCTCGCTAAATAACATTTTAGCCTCGCTTGACACTTGTTTTAATTGTCTGTGTGTCTTATCTTTCAAAGGATAGATTCTGCTCATTTTAAGAGAGTTGGTTTGTTTAATCTGTTGTAACTGCAAAAACAACTTACATGGTAATAGTTCATTGTGTCTACATGTGCCAGTATTTGTTCCAGTGTCAGGAGTTAGATTCTGTCTGTGTTCACAGTTAACCAGTCATGCTTTTGTATTTTCTCAGTTAATCTTTTGTCATGGAATAGGTTGTTTGATTTTGAGGTTCTAAATGCTAATGTTATATTATTTGCCATCGATTAAGAAGGTTTATCGGGACATAGCCTATAGCAGTCAGTCTCTTCCACAACATTAAAGCTATGTTCCCAATTTTTAGGCATAGAATCATAGGCATGTTCCAAACAGTGGGCGGCAAAATAATGCTGCATACGAGATGATAAGGTAATCCCAGAATGCATTGCCAGCTCAGTGAAAATTGAATCCAAGATGGTGGATGAAGTCAAATCCCTATATTTATATAATGATTATAAATGGAGATGTACAGTATATTTTATTCTGCAGTGCAAAGTATTGAGGAAAATAATGCTGCTAATGTAATTAAAAATACACTATTCCCCCTAATATTTGTGAGTGCTATGCATTTGTTGTGATTATATTATCATAATTGGCAACGTGCTAATATTAGATTTGAACAAATAAATGAATTTGCTTTGTCACTGCAAAGCCTCTAAAACAGAATGGGAAAAATGTGTATTCATTTGGATAGAAACCAAAAAATATTTAAATAAGCAAGCCAGAGACCACAAACATCACAAGCTAGATAAAATCCACAGCAAAAATGTATAACATAAATGTATAATTTATTTTAAGGTGTTTGTTTTACAGTAATTATACAAATACTGAGTGATAAATTAACTACATGAACATAGGGTAAGGATTAGGGTTTGGTGTAACGTGTAACAAGGATACTGTCAAATAAAGTGTTACCCAAAAATCACACCTTTATTTGTAAATAATGTAATTTAGTTTCAGAAGAATGGAGAAGAGAAAGCTACTGGAGGAATACAGTACATCCGATAAGAACAGGAGTCAGTCAGCTCCAGACATGCTGTGATGTGCAACATCAGTGGATAGTTCTTTGGTTCCAGTGTAGATAGTTTTAGAAAGTATCTGCAGTAAACAGTGAGGCAGCTGACTAGAAGCAGGGCAGTTTCCTGACCTAGTTATTCGGCTTGGTTTGCATTTTTTGTATTATTAGGACTAAATCACTAATAACTAGAGCCTGTTAGCCTAGCTTTATCTGTCAGTGTGGTGGTGATTCAGATCAGTGGCTCTCTTTTACCCACTGCTGGTGGTTTGTGAGTAAAAACATGGATATTTGTAAATAAATATAAATAACCATGCAGATATGTATCTCTTATGCTCAAGGCTGTGTTTATTTGATCAAAAATACAGCAAAAACAGCAATATTATATTTTGAAATATTGTTACAATTTATAATAGCTGCATTTTATTTTAAAGTATTTTAAAATGTAATTTATTCCTGTGATGACAAAGATGCTGAATATTCAGCATCAATAGGCCGTGTATCCACCAAAACATTTTTTCACGCAGCTGGCGTATACTTCCAATCATGGCCGTAGCCAGCTATGAGGTCACCGAGGTCCGGACCTCGGTCATTTTTTTACATTCAAAAATAAAATGTCAAGCTCTCCGAATGATTAATTAACCGTTTAAACCACCTCATATGAGTGTTTGCAATTCAAGTTGCCGCGAGAAGCTACCGCAGTGAACGGGGCTTGAGAGCGCGTTGTGAGTGAGCGCGGGTGCCAGATCCACATAATGGAAAGGTGGCAGTAGTCTTCTGGACCTGTTTTTCTGATTGAATGTATTAAAGTGGAAAGTTGCATGTTAGGATTAGTGATATATTAATCTTATTTCCAAAACACAAGCTTTGAACTTATTGTGGATTATTATTATTATTTTGTTTTGTTTTTCTTGTTTTTCATAGCAATATCTGGCAACATTTTACTGTCGGCATTAATAAAAAAAAAGCTTATAGACAAACTGTAATTGCATAAAGCTAGCACATTCGGTAAGACAAATGCAATGATCATCGTGATTATCTGTAAGAAATGTATAACACTATCACAAACAATAGCATAATACAGAACTGTATGTTACAGAATGAAATTTGCCAAATAACGTACTGGCCAGCAGGAAGACAGCTCATGCTGTTTAGTTAACCTTTCACAAAGTCATCATAAAAACATTAATTAAAGCAGTGTTTCTCAACTAGCAATCTATTCAGTCAGCATATTTGTGTTTGATCTGTGTGAATTACAGAAATATAAGACTTGCTAGACCTACTTTTTTTCTATATTTCTTTGCACAAAACTCTCCAGAAAGTGCCATTTAATGGTTTATTTAAAAAAAAAAAAATCCCAGGGGGGTACCCCCGGACCCCCTAGTGAGCGCCCCACCCCCCCTCTCCCACATAATAATAATACACCACACCCCGGACCTCACTAATTTTCAAACCCTGGTTACGGCCTTGCTTCCAATTGTTTTCAATGGGAGCGCCACGTTTTTTAACCGACATGAGCGTAAACGAGGTGCTGAGCGTTTTTTCGCGCTGAAGCGCTGAGCGCGCAGCGTTTTTACTGGTCACCGAGAGTTTAAAAATGTTCAACTTTGGGTAAAACGCAGCGCTCATCACTGTCACTTTTTACCCAGCCGTCCAATCACAGTGGAGGAGGGGCGGGACAAATATCACACCGACCAACCGCCACATTCTGCTTGTTCAACGTCAACAGATGACGACAACAAGCATAATAACAGAACAAAATAATTTAAAACAAGAGCCAGAGAAAATACGTTACATTGTATCTATTATATAGAATCAACACAGAAACAAAATATGTGTGAAATGAGATAACACTTTCACTCTCAACTGAAAAAAAAATGCTGCGCTGCCAAAACGCTCTCAAGCGCCCACAGCATAGGCATTTTCAGCAGAGCGCCTAAAAACGCTTTGGTGGACACACAGCCTTACTCCAGTCTTCAGTGTCACATAATCCTTCAGAAAACTAATATTCTAATATGCTGATTTTGTGCTCAAGAAACATTTCTTATCAATGTTGAAAACAGTTGTGCTGCCTAATATTTTTTTGGAAACCGCGTGATACATTGTTTTTAGGACTTTTGATTAAAAGAAAGTTCACCACAACTGCACTTTTTTTGCAATATTTTGTAACATTATAAATGCCCTTACTGTCCCTTTTTATTAATTGAATGCATTCTTGCTGAATAAAAGTATTTATTTAAAAAACATTGTCAGCACTGGTTGAGGCATGAATAAAATAAAAGCTGGATGTAATCGCAAACAGATGATATTTAATGAAAACAAAATTAAAAGAACACTTCTTAGATTTCAGAATACAAAACCACTTCAAGATACAAAACAAATATATTAAATTGTTTTTTATTTCTTTATTTTTTTAACAGAAAGGTAAAAACGCTTTTATTTTTAACGTTAAAGGGATGTCGTTGTTTAAAGCTTAAAAGTTAGAGTTAGTAAAAGTTAGAGGCTTGTCAAATTACGGTCATAATTTCAGTGCAAATTCATCGGTTAATAATTTTGTGTTCCCTATCAGTCAGTCACATTCAACATTATATCATAAGTGACTGACTATTGAGATGCCAATATGCCAGTCAATTATGATGTAACGTCTCCGTTCCTTCTTTCAAAGAACGGGGGTCATTTTAGTAACCAAGACGTTTGCAAATTAGGCTTATGCAGTTAATATGAATACATTTTCATTTATAATGGCATATTTGTTTACATGTTTTTAAATTATTATTATTATGTCGGGACTACTTAATGTCGGATGCTAAATCTGGCTTATACCGTGATTTTGCCAAGTATGACATGTCAAGTCAAGTCAAGTCATCCTCATTTATATAGCGCTTTTAACAATGTAGATTGTTTCAAAGCAGAGACAAACAAAATTTAAGGTAACAAAGAATGGTTTGGTTTTATAGCGGTTCTTGAATATGTTTTTTCCAGCTTTAGTTTTGATTGATTCACTTCCCTCGAAATGACAAATTTTGTTATTAAATTAGGGGCCGCTAAGACGACGCCGTTCTCTCTAAATAGACTTTAAAAGCGAACCTGTGATAAACGCTGATGGCGTTCACATGCGTGTTAAGAATTGATTCTATAGTTATGTGCGTTTGAATATATGTGCACAGGTTTGTAATTCGCTACAAACCATGCCTAAACAAACTACTTGTCTTGCCTATAAATTTTGATGCAGAATTTTATTTTATCAATTCGGGGTAGGGACGCGAAACCGGAATTTCATAGCGCTTTATCTGTAGAGTGGATTAGGGATCCTCCATAGGGAGAGGATAGTTGGCACTTCAGCACTGCGTTGTCATCGGGTCCAGGCGAAAGTCCTTCGTCAGATCTGGAAACGGCCTGGATCCGGCAGGCTGCAGGAAAACCTCGGGATAAACAAAGACACCAATATTAGCGTAGATGCCATTCTTCTTAGGATGTAACGAGTACATCAGGATTTAAGGGAAGTGTTCCCGGTTCCGGCTGGCCTAATCTATGCAGCCTAACATTTAATTACAGAAGTCGATAATGTATTATGTGAATGCTAGGTCAAAGAGATGTGTTTTTAGTCTAGTTTTAAACTGACAGACTGTGTCTGCTTCCCGGACAATGCTAGAAAGATTGTTCCAGAGTTTTGGTGCTAAATAGGAGAAGGATCTACCGCCAGCAGTCGATTTTGATATTCTAGGTATTATCAACTGGCCGGAATTTTGAGATCGCAATAGACGTGAAGGACTATAATGCATTAAGAGCTCGCTCAAGTACTGGGGAGCTAAACCATTTAGTGCTTTGTAAGTAATCAGCAATATTTTAAAATTTATGCGATGTTTAATAGGCAGCCAATGCAGTGTTGACAGAACCGGGCTACTATGGTCATACTTCCTGGTTCTGGTAGGAACTCTAGCTGCTGCGTTTTGGACCAGCTGTAGTTTCTTTATTAAGTGTGCAGGGCAACCACCCAGTAGAGCATTACAATAATCTAGCCTTGAGGTCATGAACGCATGAACTAATTGTTCCGCATTTGTCCGTGAGAGCATATGACGTAATTTAGATATATTTTTAAGATGGAAAATTGTTGTTTTACAGATACTAGACACGTGACTTTTTTAAATGAAAGATTGGTATCAAAGAGCACACCCAGGTTCCTAACTGACGACGAAGACTTAACAGAGCAGCCATCAAGTGTTAGACAGTATTCTAGGTTATTAGGTGAGGAAGTTTTTTGTCCAATAATTAGAATCTCTGTTTTTTCATAATTTAGTAGTAGGAAATTACTGGTCATCCATTTTTTTTATATCAGCTATGCATTCCGTTAATTTTGTGAATTGGTAAGTTTTGTTAGGTTTTGAAGAAATATACAGCTGAGTATCATCAGCATAACAGTGAAAACTAATTCCATGTTTCCTAATGATATCTCCTAATGGTAGCATTTAAAGAGTGAACAGCAGCGGTCCTAGTACTGAGCCTTGTGGTACGCCATACTGAACTTGTGATTGATAAGACATCTCTTAATTTACTGATACAAACTGAAAACGGTCAGATAAGTATGATTTAAACCATTCTAGTGCAATTCCACTAATGCCAACATAGTTTTCTAGTCTATTTAAAAGAATTTTGTGGTCGATAGTATCAAATGCAGCACTAAGATCGAGTAACACTAATAGAGAGATACAACCACGATTGGATGATAAGAGCAAATCATTTGTGACTCTAATGAGAGCAGTCTCAGTACTATGGTACGGTCTAAATCCTGATTGAAAATCCTCGCAGATATTATTTCTTTCTAGAAAGGAACACAGTTGTGAGGATACTGCTTTTTCTAATATCTTGACAGAAAAGGTAGATTCGAGATCGGCCTGTAATTGACTAATTCTGTATGATCAAGTTGCGTTTTTTTAACAAGTGGTTTAATCATAGCCAGCTTAAAGGTTTTTGGTACATATCCTAGAGACAAAGATGAATTAATGATATTGAGAAGAGGATCTATGACCTCTGGAAGCATCTCTTTCAATAGTTTAGTCGGTATAGGGCAGTGTTTCTCAACCTCTCCTGCAGGGACCCCCTGACAGGCCATGTTTCTGTTTTAACCCTGAAATGGCACACCTGATTCAATTCATTAGAGTAGGAAGAGTAGGAATTAGTCAATTAATCAATTAGTCAACTACTCATTAAGCCTTTAATTAATTGAATCAGGTGTGCCATTTCAGGGTTAAAACAGAAACATGGCCTGTCAGGGGGTCCCTGCAGGAGAGGTTGAGAAACACTGGTATAGGGTCTAACATACATGTTGTTGATTTAGATGATTTAACGAGTTTGCAAAATTCTTCCTCTCCTATAGCAACAAACAGTGGTTAAATTGGCTTTTGTAGGGAGGGGGAGCCCTTATTTACAGTAAATGGTCATCATTCAAAATCGCGCCGTAAAATGACTTAATGTGTTTTTACACCAAAGTGGCTCTTTTTCCAGTATTAACGTGTAAGGTAGGGTTGAGTATTTGTTCAAACAAAGATAAATACTTTACAATTCACTTACTTTTTTATTATTCTTTACCTTTAATGTTTACAAGCAGGCAATGGATTTCAACCTCGGAAAATGTATGAAATTGAACATATTTAACATTGGCAAATATGTAAACATCTTTTTAAACAAGAAAATTATGTAGATTTAAGAGAAGCAGGGTCAATTTCTTTGGCAGTATGTTATGTTTGATTTAATCACACCGACATGGGAGGTAATGAAACAACCCGAACAACACTTGAGGCACTTGTGTGCAGACATAAGTTTAAACTTTAAATACATCACATTTACATATTCACATACTACAATTCATGCATTCATCAGCTTCCAAATAGGAGTAAATGCAGGCTCATCTGGTTTAAGATTTATGGTTCTTTGTCTACAGGCAGCATGGTCTGCTGACCTCCTTGTCATCACCCACTTCCTAACAAACTTAGTTGGGTTCCACAACTCTAGTGGTGGACCCACTAACTTTACAAACATCAAAGAGGACACATTAACAATCTTCAGCTGATTTCTCAGTGGTGAAACAATAATATTCATCGCTGAAAATCCCCTTTCACATTCAGCTGTGCTCACAGCCAGTGTATCTACGGTGTGTTTTAATTTCAGAAGACCCTCTTTAATTGCC
Organism: Chrosomus eos; assembly: GCA_036326025.1. Classification (NCBI taxonomy): domain Eukaryota; kingdom Metazoa; phylum Chordata; class Actinopteri; order Cypriniformes; family Leuciscidae; genus Chrosomus; species Chrosomus eos. The sequence goes on from CM070819.1 coordinate 42,270,793, forward strand.
ATTTTTTGGTTTTCCTTGTAGTCCCTGAAACCTTGTTTGACACCACAGTAGTTCATTGCCAGACTAACACACAGCTGCCTCAATTCTTGTTCTCCATACAGCAGTGGCACTGGAGAGGGCCAGGTGTCAGGTGACAACACATTTATTTGGTCAAAAAGCTCCAGCTCATGCTCTGGGACCATCCTGGACTGCATGCTACAACTGAGTGCATGAAAAAACTTTGCGTGATTGATTTTTATTTGTCTCCCACCCGTTTTCAATGGAACCCCCTTAAAAACACCATCCTGAACAGCCTGACAGGCAATCTGGTAATGAGGGCCTGGTGTCTCCATCATTGCTAAGAAAACATCAGCCTGACGTTTAACTTTTTTTAAACCTTCTGAGAGACAAATTTCTCTGTTTTGTAATGCCTCAGACAAGTCTTTAAGCTCTTCTAGAGCATCCAACATTAGTCCCAAATTGACAACAAAACCCTCTGAGGATAATTTAGCTGCAAGCCCGTCATACATGCACCTTTCAGCCGAGGTCCTGGATGTATCTTTACCAGCACTAATAAAGTGCTGGTGCAAAGCACCATACATATTCCAGACAGCCTCAACTGTCCTGTAGGAAGAGGCAACCCATCTCACATTTAACACACGACCTATTTTTCTCAACTGCGTGCCCACTACTGATGCAGCCTCATCCAGTTCCCTCAAATTCTTTGGGGACTGACTATAAAGACAGTACAGCTTATCCAGGAAACTGGTGAAGTGATTGGTTTCCACACAGCTCCTTACGGCATCCCCAACTGACAGCTCTAGCCTGTGATTAAGGCAGTGCCAGCCAACCACTGCTGGATATCTGGCCTTTAGCTTTGCATACACCCCTGCTTTTCTACCCAGCATCACCGATGCCCCATCTGAGCAGAAGCCAAGAAAGCACTGCTTCAGAAACTCATCATCTAACCCATTGTCCATGAGACACTTGAGCAATGCATCAGTGATGCCATCTGCAGTAGTCTGTTCTAGTTCAATAACCTCTAAGAAAAAAGTGAGTGGGTCTGAATTTTGGATCGATGCACGAACATATACAATTAAACAAGATTTTTTGCTTAGTGTCGTGCTCTCATCTATCAGGATGGACACTTTGGGCCTTGTATTCCTGATGCTGGTCATCAGGGCATGTTTCATTTCTATTGAGATGAAATTAACAATCTCTGTGCATGTGACATTAGTGTGCAAAACTCTCCCCATATTAAGACCATTAATGCGCTGTAGGTCGATGAGCGAAGGGTGATCTGTGTATGGGCGATTTCTTTTGGCAATGTGATATGCCGTCCTAAATACCTTCTCAGTGGTGCACAGCTGTTCTTGTTGTGCTTTTAGGAAGCTGGCATCTAATGTACTTTCTTTTTTTTCACAGATCGACTCGGCTAATTTGTGGCTATGCGATGATACGTGCTCGCATATTTTTTTTCGTAACGATCTCATCTGCTTGTCTTTAGTATCCCCATAAGGTTTAACTCTGCCATATTGCCACTCTGATGAAAAAGTGTATTTGTTTGAACCAGATCTTAGCACACCTGGTGACCCTGCATTTCTGCATATTTCACATCCCAGTGCATTATTAGATAGGAATATGAACGAGTATTTGGTTTTAAAGTGTTCATACTGGGCCAGAGTCCAACAAATTGGCAAACTGAGGGCTGACGCTGGGCTGCTGCTGCTACCACCACTGCTGAGGGCTGACGCTGGGCTGCTGCTGCTACCACTGCTGAGGGCTGACGCTGGGCTGCTGCTGCTACCACTGCTGAGGGCTGACGCTGGGCTGCTGAGGGCTGATGCTAGGCTGCTGCTGCTACCACTGCTGAGGGCTGATGCTAGGCTGCTGCTGCTACCACTGCTGAGGGCTGACGCTAGGCTGCTGCTGCTACCACTGCTGAGGGCTGACGCTGGGCTGCTGCTGCTACCACTGCTGAGGGCTGATGCTAGGCTGCTGCTGCTACCACTGCTGAGGGCTGACGCTGGGCTGCTGAGGGCTGATGCTAGGCTGCTGCTGCTACCACTGCTGAGGGCTGATGCTAGGCTGCTGCTGCTGCTACCACTGCTGAGGGCTGACGCTGGGCTGCTGAGGGCTGATGCTAGGCTGCTGCTGCTACCACTGCTGAGGGCTGATGCTAGGCTGCTGCTGCTGCTACCACTGCTGAGGGCTGACGCTGGGCTGCTGAGGGCTGATACTAGGCTGCTGCTGCTACCACTGCTGAGGGCTGATGCTAGGCTGCTGCTGCTGCTACCACTGCTGAGGGCTGACGCTGGGCTGCTGAGGGCTGATGCTAGGCTGCTGCTGCTACCACTGCTGAGGGCTGATGCTAGGCTGCTGCTGCTGCTACCACTGCTGAGGGCTGACGCTGGGCTGCTGAGGGCTGATGCTAGGCTGCTGCTGCTACCACTACTGAGGGCTGACGCTGGGCTGCTGAGGGCTGATGCTAGGCTGCTGCTGCTACCACTGCTGAGGGCTGATGCTAGGCTGCTGCTGCTGCTACCACTGCTGAGGGCTGACGCTGGGCTGCTGAGGGCTGATGCTAGGCTGCTGCTGCTACCACTGCTGAGGGCTGATGCTAGGCTGCTGCTGCTGCTACCACTGCTGAGGGCTGACGCTGGGCTGCTGAGGGCTGATGCTAGGCTGCTGCTGCTACCACTGCTGAGGGCTGATGCTAGGCTGCTGCTGCTGCTACCACTGCTGAGGGCTGACGCTGGGCTGCTGAGGGCTGATTATAGGCTGCTGCTGCTACCACTGCTGAGGGCTGATGCTAGGCTGCTGCTGCTACCACTGCCATTGCTGAGAGCTGGGTTGCTGGTTGTGCATTTCTTTAGGGCTTTTCTATTAAATGCATAGTTCCAAAAATCAAAATTACTGACATTGCACAGGCTTACATCTTCAATCTCTATCATTATTTTGATATGACAATTGCACCATTAACTTACCCCCCAAAAAAATCTTCCAGGGTCCGCTTCATGTTATAGATCAATGTTTATTCAGCATCTGAATGAACACAATCAGCTTTTGTTTAATCTTTTTTTGAAAGTGGGACATTCTAAAACGCTTACGTGTTTTAATGTACCTAAACATCGATCAATGATCACCAAATTTCTCTCTCAGGAGGAATATGAAAGAGAAATTTGGTGATCACTGATTGTTGTTTAGGTAGCCTACTTTAAACCACGTTAAGCTTTTTCCTCACAATAGGCTCTAATGAAGCAGAAACACTTAATGCCAGATAACATTGTAACAATTGTAAGATGCAACAGGGCTGTAGCAACGTTGTTGCGTGATATTCAGCCACTGCGAGACGACGGTCTAAGAATTGTGTTTAATGCTAGATAGACCTATATATATAACCCCCATTTAGCATTTAATGTTTTGAGGTTAATTTTGAATTAGTCAGATGTTAGATAATTATATACTTTTTAAATATTGTTTATCCTTATTTTTATTAAATAGGGCTATCAGTAAATTAGCCTAATTATAATCAACACATAAATGTGTACACTTTGAAGAGTACAAATTAAAACTGCATATGGTAATCAAATTGCACTTCCAAAAGTCATACATTTGTGAAAAAAAAAGAAAAAAAAAACTAAAAACGAATATACACATTACTCTTAAGATATATAAAACATAAAAATCTAAGATCAGAGCCTTTAATGAACAAAACCGTGTTCTGCTATATGGCAGATTGGGGATCGTAGTCGAAAGCCGGGCGATAGATTTTTTTTTTTTTATAAATCCAGGAAACATCAACAAATCCAGAGGAGCAAAGAAACGAATGATACTAAATAGCAGACAAATCAAATGAAAAACTAAACAGTGTGAGCGAGGCTACATTAGTCACATTATAAAAGTATGTTGTGTTTGAATAATTACGTATCTTATTTATCTGAGGTAAATTAAGCCAAATACTCACGTATGCTCGATAAAGAATGAGACAGCACAATGAGCCCATCGTCATCGGGCGGTTGAATTTAAAAGGCTGATTTTCGCGCTTCATGGCAGTGACGAGTATGTCGTCCGTTAAGCAATGGCCCTGAACGGTGGTTTAATGTCAACATTGTGTCAAGTTCAACGCTGTATGAAATTCAAAAATAGAGAAAATAAAAGTGCCAAAAATGTGTATGCTGCAATGAGCCTGTTTTGCATTGCACAATTTCTCAAAGCAGGGTTGCAGCAGGCTTGATACTGCCACTCACAAGTCATGCTCAATGTTCAGCTGAGATCTGTACTTTGTTTTTCAGTGAAAATGATTAATTAATTATTTTAATATCCTTTGTTCCGATCAGAGCATGTGAGCGCATGTCTGAATTCCTCGGCTCGCTCCCGCTCAGGGTCGCGCGCTCAACCCAGAATAGCCTGCTGGTTCAAAAATATGTGGAATAAGTGCTGCCTCCGACTAAAGTTTTTTTTTTCTAGTCGACTAGTAGTTGTTTATTTAAGCCGACTAGTAGTTGTTTATGTAAGCCATTAGTTGACAAATCGCCCCTTTATATTGATTTAATCACTTAAAGGTGCCCTAGAATGGTTTTTTAAATTATTTTATAATGTTTCCTGGGTTGCCCTTATAATGTTAGTATGTTTTTTAGATCAAAAATAGTCATAATTTAGAAATAAAAGGCATTTTTCCTAGCCTGATTTTAGTCTCTGATTTGAACACTCTGTTTGAAGGGGCGTGTCTGCTGTGAGAACCGGCCACTGCTGTGATTGGCTGACATGCTTGCATATGAAATATGACATGTGAAACTCTCTCGAATACTTTCACTACAGCTTTTATATACGTTTTAACTATTACAGCTATCGTGATTAACGAATCGTGAGATGTTTTTAAAGTATTCAAATCTATTTCCATCACATAAAATGTTGCTTTGATGTACATTGAGCAAGCAGATGACAGTTTGTTGATCGCGAGACAACGCAGTTTCTCTCTCTCATGCTTTCACCAATGCAAACGATGTACATACAGTAAGAGCTTCGTTGGCAGTGTAACAGCGTCAGATTTCATAACGAGTTTGGCAAGAGAGATAAACTTGCGCTGTGTGGATTGTTCTTTGACCACTTTCTGTATAGTTTATTCACTGAGAATTAGCCTATTTAACGTTGGTTATGTAGCAGCTAGGCTAGTTACTTGGGAGTTTGCTATTGCGCTGGGTCTAACACAGTGTAAATTATCTTTAATAAAATCACTACTTACCGGTTGCGGGAATATAGTTGGAATTACCCCCTTCTTCAGTTTGAGACGCTGAGAGAAGCTTGATATTGTCCCAGGTTCGAAAATAAGTCCGTGGTGAAATGGGCAGAGCAAACTAACAACTAACAACAACGAATTAAACTGTTGCGGTATCCGATTATATATAAACATCATCCACGCCTGTTGACATTTCTTTTCTGTGGGAAGGGTATGAAAAGTCCTCACATTCCCTGCACAGCCTGTAACACAGCATTTATTTCCATGATCTGCCATTTTCTCTCTGATCCTCGCTTGTCCCGATGACTCGGCTGCGCAGTTCCGCCTGGCATTGAACATGGGCTGGCTTATGCAAATCTTTGGAGGCGTGATCCCCGACAGTTGCGTCACTGTCGGTATTATGTGGAGATTCGCCTGTTTTTCAGGGGTGTTTTTTAAAAACGAGATTTAAATAAGAAGGAAAAAACAATGGTGTTTGAGACTCATTGTATGTCATGTCCATGTACTGAACTCTTGTTATTTAACTATGCCAACATAAATTCAATTTCACATTCTAGGGCACCTTTAAATAGGCTATACAGGATAATGAATGTTATATTGCCACTCTCAAGCAAGCGCACGACCGCACGCATAAAGCTTGCCACAAAGAACCGGCAAAAGTAATTATTATGAATGTGTAAAAAAATAGCAAGGAGACATTTAATTGTTTATTAAAAGACTAGTGTTTTCTGTGTCGCTGCAAAGATGAAGTTGACGGCGCAGACTCGCCATGAATGAATAAAGATATAAATGCATAAAAAGGAACATTTCCTCCCGCTTGGCACGCCTCTCACGTATCTATTCCCCACCAGTGGGGCGCGCTGAAAAGAACCGCGCACTTTGAGAACCGCTGCGTCTTCCATGGTAACGGCGCTGGTGGGCGGGGTGCTGAACAAGAGAACGCAGCGATTAATGCATTATGATGTCTGATAATTCCATGGCTGGATGTCTCTGTGTAGTCTAATTATTCAGTCTCATATGCCATGTTATTTACCAGGAGATGAAAAATAATTCAAGTGGAATAACAATATTTGGTGCTGAAGCAGGAGACGGAGCTGAGCTCCGGCAGGGTGTGTTGTGGACCCGAGGAGTCGGAGCTGCGCTCCGGTGCGCTCCGGCCCAATTTAACCTATGGCAACAAATGAATCAAGTTTTTCATCATGGAGACTACACTGCACTCCCTGATGTGATACTGTAGTAGACGTTTGCATAGTTATAATTTTGTCCCTGATATTATCGATCTTATAAGTTAAGAAGTTCATAAAGTCATTACTGCTGTGTTTCTTGGAAACATCTGAGCTTGAAGCTTTCTTTTTCGTTAGTTTAGCCACTGTTTCAAATAAATACCTAGGATTATGTTTATTTTCTTCTAATAGGTTTGAAAAATAAGCAGATCTAGCAGCTTTTAAAGCCTCTCTGTAAGCAATCGAGCTCTCCTTCCACGCAATCCGAAATACCTCTAGTTTTGTTTTCTTCCAGTTGCGCTCCATTTTTCTGGCTGCTCTCTTAAGGGCCCGGGTGTGCTCATTGTACCACGGCGTTGGACTATTTTCTTTAATCTTCTTTAAGCGCAGCGGAGCAACTGTGTCTAAAGTGGTGGAAAAGAGATAGTTAAACATTCCTGTTGCAATATCAAGTTCTTCTAAGCTATCCAGGATGCTGAGATGATGAAACTGATTAGGAAGATTATTAATAAAGCAATCTTTAGTGGCAATAGTGATAGGTGAACATATTTAGTTGATCCTGGAACAACATTCCTGTCTAAAAATCCCTATCCCTGCCTCTAAAACTACCCATAACTTATCCCTAAAATCAGAGGGAAATGATAGGTGAGTTACACCGATGTAGAAGCACCTAACCCTGGTTGTAAACTGTAATTTGGTCCCTAAAATCTGATTGGTTGATTGGAATGTTGTTCCACAAAGATGTTACTGTAATCCAGAAACATGTTGTACTTTGTGAAATCATGTTCACCAAGCAGAGCAACTGTTCTAGATAGAGCTGAATGATACAACCTTTCTGCATTGATCTCTCTGACCTCTATCATGTGGTAAAGATTTAATTTAAAACTTTACAATCTGGCTTCCTGCAGCAATGTCGTCACACTAATGCTCTGCTCGCTGACCTGAATGGATGAGACAGGAATTGTAACATATTGCAGTAATGGCTGAGTTAAATTAAGCAGTGGACTCAAACCTCTGTTTCCTCTAACTGGCCCATGATCTATGGTAACCGCAGGTGATAGTCACTAGGATATGGGAGTGATGATGTCACAAGGATAATTAAAAAGCAATCAGCCGAAGGAAGGCAGTGCAGGCGAATAAGGTTTGATTCATGTGACCTACCAATGAGCATTTCCATTAGGAAGAGGAGAATGGGCCTTTATCACAATTCACCCCAATCTCCTCTCCTTCTCTCTCTATCTTACTTTCCCTATATCTCACTCTTTTCCCATTCGTTTACTTCCCTCAGTAGGAAGGCCTTATAAGTGAATGAAACACCTCCACAGTGACCGAGAACTTTTCTTCCTCGTGACATTACTGGTGCTGCAGCCTCCGATGAAGTTAACACCAACTCTATTACTACCGTCCATGAATAGCGCTGACCTTAGGTCACTGAGAAATTTCCAGCTTGTTCATGGTTCTCCGTCAACTGACTCACAATGTAGAAAAGAGTCATGTGAGACGCATCAATAAAGAATAATTTACAGATCATGTTCCTCTTTCTTGGTTTGTGATCCTCTCAGTGCTATTGGTCGTGGCTGTGAAGCAGTATGGCTTTAGTTTATTCATGGGCATTAAGCTTTGATGAACGCGCATATTTCACCTTTATGTCCTTCACTGAGAAGAGTAAAAGTGTAATGAAATGAAATCTCAGTCTCTGTTGGTCTGTAAATGAAAAGAACAGACTGGGTTTGAACAGGATTTTAGTCAGGGAATGCTTTTCCTGTTTTCTAATTCCTTCCTTCCACGCTTACTTCCTTTCTTAATTTCTTCCTTCCTGTTTAGAAAGATTAAAGGCAGAGATGTGCTTTTCCTGTTTACTCATTTCTTCATTACTTCCATCCATACCTATTTTTCCCTTCTTACTTCATTCTGTACATTCTTCTTTTCTCAATTTCTTTCTTTGTTTAACATGTGATTATAGGCAGATTTTTCATATTTTCATACTTCCTTACTTAATCTTTTCCTCCTTACAGCATTCCTTGCATTCTTCTGTACATACTTCTGTTTCCTTATTAATTTCTTGTTTAACATGTGATTATAGGCAGAGATGTGCTTTTCCTCATTTGTAATTCCTTCCTTCCTTACTTCCTTATTTACTTCCTTGATTATCATTTTTTCCTTACATCATTCTCTCCTTTCCTCCTTATTTCTTTTCTCACATAATTCCTTCCTGCCTTCCCACATCCCTTTTTTCCTTCTTTGCTACCATGATTGCTCCTTCTTTCTTTCCATTATTGTATTACGTGCAAACAGTGTTGTTTCCTTAACTATTCTATTTTATTCTGCTTCTGCACAATTTTCTGCACTTACCTCAGCTTAATTGTCTTTATTTATGAACCATTTGTGTACCATTACCAATTGCGTTGCGTTTTATAGATCATTTAAATTTAGACTTTTTTTTTTTTTAACAAAGTCAAGAGGTAGGCTATATAATACCTAGAATTGTATTCATCTGTATGACATTGGCATGATTGGGGCATGAATTGATTTCTCCTGATAGAATGTGATCCCTTTCAAAGCACATAGTTTTTATAATCATTGAGCATGTGTGTAAAATCAGAGTTCATCTGTACAATCACAACAAGACTGGTCTTCAGAAAGTTGTGAGGTTTTGAAGGGTTTCACAAAGACTCTATACCACATGTACACTATAAAAGCACACTCTGTTTAGCAGCATCTTGTTGTTCCTCTCCGTTCTTTGTCACTTTAGAGTGCTGTAGGTTAAGGGCATGTCATCAGAATGCTGTGCACTTTTTCATACACACACAAACACTTGAAAACTCTTATATACACAACTTTCCCTCAGCCTTGAAATTGAGAGTTTTTTTAAAGGTTTATTTTTCAGCTTAACCAACAGAACATGATGTGAATGATAAAATAATAAATAAACTCAACAAAAAAAAAATCAAACAAAAGAGTACAAGAGTGAAGAGTACAGTTTATACAAGCACAGCGCCACAATGATATGCACAGTTGTGGTCGGAATAATTGGCACCACTGGTAAATATGATCAAAGATGGCTGTAAAGATAAATCTGCATTGTTTATCCTTTTGATCTTTAATTAAAAAAATTAGCAAAAATCTAATCTTTCATTGAAGTAAAATAATATAAAGTGGGGGGGGGAAATCATATTATGAAATAAATGTTTTTCTCAAAAAACACATTGACCACAATTATTGGAACTCTTAGAATTTGTTATGAGTAAAATATCTCTTAAGTATATTCCCTTTTTTTTACATACCAGGGTGAGTAGAAACGTCTAGGTTACATATGATAACCCTCGTTCCCTGAAGGAGGGTACGGAGACGCCACGTTGAGACCGACGAATAGAAATTTTTCTAGAGAGGCCAATCTACTTCGAGTGAAACTAAACGAGCCAATGCACATTGCGAGGGTATATAATGAGCAGAAGCTGCGATTGCACTTCAGTTTTTTGCTGAGGAGCCGAACCAATGAGCTGGCTGCCCCAGCGGGCTGCAGAAGATGTGGCGACAGGATGTGGTGTCATCGTTCCCTCCTTCAGGGAACGAGGGTTACCATATGTAACCTAGACGTTCCTCTTCAGTTGGTCAGTCAACGCCACGTCGAGACCGACTAATAGGAATCCCTACCAAAGTGCCACAGCTGCTGACCCCATCCAGCACCCTGTGCAAGCCTCTTGCCTGGAAGGATGATAGGAGAGGGCTTACACAGAGTATAGCTGTCACTGTTGTTCCGTGAAAACCCATACAGTGAGATTCTTGGATAACACTGGGAAAGCGTGCCCTTTCTGTTAGGAAGGAAAACGCTGCGGATCCCACATTCTTCCCAGAAGGAGTTATGTGGAGATATACATATATGGACTAACCTGAAGATTGTACTGCATATTAATACTGGGTGACTTAGCCCAAAGGAAAGAAACAGGCTTCCGTTTAGGAGCAGCAGTGGAAGAAATACACATATGGGATCCCCGTAGGGTCACACATATGGGACCCAGCCTTGACTCGGTTCTCAAGGATTCAACGGATAAAGGCCTGGCGCCGGTGTAGGTGTCGCCCTGCCCGCAGCTCTACAGATATCTGTTCGCGAGGATCCATGTGCCAGCGCCCAGGAGGATGCAACGCCTCTCGTGGAGTGAGCATGCAACCTGAGCGGGCAGGGCACGCCTTGTACTCTGTAAGCCAAGGTGATGGCATCCACTATCCAGTGGATAGTATCCACCCACCGAATCGTCATCCGCAGAGAAGTCTGACCAACCCTCCATTGCATCGATTGACATCTGTTCATCGGGGTAGCACCGAAGGAAATGACTGGTACACATCTCGTAGATGGTCCAGCACGTTCCATCGGCGGCAACTGGCTGCGGAGAAGTGGGAGGAATGAGGGTTCCTACGGGGTTGGTTCCCCGAAGGAAGCGCGCTCACTGTAATCCTCAGGTTACACGCACCACTGCCCAAAGTAACCCTCTGAGGAGGGTTAGATCTCGGCAGAGGCGCGGGGACTCCGCCCCTTTGCAGGAACGAGAGTCTCGACCGAAGATCTGAGACGGTCATTTTCCCACAATGGGTACATGACTCATCCACAAACATTGCCTCAGCATGTTCAGTGCCTAGACACGTGATGCAACGTTTGTGACCATCATGTGATCCCAGGTAACGACCACATCCAGAAACACACAGGTAGAGTGACATTTAAAAAGACGCACTACACCCGTATAAGCTCTTTCAGGGGTCTGCTCTCCTTGGTGCTGAAGCACGCAGGGGAACGGTCCTGGCGAACACAGGCAGGGAAGTGTGCAGCCTGTCGTGTGCTGTCTCTCTCTCGCTGCGATTTTACCAGCCGTAAAAATGGCCTTTCAGCGCTCTTGGGGCACCGTACCGGCTGTAGGAACAGCCTTTTTGTTTTGCTCAGTGATAGAGAAACACTAAAAGACAGAAAGAGATAGAGAGAATATATCGCCCCCACCAGCTCGTGAGAGATCCTCCTGGGGAGCTCGCTCATTCAATTTGAAGACACTCTTTTGAAGAGAACAGCATCGAAACGCTCAGCTCGGAAGCAAAAGGCTGAAGTGCAATCGCACCTTCTGCTCATTATATACCCGCGCTGCATGGCTGAACAGCTGATGCAAATAATTGCACGCCAATGTGCATTGGCTTGTTTAGTTTCAATCGAGATTGGCCTCTCTAGCGAGAATCCTATTCGTCTGTCTCGTGGCGTCGACTGAAAAGGAACATGAAATTGTCTAGCAATGACTTGTTTCACAGGAGTATAAATATGAGGAAACAAAGGCCAAATTCACTTAATCATCCATCACAATAAGTAAAACCAAAGAATATAGTTCTGATTTGCAGCAAAAGATTGTTAAGCTTCACAAAATGGAAAGTGGCTGTAAGAAAATAGCTAAAGCATTGTAAATTCCCATTTCCACCATCAGGGCAATAATTAAGAAGTTCCAATCAACTAAAAATGTTACGAATCTGCCTGAAAGAGGGTAACTATATTGAGAACTATATTGAGGTTGTCTATATATTGTCTTAATGCATGGCGAGGAAGAAAGTTTGAGTGGCCAAAGACTCCAGAATCACAGATGGAGAATTGCAGAGTTTAATTGAGTCTTGGGGTTAGAAAGCCTAAAAAAAAAAGCTTATATATAAAGTACACAATGCCCATGGTTAAAGTAACACTATGTAACATTTTTTACCTTAAAATAATGTTTCCAAAATCTTATCAGTGGTTCATCAAGTCATAACAGGGTGAAAGGCACTCCTGCCATAGCCTGACAGGGTCTCTATCGCTTTTACTGGCACTATGTAACTTCGGGTTTCGGGTAGGAACCCGACCACAAAAAGACCTACAAAATTCGACTGCTTTAAGCCAAGCGCTACAATAGTCATCATTTCATTTTTCTTCGTTTCTGATGTCGCAATACATCATCCTTTCATGAAATCATGTAACATACTCTACCTTGTCTGTGGACATCATTCATTCTAAAGCCGGTGCTGGATAAACAGCGAGCGAGTGTGCGTGCGTGCGACGGTAGGCTAAATTATTTAATTGTCAGCGGTAATGGACAATTTCGTTTCCAACCAGTAGGGCGACCGAAGAGGAAAACTTCCATGGTGTTGCTTTAAATATGCTGCTGGATCTTTAATGTTGTGGGCCTATTTTTTTGCTGGAGGTCCTGGACATCTTGTTCAGATACATGGTATCATGGATTCTAGCAAATACCAACAGATAAAAAAATCAAAACCTGGCGGCCTCTGCTAGAAATCTTATAATGGGCCGTGGTTGGATCTTCCCTCAGGACAACGATTCAAAACAACTGAAGAGAAGAAGCACCAACATTGGAATCTGAAAGACCTGGAAAGATCACCTTTTGTCAGGTGTTCTCCAAACTCATCAGCTATTATAGGAAAAAACTCAGGGCTGTTATCAAAAGAAGGTTGCAAAAAGTATTTTACAAAAGGGTGCCAATAATTATGGCCAACGTGTTTTGGAGGATTAGTTCACAATCAATTATTTTACTTCTAGGAAAGGTTAGATTTTTCCGAATTTCTTTAAATGAAAGATCAAAAGGATAAACAATGCAGATGGATGGATGGATGGATGGATGGATGGATGGATGGATGGATGGATGGATGGATGGATGGATGGATGGATGGATGGATGGATGGATGGATGGATGGATGGATGGATAAGTAACCAAACAAACATTGTTTTCAATGTTTCATATGATAAGATAACTCATCTCTACTTTACACTTCAAGAGAGTGTTTGCCCTTATATTGAGTTGGATGAGTGCTGCCTGCTACCCCCCCCACACACACACACACACACACACACACACACACACCACCCTCCCCCTGTTCAAAATGTATGCTTGATTATTAAGCCCAGCTTCTGTTGTTTTATTGATGATACAGTGTGATAATTGAAAAAAAATTATTTTGAACCTGTTTGCTTTGAAAACAGATAATGTCTAATGTTTTTTACTTAGTTTTTCAACAAGTTTTTCCTCTTTTTTTTATGATCAAAGTATAGCTGGAAAAATATACTATTTGCACAGCTGAATTAAAATCACCCAGATACTATTAAAACACAAAACTACAGGTTGCAACATGCTTGTCTGCTGCTCAGGCTCACACCTGAAGCTGTCAGGCTGAGGAACAGGCTTTGGTGTAGAACTTTACAGTACAAACTGTACAAAGACAGAGGCTCTCTTCCAAAACCTAATGAGCTGCCTACCAATACATTTTACAACATCATAGGCACAATCCAGCAAAAGTTGTTTCAAAGCTAGTAACCATTAGCATTCCCATTTATCTGAATGGCAGTTGCACAGCTGGCACAGAAAGTAGGCTATTTGTCTGGCATCGTTGGTCATGGAACTGGAGAACTTATTTAGCCAACAACATGAGCTGCAGGCAAATGACATAACGACAATGCTGATTGGCTGATGACACCACAATACATATTTTGCAGAATGCAAGGCTAATTTTGAAGCTATCACATGCATCCTTCATAAAGTTCCAGAATATCGTGTTTTTGTTCATTTGATTATACAATTTATGTAGTATTTCTATATAGGCCTATCTAGTGGTTGAAATTTTCAGGTAGGTCTATTTAATTTGCATCTTTGTTCTATTGTAGTTTTTTGTCTTATTGCAAGTAATTAGTTTCTTAGTTCATATTTTACTAATTTATCTATCTTATGTTTGTTGGGCTATATTTGTTTTTTGATATTGAAATTGGTGATGAAATTTCAATGGTATAAAATGTTTTCATATAAAAACTTTATTTAAAGCAAAATATAAATATATTGCGATATATCGTTATTGTGAAATAATATTACTCATATTGTGATATTAAATTTGGGTCATATTGCCCATCCTAGAAAAGACTATCGCATCTTCCGTTTCATGCCGACTTTAAAAGACTCAAGAGCACATAAAAAGATGAGTTTGTGTGCTGTTCTGAGATGCTGAAAACACAGAATCATGAATTGCTTGCATGTTAGCAAACACACTTCACTCTGATAGATGCATTTATTTTATTCAATTGCAGCCATATCGCTATTTCGGTTTTATATTGATTAATTATGCAGCGCTTGGGGTTGGTGTCTGTCCAGAGTTGTTTAGTTCACTAAGTTTGAATACTGGCAGCTGCCTATGTAGGAAAGCTGACTAGGTTTTGGAACACGTCTAGAGAGATAGAGAGGAGGAAAGGAAATATACAAGGAGCCAGAGAGGAAAACGAGCAAATTAAAGACAGAGAAAGAAAAAGGTTGTTATTGTGAAGATTCGCACCAGTGCCTGAGAAGTTTTGAGAACAAGAAATGATACTCAAGCTTCATTTCACTCTTTCTCCCTCTCCCTCTCCTGTTCTTTCCACTATATTCAATCATCATTACTACTGTCTCCCAAAGTTAGAGGCAAAGAGAAATCTTCCTTCTCTGTTGCATATCCTGCAGTCTGCAGAGGCTTAGACCCAGACTGGTATCATTCATAACTAATGTACTATGTGCCGAAGATGTTTTTTGTGCTTTGTGTACACTGCATCTGTTTTCAGCTGTTACCAACAACTGTCAATATAGTTCTGGTTGAAGAATATACTGTGACAGTTAAAATACAGATTGTATTATTTTGTGAATCCCTATGTAATTCATGATTGATGACTCTAAATAATAGGTTGACGCATAGATGACACGACAAAACTCAGACTCAATAGGACTCGCCGACTTTGTTCAGATGTGCTCATTAGTTCATCTAGAAGATGAATTTCTCTGGACGGAAAATGTCTACAAAATCTCAATATAGAGTCTTCTTTTTTATTAAGAAATGTTTATTCATAGAACTTGTTGACTTACCAAATCAATTACATAAAGCAGGCCATGCAGCTCATAAAACAATGGACTAAATTTAGATGCAATTTAGAGAAATAAAAAACAAAAAAACAAGTTGAAGTGAGGAAAAGACGCCTACACATATCCTACACATTCTCTTATGGGTCGACAACAGAGCTGGTACTCTCTCCTCCAGCTCAGAAAGGCTGACGTGTAACTTTATGAGCTCTCCATACATTATCTATATGCTAATGTAAGGAAGGTCAATGAGGAATGAGACAAGAGGGTAAGTTAAAGGAGGGAGCTGAGAGAGGCAGCACACATGTATTGTAGGAGAGAGGAGAAAAGGGTTGCCGTACTGAAGTGCTGCCACGGGGTTAGTGCTTTAAATCTTAACAATAACCTTTATTGTCTGCCCTGCAATAACTGTTCTCAACCTCTGCTACTGCAAAAGAGAGAGAAATAGGATGATGTTGAATGTGACAAGTAATGGATAGGAAAAGAATCACTCACTTATACACTCACAGATAAAGGAAATGAAATATCTGCTCTTTATTTTGATGGACCCTTTTGAACATTCTGTTGATAATAAGTAACTCTCATTAGATTATTAGTAGACTATCTGCTTAATATCTGCTAACTCTTTATTGTGATGGTCCTCCAACAGACATTGACTATAGCCTAACTTTGTGACTACATATCAACTTGTATTAGTAGACTATCTGCTTAATATCTGTTGACGATTGATTGATTGATTGATTGATTGGTTGATTGATTGATTGATTGATTGATTGATTGTTTGTTTGATTGATTGATTGATTGGTTGGTTGGTTGGTTGGTTGGTTGGTTGGTTGGTTGAAAATGTTCATAGAAAAGCAAAAGTAGACAAGTAATAATGCAGTCACAAAATATGGCAAATATGTCAGTGTTGGGTAAGTTACTCTAAAAAGTAATTAAATACAAACTACTAATTACACCTTCAACAGGGTAATTAGATTACTCCTGTAATTACACTCTCTAAAAAGTATTGCATTACTTATTAATTACTGTCTTAATCCTATATCAACCTCAAACAGTTGAACAATACAAGGATAGACATGAAACTGCTCTTTTAATTCTTTCCAATAAATAATAAAAAATTGCATACATTCAATTTTGATGTTAAATACACTTGTTTTTTATATAGAATTGTTATATAATACAGTATTTAATGCAATTACATCATAAGTAACTGTAATTAAAGTAAACTGAAAAATTAGGAGTAATTTCTTCTTTTCTTTTTCAAGGGAAAAGTAATTAAATGCAACAACTTCACCAAGCAGTGCAAAATGTGAAAGACAGCAGTGTCAAAAATGTAATTTAATCTTATATTATAATATATAATATAAGTAATTAATATATAAATCATATATAAATCAATGAAAATATAATGATATTTCCTGATAATGACCATGGTCATGATGACCAAAGCTGTATAATGTTCTTTCATCGTCTCATGCTTGCTCTATCAATTCATACAAACACAGCAGATGCTATTTTGTGTTGAAATTATCAACTGTATTAAAAATTCAATCAGATGGATTAATTATTAGCACCTTTTATTAGTTCTGTACATTGTAATGGATTATAATATAATGAACAAGTGAACAACATTTTTTAAGTTTAAACATATTATCAGTATTTTGTGTCCACGTAATTATTTATTTGGGGAACAGCTAAAGTAGGCTACATTTTCCCTTAAATGTTTGTCTTGTTTAAAATTGTTAATTTATCTTGTTTCAAAACTATGCTGAATAATGTACGTCCAGCTGTTTGTTATCGCAAAAAAACAGACAGTAACTTTTTTTGTTGAGAATATACATTACTTTTAAGAAAAGGAATGTGAGTAGTGTAAGATACTGCTGTGAACTTTCATCTACTGCACATGTTGAAAATCCATACTAGCTTTGTTCTCATTGGCTTATTTTTCTGATGTCGGTGCATGTGTGATTGGTGTTTGTCAGTCCCACGCTGCACAAATGGACATTGTCTTTCTCCGACAGTAGTGTATTGCCAAGGTTAACTGTGCTCAGTTGATTATCTTGTCTCATTGATTATCTGACTAGTTGACGGACACCTGTCGATAACCAATATTACACTTCAGCAAGTCAATGTCACATCGTCACCTCCCACTGACACAAACATAGTCTCAGTTTTGACAGGACATTTTCATTCCGTTTGACTACAGACAATGTAGAAAAAAATCATAAAAATGAACGTTTTGGATTTAAACATGGCAGAATTCCCAGTAAATCCACAGTAAAACATTTCCCCCCACATCACTATCTGATGCATATTCAAGGTGAATCAAGCCTGTAGGGGTGTGCAAATTAGCAAATTATTTACATATGCCATTCATGTGCAAACAAAAGCAAAATTTACATCACATTGAATCCAGGAACCGACTCCAAACCGCTGTGAGCTGAGATCTCACGGTGAGAGTATGATTATGTGGTGTATACCTAAGATGGTTGGCATATTCATATTAAAATCCATATTTCAGGCCTGGTTCCAAGACTTTGATGGGTAAATAACGGCCCGTTTTAACAGTTAAATAGACGGTGGAAGTCTGTGAAGCTCTGGGCTGCAGTTATATTCTGAGATAAGCTTATTGGATATGATGGAGAATTGCTCTACACATGACCTTGCTGCTTCTATCGGCTGTTCTCTCTCTCTGAAACTCTCTCCCTCTCGCTAATGTTTGCCAAACAGTGGAATATCTGGAGCTCCATTTGGCCTCTGTGTGTTATAATCCACATGGAAATAAAACTGTTAGTTAGAGTTAAAGTTCTTGCAGCTGTCTGCCAATACGTGGAGGAAAGGAGGAAGAAAGAGAATGAGAAAGGGTGTGGGTGTGTTGAGCATGTCCCATTTGGCATTTTGAGATGCAAGAGAGAGAGAGAGAGAGAGAGAGAGAGAGAGAGAGAGAGAGAGAGAGAGAGAGAGAGAGAGAGAGAGAGAGAGAGAGAGAGAGAGAGAGAGAGAGAGAGAGAGAGAGAGAGAGAGAGAGAGAGAGAGAGAGAGAGAGAGAGAGCAGAGAGAGAGCAGAGAGAGAGAGCAGAGAGAGTGAGCGGAGATAAATAGAACACTTTGTGTAAATGTGTCTCACTTCATATCTCTGCTGAAGGTCCCTGAGGTCTCGTGTGGAGAATGGTCAGAGTTCAGCGGGGTATTAGATTGGGTCTTTGACTCCAGGGGAGAGCTGTCCCATAATGCTTCTCTGTGTAAAAGCCTACCCCAGTCTATCACACAGCACATTACACAACAAAACATTACAACTTTCCATCTTCAAAAAAGCAACCGCTGAACAGTACATCATCTTTTATCTTTCCTTATCTCTGTCTATATCTCTCTTTTATGCCTGCGATTCTCTCCCTTATTTAACACAAGTATATACTGTGCAATGCACTGATGATGGGGAAATAGAAATTTATTAACGTTTAAATATTTGTATGAACACAAAAAGATTGAACTACTGTGGCATAAACTGAAAAAAAAATATCATTCCCATTATAAAGCTTGAAAGAGCCAGGATATTTTTTTAATATAACTCTGATTGTTTGAATGAAAAAAGAAAGTCATATACACCTAGGATGACTTGAGGGTGAATAAATGATGGGATAATTAAACTTGTTGGGTGAACTAACCCTTAAATTGTCCTACAGTAAGGACCGATTAAAAGTATTAAAATGTAAATATGTTAGAAGATTCCACATTTAGTTCGTAAAATGGATGGGACAAGTTCTTATTGTAAAATCTGATTTGATGAGTCATGTTAGAAACATGTTATCATACTAAAAAAAAAGAAAAAATATTTTTTCTTATTATAATATGCAATTATTTATTGAACTGCATTTGAGCATGTTGTTCTTACCACCATGTTTTAAACGCCATAAGTCCTTGAGTGTCTGCATTATAATGGTTTTAAAGGGGATTTTTAACAACCCCCCTTAAGCTTGATAAAATCACTATAATGCATGGCCTCGAGTGGCTTATTGCTTCGATGAACCATCAGTCTTGTAAGAGAAAGACCGAGAGAAAGGTAGATAGTGCTTGCAGTGCTTTGGATCCTAGACTCATGTAACAACTGCCAACGTTTTTTTTTTTTATGGCGGCAGGGATGGGTAATGTGATGGGTTTGTTGTGGGGCAATAACTACAGGTGAGTGCATTTTTGCTATGATTTTGCTAAAGAAACAGTAAAAACTTATTCCATGCCACTTAGTCACATATTTAGTTATATAATGCAATAGAATTCACACAAAATCTTTTGGTACCACTGTGCATCAAATAGAGCATCTATGTCTTAGTTTGTCTAAGTTGATTTTTAAAAAATCTCTGTGCTTTTCCAAGGCCGTGAGCATCTACAAGTGTGAAAAGAGTTTCCAACAAACCCCTCAAGGACACAATTCTCTGGTTATTATTTTTTTTAAAAAAATCGTGAATAATAAACATGAATAACCTGTTAAACACTTGTATCTGTGTATTTCTAAAGGCACTGTGCATGCCTAAAGGCACATTTTATATTTCCTGAGAGCAGATGCTGTTGATGTCTGTCCTGCACTACCATA
Organism: Chrosomus eos; assembly: GCA_036326025.1. NCBI lineage: Eukaryota > Metazoa > Chordata > Actinopteri > Cypriniformes > Leuciscidae > Chrosomus > Chrosomus eos. Next base: position 42,290,707 of record CM070819.1, read on the forward strand.
CAACTGAAATTGTATCTCTTGGGTCTCAAATGTCCTGTGACAGATGGGTTGGTTTGAATTTAAATGCAAACATATGTAAGCAAATGTTTTAGATTTTGTCAAAGGCTTTACAGTGGACCCAAGGTTACAAAAAAATATATAAGCAGCACAACTGTTTTCAACATTAATAATAGGAAATAAATTGTATTTGCATCACAAGAATAAATTTAATAATATTTAACTGTCACAAGGTGACGAACCAGCAGCGGAACTATATATTCCACGGAGGAATGTTTCCGCCCGGAGCGCTCTCGACGCAACACCCAGTCAGCCTGATACGCGTCGCTACCATGGCAACAGCAGCCGCTGATGACAGAGTGACAGCAGGTGCGGCGCATCAAGGGGCTGTTTGGTGATTGGGACACACAGCGGCTTGAAAGAGATAAAGACCAAGCTTTGGGAGACCAAGAGGGTAGTTCAGTGCAGTGTTCTGTGTTCGGTTTCGGGTGCTGTGTCCTGACCTTGTTCCGTCGAGGAAGGCTGAGAGTTTCTGTGGGACAAAATTGACTGGTGAGATCGATCCGCGGAAGGGAATCCGCTACGAAAGATTGGGTGGAGTGGAACAGAGAAGCAGAGGAGAAGTTGCCTTGGAAACATCAAGTCCCCTGCCTGGGTAGAGATAAGTGCAAACCTTTTACTGGCCGTATGATACGTGATTTATACACCAAGACACTGTATATGAAGAGAAGCGATCTAGGAACCGGAGTCTAGACACCGTAATGAGAAGACAGCTGTTATGATGCACGAGTGAGATCGCTATATATTCTTCCGTCTTACTGTCCCTGCTGTTCAGAACAAGGAGGTGGGCTGTGGCCTTATATTTCACAGAGTGGTTGAGAGTGACGTGAGTTGATGCTGTGCCCACCGTGTGTGTTTGAAGTGAAGCTACTGCATGCTTACTATACCGAATTCTGTCACGTGCCCATCGGCCTTGCCCTGTGTTGCAGTTTGGAGCCGCTGAAGAAGAGATTAAGCGACGGTGGAATTTAAAGCTTGCGATGTTCTGATTCATCATTGATGTTGTCTGGAGGACGGAGGAAGTCCAGTGATCTGCTGTTCTGAGTGTCCTCCATCGAACGCCATGTGCATTCTGTGTTATCAACACTGTCGTAAGCTTTCCTTCTGTCTAGTCGACGCCCCTTTCACAGCCGTGAGCTTTCTGCATCCCCTGTATAGGAAAGAACCAACCGGACTCGAAGTACCCACCTGCTGTCTAGTCGACGCTCCTTCCACAGCCGTAAGCTTTCCGCATCCCTGTATAGGAAAGGACCAACCGTACTCGAAGTACCCACCTGCTGTCTAGTCGACGCCCCTTTCACAGCCGTGAGCTTCCTGCATCCCCTGTATAGGAATGAACCAACCGGACTCGAAGTACCTACCTGCTGTCTAGTCGACGCCCCTTTCACAGCCGTGAGCTTTCTGCATCCCCTGTATAGGAATGAACCAACCGTACTCGAAGTACCCACCTGCTGTCTAGTCGACGCCCCTTTCACAGCCGTGAGCTTCCTGCATCCCCTGTATAGGAAAGAACCAACCGGACTCGAAGTACCTACCTGCTGTCTAGTCGACGCCCCTTTCACAGCCCTAAGTTTCCTGCACCCCCTGTATAGGAAAGGACCAACCGTGCTCGAAGTACCCACCTGCTGTCTAGTCGACGCCCCTTTCACAGCCGTAAGCTTTCTGCATCCCCTGCATAGGAAAGAACCTACCGTACCAGGAGTACCTACCGGTTGTCCAGTCGACGCTCCTCTTCACCGCTGTAAACTTCTGTACTTGGGAGGTCGAGAAGAGTACAGTCCGCTCAGAGTCCGAGAAGGAAAGCCGTGCTTAGAGCACTTACCTGCTGGTCAGGTCCGCGTTCCCTCCATTGCCGAGAACCTCGGCACCCGAAGAGTCCGAGGGGGTTGAGTGGACCCAGTCCCCGCCTGTCGTCCAGCCGACGTCCCGGCGGCCACTGGATGCTGGGGAGGAAGGAGGAATTTTAATTAGGATATACAAATTCTTTTAATCAATAAAGCCTGTTACATTTGACTTTCCTTGTCCGCCTGGTTTCTGGTCTGCTCCTCAGTGGTACATTCTAAAGGGAGGGGGTAGACCCAGTCGACCCTCCCGACCTGTGACATAACTATTTTTATTGTTTTGCTATATTTTTTACCAAATAAATGCTGCCTCAGTGAGCATAAGAGAATTCTTTGAAAAAACATTTTTTCTAAAAATCGTACTGACCCCAAACTTTTGATAGGTAGTGTATATACTATAATCATTTGAATGATAAGCATGTTTTTAATTCCTATATTAAAATTCATTTTTTATATTTTTGGGGAAGAATTAGGTAAACATGTCAGGGTAATACAATTGTTCTGATATCATGGAGGAAAACACTCAGCCTGACAGGTCCAGTCGCGTAGTAATGCTGCAGTCCGTTTGAACGAGTGAAAGGATGCGTTCTGTCTGTTCTCAGCACTCAGGTCAGTTAATAGTTTTAAACAACCCAGACTGCTGTTATCTCTGCCGTCCAGACCATAAAGACAAATTAGCATATAGGGCCAGAGAGAGAGAGAGAGAGAGAGAGAGCCTGTCTAACATAACATTATTTATCTCTCTCTCTTATTATCAATGAACATTCGGTATCTGTTTAGACAGCAAGAGGGATAGAGAAAACATTGATGATTGCTCTCTCTCTCTCTCTCTCTCTCTCTCTCTCTCTTCTCTCTCTCTCTCTCTCTCTCTCTCTCTCTCTCTCTCTCTCTCTCTCTCTCTCTCTCTGAGAGTTGTTAAATACATGTAAGGTAGAGGGAGTGGGAGTTTTTGTGAGTTCTCCATGTTGTTGTTAAGAGTCTGTTTATTTGATTACTCGCCTACCGGGAGAAACTGACAATCATTGTTGAACACAAGCAGACACCCGCAGACGGGATGTTCTTGTGGTGTTCACGACGTATTTTGTTGTTTATAGCCATTGTGTGTGAAAGTCTCTCAGGGGTGATTGAATATAATTGGATGTTTATTGGTATGATGTAGTGAACCACATGCGGTGTATGTGTTCTTACAAGGTGTATTAACAGCGCAACACAAGCCCCACGTCAACCAGAGCATTAATAATTATAGGCTCAGCATGTTACAGCCATCTGGGGGTCGAACCCATGAATTCAGCCTCTCTGAAAGAGGAGCTGTAACATAAACACACGGAGATGCTGTTAGACTGGTAAGAACACAACAGAGAAGAGCACATTTAACTTTCTCTCTTTATAACGGGACACATTAACAAGAGGTTTTTATGATAATGTGCTGAGTTATTTTCTGTAGGTACAAGTAGGCTCGCATCAGGAATCTATATTATTTTGAAATTTTCTTCATTTTTATTCTACTTCTTTATATTCAAATTGAATTCAAATGCAATTTTACATCCTATTAGCTATCTAAATTCAACTATGAATGGCACACAATCCTAAATTGATCAAACTGGTCTAAAAACAATTGCATATTTGAGAATTGGCTGAAAAAGGCCCCAGATAATTCAAGGACTGTCAGACAAACTTGACCCCCCAAAAAAGTGGCTTTAGAAATCAAAATACATTATTTGTTCTAAAAAGTGCTATTTGTTTTATAATTACTTGTCATTAACCTGTTAAATTGACAGATCGTAATTAAAAGTATAATTGAATTAATTGAAAGTAAAGTAAGGCAAAGTCACTTGGATGTTCTCTTATGTAACGTCCCTCAGGCAGGACCTGAAGTCCTGGAGTGGGTGGGCATGAGTAAGTTGTTTTAGTACAATGTCATCTTTGCAAACTTTTTGTTTTATCTGTTATATCTAAATACTCTCTAATCCACAGACAAGGTGCAGAAACATAAGTTGGCTGTTGAGTGTAATCATTGAGATAATTAGGCAGAGATTTAATCTAATCTACTACACTGGGCTAAAGTTCAATAACACTTTTATCAGAAAAGCAGCCGGTACTTACACAAACATCACAAAGGATACTCTGAACATACACTACTGTCACCTCAAACTAAATATAACTCTAAAGAGATGATGCTTTAACCATATGGAATGAGGACATGTTGATTTAGGAAAGTCACCTGGCAAAGTTACTCTTTCATAGCTCAAATGGCCTCTCAGTTATGGCTCAAGTCAGTTTCAGATGGTTCTCCTAAAATTAGGAGACATACAGTAAGAGTTTAGAGCTATAAAATGAATGTGGGTAAAATAATTCAACATTTTTGAGATCATGATAAAATGTCTGACTTTGGGATCTTGGTGTGTTTGAAACCTCAATTCTGAAACTCGTTGAGGAAACACATTTTAGATTATTCAATTTTATCTTCAGAATCCCACTGCACAACTGTATGTTAAACATCAAGAACATAATGGGCGATATGACCAAAATCTCATAGTCCGATAACAATATATGTCATGATATAGTAAACTTTCTTTAAATTCAATCAATTAAAGGTGAACTAAGTAACTTTTTTAACTGAACAGCTTTGGAGTCATTGTAATGTTTATATTACTGATTTCGTGTTGAAAGGTGGTCGTCTTTATTTAGAACTTCTGAGCAAATGTTTGCGCAACCAAACTGATACTGTTACATGATTGGCTGTTAGCATGTCACTCCCTACGTTGCTAGGTTATGTGTCTATCGCGAGACATATCGTTATTGTTTTATCGCCCAGGCCTAGAGCATTAAAAAGACACATAGCTGTCTCAGTGTGAAGAGATAAATTGCTCGTAGCTATGTCATTTTGTGGTGCTAAAATCTCTCCTTTTGTTCTACATTTAATCTCGTTGTCTAAGATAAAGAAAGTGATCTTTCTTTCCCATGAGAACATTCATGGCTTTAACAGCCTTAAGCTGCTATGGGTCTTGCTCTTTCCTC